>JASXTE010000015.1:600000-1095000 GCA_030280995.1 Hemileia vastatrix
TGAATAAATTGAAGAAATAACAATAAAAGAAAATTTCAGCCCAGTTTAGGTAGTTTATCCTCATTTCGGAGGAATTAAATTCTTGATATCCCCTGGAGATAATCCATAATTTTGCCCCAAGGGCTTATCCACCGATTCCATAAAACCCAAAAATAAACCCCCATAATTTGTCCTACCAACGGACATAAAAAATAAACAACCCTTTTCCAAAATATGAGTGCATCAAATTTATGCACTCTATTATCAAATGCCACTACACTCTTTATTAGTGCAGGGAAAACCATATCCTCCATAAAAATCTCTTCCTGAGATTGAAACAAATCCACTATACATATACCAGATTCATAAACCATATCCACATCTGAATTGCAGACAGTCTCCACTTTTGAAGACAAAACCTGAGGTAAATATTCCTCTAAATCAAATTCCAAATTATCCAAAACAAAATTATCCCCAACATCCAAATTTTCTTCATCAGTGACAATAATATCTTCATCTTCAGAAACCTCTTCTTTCCAAACAGAAGAGTCAACAAAAATAATATCTTCAGGCTGGACAAAATTTTCAGGAATGGCTGAATCCAAAATTTCATCAGTAACTAGTTCTTTTACACCATCCTCTTCTATCTCTTGAGCGACCTCAGTGTCTTCTCCAGAGTCCAAATCAACAGAGTTATGAGTATCCAGATGTTCCAAAATAACCTTCTTTAGCACCTCCATACCAGGAATCCTAGTTTCTCCATCTGGAAGATCCTTCATTAAATTTGCTTTAATAAGCACCATCAAAACCTCTTTCTTAACCTTTTCCCCCATGGCACCCCAATAAACATAATTTGATGCATTATCATGAAATAAAATTTCATACTCCAACAAATAATCCAGAACCACCTGAAATTCAACCATAAACTGATGATACTGATGCAGAGATGTTACACCACCTTTTGATTCCCATTTACTAGCTATATCCTTTAGATCCTCCAATGAATAAACTTTTGGCCACCTTTTTTCCATTTCCATCTTGAGCTTTCTCCAATCTTGATCTTTATAACCATCCATAGAAATAACCTCCTTTTCCACCTCTCTGTCCAAAATAAAGAACCTAATCTGCTTCACCATATCCAAAGGTAAAGCACCATCAATCGCAGCTGCAGATTCATACCTATGTAAAAATCCTTCTAAATCATCTCCAGAAAACTTGGGCCCAACCCAAGATACAATCCTTACTGATGCCCTAACAGGTACACCAGCAGCCAACACAGCAGTTCCACTAGTAGAAGACATCCCAAAACATAAGAAAAGCGTTAACAACCATTAAAATAACAAGCCTCTTGCAGGCCAATAACAAAAATCCAATTAGAGTTCCAGAGAATAAGCCTCTTGCAGGCTAAGAAAGTCCTAGATCCAAGTAAGTCCTAGAAAAAGCTAGAGATTTCGAACCCCACGTTGGGCGCCAACTATGGTAAGGTAAACTCTTACAGTCGCCTTGCTGTAAGCAGAATCCGGAGGAGATATGTGGATTTAGCTGAAAACCCCGTCCTTCCAATAAAAATATCAAAATGGGAATTCTAAATCACTAAGCTAACCAATCTACTTGGATCTGATTTATAAAAATAATGAAACTCTAAAATAATTAACGCTTATTGAGATTTAAAGAAAGTGGCTGTTGATAAAAGAAATACTGATAACAACAATTAAGGTGTACCAGTGAAAAATCTGAAAAGATTGACTTTTATGTTTTTATAATAATTTGAATTTTTATGAGACAGCAATAATCAAGTCCCAGCGATGAAGACCTTTCTAAAGATACCCTGTATGAAGTGTGATTTAAATTGTTGAGTAGTATTTCTAAAATGTTATATATAAAATATAAAGTTATAAGGGTATTACAATTTATTTAATTTGTTGAGTAATAAAAAATGAGACTGTGGTGGTTAAAGATTAAGCTGTATGATGTGTCCCCCCTCTCAATTTCGAGTTTGAGAAGCGCTTAAGTATTCCTAGTCACGTGCCTAAGTTTTCCCCTCCAGAGCTCTTCCAGAGTCAATCCGGAGCCCATACGGAGTCAAAGCGGAGTCCGTACGGAGTCGAAACGGAGTCCGTCCGGACTTCCGGACTCAATTAGAACCTTAAAACTATAATAAAAAATCTAGAAAAATTACACATAATAGAGCTACTTCCCCTCTACATACCAAACTAATTTTCGTAGTCTGCGCAGCTCTAATTACCCCGTGAAAATTCATCAAAGTTAAGTAATTTTTGAAAACGTAAATATTTCTATAAAACTTTAAAATTCATTTAAAAATATAAGAAAAATAGTAAAAATTCTGGGAAAATTTCCCAAGGTTCTTGAGTGACTTGACTTGATACTTATAAGTTTTTCAGACCGTAAAAATAAGTTTTCTCCGTAAAATAAATTGTATTTGTATAGGCATTCGCTCATGACCAATTTCTTCATATATTAAACTCCAATAAATTAAATAAAACCCTTATATAAAAAATAATAACGCCAATCTTGCACGCTGTAATAACTCCATTTACGTACTTAGGTGCCATACTAAACTTTAGGCTACCACACCGGTAGGGGAAGATGGAGATGTAGGAGTATTTCTTTGAGGAATTGGTGGGGTGAGAGCGTGAGGAGGGGGTGAATCAGAAAAACGGTCATCTAGATGAGGGTCAGGAGTGGGATCAGGCATGTAACTCTGATGGTAGCTAGATGTAGGATTGATGGAGGACAAAGATTGTGTTGGTGTTGCTGGGTCAGGGTCAAGACTGAGATGAGGGGAAGGTGAAGATTTAGCCTCCCAATGAAGGATAGGATGCTTGCGCTGAAGTTTTGGTTTGGGTTTGAAAGGATTGGGTGTATTGGTACATGGGGGAGGGGTCATATGATTAGGATGATTGAGAGGGAGTCAAAAAGGTTGGTTTTAACGCTAACCAGCGGGGTTCAGGTGAGTTACTTGGACAAGCAAAGAAATACAACACGTTTGTGTGTGACTAGCACAGTACAGTGAGGGACCTGTGTCTAATAAGTGGGATAGCCCATAACCTATAGAGACAGAGTCAGATACACTACTCCAAGTGGAACTGGAGTTAAGTGTATGTGTCTCTACAGGTTTATATAGTAACTAGCTAAGTACATAAAATCTAGGTACATAACAAAGAGGAGACTGGTTTGGGGCACTGATTGCATATCCAATGATCCGATGCACTGCATCAGGTGACCAGGATCTCACTTTTTTGGGGGGAGGAATGCCTGGATACTGTGAGAAAAAATTAGCCAACGTAGCAGGCCACCTTTTGAAATACCTTTCCGCTACGTTGCACTGACGTAGCAGTGGATACATTGGCTGTTTGCACATGGTGTGAGTTGAAGTTACTTAATTAAAGGGGTTTGGCTCTGTTGTGGTTGCACCTCACACTGGTTTCCTTAGCTCAGTGGTTAGAGCAGCTAACATGTCATAAGTGCTCACAGGTTTGAATCCTGTAGGAGACACTTTCCTTTTCCACCTTAACAGGCTCAACACTTGGGGATGCTCTTAGTCAATGCAGACTATGGTCATAGTTTTTCACAAGATCCCCTGATCAAAGCCTCGGGTTTCTCAAGCAAGAACTAGAGACAAAATAATCACAGGAGGCAAAGTTCCCCACCTGTAGACCTGAATTCACATTAAATTTCTTGCAGACCATAACACTCAACTGTGCTCGTATGTTTTGGAAATGAATATAAAAGTTTGAAAAATCATAGGTGCAAGTATTTTAAAAAACAGGGCTTCAAAAATCAGCAACAAAACAAGTGTGAAGATAGCATACTTCTACTAACTCGACGTCAAATTTATAAATATATATATATATATATATATGTATTTTTAAAAATTATGACTTCCAAATATCACGTTCAGCGACCTAACTGAAATTCTCGATTATCACTGCCAAACTAATTTTCAAACAGAAGAGCCACAGCTTACTTTTCTTTATATCACCCATAGCTACCTGTACAATCTAACAGCAGACCAAACACAAAGAATAAGGCTAAAAAGACCCTAAATCAGAAAACACAATGAGGATATATTTGTTTTGATTTGTTTTTGTTTTTTAAAAAAACATGAAGCCGGTTTTTTTTAGGATCAGTTGTTTATGTATGAGTGGAAGAAGTTTCTGAGCAATCCGAATTTTCGTCTCCCAAAATTGCAATGCCATGATTTTCTTCATGTTTCAAAATGTTTGCACTGTCCACCGGTTTTTTTGGTCCACAGATTGGAATGTTACGCTCTTCGCTAAACACACCAACCCTCTTTTTCAAGTGCTCAACTTCATAGCCTCCTTCAATCACGCCAACTCTTAGCATGGCCAACAAGTTATGGGCTGCATTCGAATGATCTGTAATGTGGGAGCAATATTTATTGAATAAATTTCAATTCCAGGTTTATCGTAGATATTTGGACGTACCATAGACTCCACCATGAAAAGCTGTTGTGGCATCCTTGCCAAGTCTAGATTTGATCAATGCTTGGCCACCGGGATGCTCTTCCATAAATTCAGTCACATCATGAATGAAGCCACCAATCACTACCAAACGTCTAGATCCACCATTTTTTTTAGATTCTTCCACATACTGCTCCCATGTAAGTATGGGTAACTCATTTGAGTCAACCGGCCATTTGAGATCCTTGAAGTCTTGTCTAAGTTCTTTAAGTTTCATGTTGTATTGCCCTTTACGAACTTCATTGTCAGGAAATTGCTTCAAATTTGTAGCAAGACCAAGAAAAGCGCAAACAGAGATAAACCACTTCGTAGGATCATATTGATACCATCTAATCGCATTTCTATAATCTTGAGGGAACTCATGGTGGCTATAAAATCATAATCAGTATTAAGCGATAGTAAGCAAAGAAAGAACAGAAAACAAACAAATTATGATATCCTTCACCAATGGTAACTAAGGCTGTGATCACGTGATCCCTAGGTGTGTGTTTATCATCAAATGGGGCATCACCAAGCCAATGAGCAAGGGAATTAACACAAAAGGTTGAATGATGAACAAATAGTAATCGAGCAGCGCCGGCGTAGAAAAATCCCCCTCTCCAATCACCCCAACCCAACCCTGCAACGAATGTTGGAAATACAAACCCCATGCCAATCAACAGAGGCAAATACCAACGATGCTGCCATCTTACTACAGGATTGCGGGAAAGATCAGAAACATCAGCCACACCAGGTTTACGGCGAGGCTTCACAATCATCCACCCCACATGTGACCACAATAATCCCTTATGGGCTGAGTAAGGGTCGAGGTCTGTATCGGTGTAACGATGATGGGCACGATGGCCGCGAGACCACCAACGGATACTTCCTTCAACAGCACCTGAACCTCCCAAAGCAAGAAAATATTGAAGTGGCAGTGATGCATTATAAGCTCGATGTGCCCACAATCGATGATAACCAGCAGTTATACCAAGACCGGTAAAGTAATAATAGATCACAGACCAAAGGGCCGTGCGCCAATATAAAGCAGTAGTGAACGCCCCATAAATGGCCAACACCGGAACAACAGTAAGGGCAAGGGTCGAAATTACGTTAATCTCACGATACCAGTTCCGCCATGTGATAGGAGGTAAAGGTTTTTCTCGTCGTAGAGTTTTCTGAATATAGCCTATCCAATATAATTAGTAATGAAATAATAAATGCATCATTAAATTTAAACTTTAGCAACTGGGAGCAAATGAAATGTGAAAGAGAAATAAATAATGTAAAAAAAAATGACCAGAAAACAAAAGAAACTCACTATCATCATCTACAGCAGTCTCTTCGTCTTCACCCCAAGTATTGTTTTGACCAGAGCGGCGAGGGCCCTTTTGACGGGACGACGACTCCTCATCAGAGTCAGATAGATCGCTAGCGGGATCGAAGTCAGGTAAGTTTTTACGCTGTCGCTGGCGTACATGGGGAGGAGCAAACTCGAGATTGGAAGATGACCGATCAAAAGCAGAAGAAACAGCTAAAGCGGGGAGAGCAGAAGCCATAATGAAATGAAAATGAAAAAGGGGAGAAATAGAATATTTGAAGAGAAAAGATAGATTTATTTAAGAAAGGAAAACAATAAAGAAATGATCTCTAAGATGAATAGATTCGCAAGGTCAAGGAGAATAAAAGAAGGGGTGATGATTAAGTGGTCACAAAAGGAGACAAGATGTAGGGTCCCCAGGCAAGGGATTAAATAGTTGCGCCACGCGATCGATCAAATTTTAGAGTCGCTTCGGCTAAAAACTAAAAACCGATGGACATCAGGCTGTGTTAAGGGGCGAAAATGTTGGGGTAGTGGTGATTGCCCGACTGTTGCCGAAGCTCAAATGTTGGGGCAAATCAAGTGTCACCCAGAGGATCAATTTGAATGAGCCCCACCTTAGAGCCTGCTAAGTGCAATCTTTATAGACATATATACCTACTCAATATCTATATCGACCGTAAAGTCCACCTTATCTCACTGACAAGGTTCTAATTTGGCTCAAGTTCCTGTTGGAAATTTAAACTTTCTGCAGGCAACTGGCGGCTACTTCCTCAACTAGTCCTGCTTGACAATGCGGAGACTGAATTTTGTAAATATCTTCAATGGGGTGCTGATCAACTTTTTTTTTCCTTTATCAGGAGTTGGGAAGCATCATATGAATCTTCTCTAGTGGCATTGTAGAAACTTCAACTCCAACAACTTTGTGCTCAGGAGTATGTGACACTGGTGGTTTAAGTCTGGCAGTCATTGTCATCATTACGTCATTCGTGCCACATTTTCATCTATCTGATGGATTTCTCAAAATATTTCTAATCTTATTGATGCATTTGTGTGGCCATTTCGAAAAACCTTGCATTTCGCTTACCTCCATCTCCCGCCAAAAACCAGAGTTTGGGTCAGCTCACCTATCTTCGTTTTCTCTTTGTCTTTACCCATCATCATGGCCGCGCAGATCTCAGCTACTACAGAAAACCTTGCTGATTTCTGAGTATTTTTTTGCTTCTTACCCGCCCAGAAGGTGAGTTTTGGTTAGCTAATCTGGTGCATCGGACCTCTCGGATAGTTCCAACCCTAATTCCTCAAGGCGAGCTGACCTTAACTTATATTCTTGGGGGGAGTAGAATTTTTTTTTTTTTCCAAAAAGCCGCAAGAAAGTTTTTCTGAAGTAACTGTATCCCTGATTTGAGTGAGAGATACTGGAACCAAAATATTGCTTTAGTGCCACTTATTCCTATAGTAAGCACCACATAAAAATACACTTTCTCACTCCTGTTTACTGCTCTATCGTTCTCCCATTTTCGCTGTTGAAGAACATAGTGATTTGTAGCCCGACTACTCTCAGTTTTTTGATCCAGCTTACACGAAAAAAAAGGCGCCACTAAATTAGAGCGCAATGATATTAAGGGAAATGATTGGCGAGTCAAAGATCATGTTACTACACTTTCCCTTTTTTTCCTCTTGTAAAACTTAGCAACGCAGATCATTTATCACAGGGCGCATTTAATAAAGGAATAGTCAAGGCGGAATTGCATTCCCATTAGTATTTTGTTTTTGTGAATGTCCCTTGTATGTATTTGTGCGGACATACGGCTCTAGGTAACTGAATTAACAATTTTTCGATGAAAACCGTTCAAACGTTTATATGATGGGTAAATTCATGCTTTGGCTATATCTTATCAGATTTCGCCCGAGTGGGCTGAGCGTGGAGGCTTTGACATAATAAATTTTCCGGTAATTTGTAATTTTATTGAGAGGCTCTTTGCCACCTATAGGATTTCAATGAATGATAGTACTACAAACCCTGAAAAGCTTGCAGATTTCTCGTCTCCGATCCCCCGCTAAAAACATGAGTTTAGGTCGCTTTTGACAGAGAATAAGTGGCAGGGAAACCGCAAGCTTTTCTGGAGCCACTTAGTATTTTTGGTTTCAATATTTAATTTGGTTATTCAAGTCTCCCACTCAAAAGGTGTTGATCTACCAAGTTTTCCTTACAATCATTCCCAACCGTTAGCCCAAAGTCATTATTCCCCTCCAACTTTTCTAATATGGTATTTAGTATAAGATCTACCATAATCTTCAATACAGACTCCGTATAATTTGAAAAGGATATATGTTTTTTTACATATTCCTTTAAACCATTCTTCCAAAAAGAAAAGAAAATTCTCATCTGTATAAAATATATTAATTACAAAATTTAAATTTCACCATCTGCACGCACTGCACCGCTCAAGAATAAACGATATACGTATGGTTGATTGTACAGCTGTTCTTGGAAAGGTTGTCGCCAAAACACAAAAATGTTCACATTCTTTAGACAGAAACATTGACATTTACAGCTACATCAAAAAAGGTTGGTGCTGTTAGGTCTCGACTACGCCGCAGCCTAGTGTATATAGATGATGACACCGCAACAATGAGAAATCCATCTTGATTAACTTCTAAAACAAAGTCTTACATTGCTGCGCCAATAGGTTATGGGCTCTTACTCTTAAAAATTTTTTTTTTCTTTTCTACTCCAAAACTATCATGTGACTTAAACCAGGTCTTGTCAGCCAACAATTTCTTTTGACTAAACGATTAAGGTCTTGTCAACCAAACAAAACTGTCTAACTAACGATTGACCTTCCAAATCACCATTTTTCTCTCTCCCTCTCAATTTTTTTCTTTTCCTTTTTTTCTTTTATCTCTTCCTTTTCTCCATTAAAATAATAAATAAAAATATATATCATAAGCAATTAGGTTGTTGCTCTCACCAAGCATCAACGCATGATAGTTGCCCTATCACTCTGAAAGCAAAAAATAAAATAAAATAAAAATAAAAACCTTTTTTCTTCTCTCTTCTCTCAATACTTCTTTTTTCCTCCTTTTTTCTTTTTTTGGTGATCCTTTTTTCCTTTTCTCTTTCTTTCTTTTTTCTGCTTCCTACAAACAAACATCCCCCCCAACCAACCACCAATGCCACAAGACTACAAAACTCCAAACTAATGCTGTAAAAAGAAAAGTTCTATAATACTAAGCTATAGACACAATCCAAGATGGGTTGGTTCTCCTTTCCAAAAACTATTTTTAAAAAGAAGCACCTGCCACTCTAATTTTTAAAAGACAGTGAAAGCATGTATAGTAAGTGTGGCTATATATATATTTAAAGGGAAGAAAGTAGAATGAATTTTTAGATATCTTTAAAGAAAAGGGTAATATATTTTAATATAAGTAATCTATCTGTTGGCTAGTGTTAGGATTTGGTTGAGAGGTGGGGAGGAGGAGTGCTATGGGTGCTATGCATTGTAAAGAGGAGGAAGAATGGATATTGCATAAGGGGCTTATATGGGGCAAGTGCTGTGGAGTGCTCCCCATTGGACAACTTATCTAGTAATCCAGTTATTCTCTAGTCTCACTGCCAATTGGCATAGTCAGTCCTGTCTTCTCTCACTGTTGGAAGTCCCAACATAGTCAGTCTTAGTTAGTCTCACTGCTTCATCCAGCATAGTCAGTCCTGTCTTAGGCTAGTGTTAGCGCTAGTGGTAGTCTGCCTTCTTAGGTCTTAACATTTTGTCCAATCTTAATTGGCTCACTACCAAAGAAAAATGAACCCCCCAGGTCAACCTGATGCAGCAAACCTTGCTGCAATGCAAGAACAAATGGCACACTTGAAAGAACAAAATGCCAGACTCATGGAATGTCTAGCTGAGGAAAGGCCCTCATATTGCGGCCCCACTGGAGCAGAGCTGGATTCAGCTGAAGCAGAGGCACAGGCACCACCTACAACACCAGTGACACTTGTTAAAGGCCCAAAGATTGAAGTCCCAGCAATCTTTGATAGAAAAAGAGATCCTTGGGAAGATCAATCTGCCTCTCAGGTAGACCACTATGTCCTGCTCAATGGACATCAGTTCCCAGACAAGGGAGCAAAGATTGGGTTTGCAATATCATACCTCAAAGATGAGGCGGAACACTGGAAAAGACTGTACATTAAGGAGTTCCTTGAAAGCACTCAGTCAGCAACAACATTCCACCAGTTCATGGTGGCGTTTGAGTTAGCTTTCAGTGACCCTGACATGGCAACAACCTAGGATCATGGGCTAAACCAGCTACACCAAATATATTAAGTGGCTGAGTATGTGTCAGAATACTGGGGCCACACCAGCTATGTCACAACATGGGGAGAAGGGGCACTCAAAATTCACTTCAGGAATGGGCTCTCATCAAGAATAAGAAATGCCCTAATCAGCCACCCTTTCCCAACTTCCCTCCAAGCACTCATTGAGCTGGCCATCCAAATTAATAACATGTTTACATATCAGCAAATTGATGGTTGAAGTGGTGCTCATCAGTGGTGCAGCTATGCCTTTTCAAGAGGGGCGAGCATCAGGAAACCAAATGCCATGGATATCAATGCAGTAAATGCATGTGGCACTAGTGAAAGAAGAAGTTTGCCTGATCAAGAGTACCAGAGGCAAATGAGTAGAGAGCTTTGCTTCTGATGTGGGAGTGGTGGTCATATAGCAAGGAAGTGTAGGTAAAAAAATAAGGTTTAGTGAGGCGTAAGATAGCACAGGTAAGGCACAGTTAAAAGACAGCACTCAGGAGTGAAGGTTGTGCCCTCCTTGAGCGGATTATAGGGAAAGAATAAGGGGAGTTCAGTAGAATAATTTTCAGCATGTAAGCCACTTGAAGTAAATGATTATTTTATTATACTGAACTTGCCTTTAATGGCCCTTGGTGCCACAACCAATGTATGAGCCCTACTGGACTGTGGGACCACAGATTCTTTTATTTATAAAAAGTCTTTACTGAGAAATAAAAAGAAAAAAGAAAAATTGGATCACCCTAGGTCTTAAATTATGTTTGATGGATCCCCAAGTAGGGGAGGAGAAGTAAAAGAGAAGATTATATGCAGATTCTGGTGTGATGGAAGGAAGTCTCAATGAAAGGAATATTCCACAAATCAGAAGGACCAGTACAATATGGTACTGGATACAACATGGCTGGACCAATACATCCCACACATTGACTGGAAGGAAAAGAAGGTTCAGATAGGAAGTAAAAGAAATGCTTGTGCTAAAGTATTGCCCCCCTGGCCCCTTCAGGGGTCAGGGGCCCATCCCAGAGATTCTTCTGATGTTTTGTTATCATTGGTTAACTTGCCACCAGAACTGATGCTTTCTCTTGATTCTAAGAAACAGGCTGGGTATAGGGAACAAAAAGGGAGCACCAGAGAAGACCAAAGAAGAGGTGAAAGGCACTAACAGGAGGAGAAGGCAGAAGAGGGAAAGATGGATGTCACAGAGAAAGAATTTACTCCTTGGCTACTTCAGGGGTCAGGAGACCCTCCTGGCGAGTCTCCTTGTGTTTCATTATCATCAGTAGACTTTCCAGAAGAACTAACACTTTCTCTTGATGTTAAGTTTCAGGACCTGGAGGGGGCGCTGGAGAAAGAGGAGGAACTGGAATGTGATGCAACAGCATGGATTATATCTGCCAAGATTTCAGCCAATTCCCAGTCCTCAAACCCAAAAAGAGCCTCAAGGAAATGGTCCCTGAAGCTTATTGGGAATTTTCACCACTGTTTTAAGATAGAGAAGTAAATACCCTTCTACCTCATTGACCATATGATTTTGCCATTGATCATATTCCAAGCCCAACCCCCAATTTAGCCACATAATTCCATTATCAATCCTAGAGTCAACAGTGCTAAAAGAGATGATTGATGTAAATTTGAAGAATGGTCTTATTAGGGAATAAAAATCTCCCTGGGCTACCCCTGTGATCTTTTCAGGAAAAAAGGATTTTTCACTAAGACCTTGCATGGATTTCAGAAGGTTAAATGTGAAGATGGTAAAGAATAGATATCCCCTTAATTTGACTAGTGAGCTAATTTATAGTCTTCAAGGTGCAGAAATCTTCACATCTCTTGATCTTAGAGAAGGTTACCACAAAATATGTGTAAAAGAAGACAATGAGCACAAAATGGCATTATGCATTAAATTTGATCATTTTTAATGGTTGGTAATTACATTTGGTCCATTTAATGGGCCTGCCACTTTCCAACACTTCACAAAAAGCATCTTCAGAGACAGAATAGGGATAGATGTAGCAGTATTCCTGGACAAAATCTTGATTTACTCCAGATCAATGAAGGAACACCAGATATGCATAAAGGATTGTTTTCAGTGCTTGTGGGAGGAACAGGTATGGTTAAAGCCAGAGAAATGTGTCTTCTCAGTGAGTGAAATCCCCTACTTGTGTATTATCATTTTAAAAAATAAGGTGCAAATAGACTAGGAGAAAATAAAAGCAGTAACAGAATGACTAACACCAGCATCAGTAAAGAAGCTCCAGTCATTCCTAGGATTTGCAAATTTTTACTGCTGTTTTATTGAAAGTTGCTCCCACATTCAACAACCATTGCACAACCTTACAAAGTAGGAAGCCAAATTTATCTGCACAAGTAGCTAGCAAGATGCATTTGACTACCTGAAAAGACAATTTGTGAAAGCCCCTATTCTTTAAATCCCTAACTTTTTAAAGCCTTTTTTTCTGGAACTCAGCTTCTCAGATTTTTCACTAGGTGCAGTAATATATCAATACAATGCTGAAAATTTCTTACACCAAATAGCTTTTTTGTCATGAACACTACTAGGCGCCAAATTAAACTATGAAATATATGATAAGGAGTAATTTCCACTAGTAGAAGTGGTACAGAACTGGTACCATTATTTAGAAGGAAGGAATCACTGGTAACAAGTTATTATTTACATGATCATAAAAACTTGGAAACCTTTCTGACCACAGAAAAATTTACTTGCTGGTAGGAATTCTGGGAAGAACTGCTTAGCAGAAATAATTGTGTTTTTACATTCCAACCAGGGAAGAAAAGTGGAAAACCTGATGCACTATCAAAACATCCTGACTTGTGCCCATAACTGGACCAACAACATACTGTTGGCATGGAGTTATTGAAGGGGACCTTGAAGAGGGGGTACTCCTAGACAAGGTGGAATTGGAAGATGAGTATTTGATGGAATGGGTAAGGAGGGGGCAGGAGAAGGATGAAGGAGTTCAGGATTTGTTTAAGGTGCTTTTATCAAAGGAGGTATTGGTAAGGAAAGAATTGGAGGACTATCACCTGGAAGGGGGAGCACTGTATTGGAATGAGAGGATAGTGGTTCCATATGATGAGGAGCTCACGAGGCAGGTGTTCAAATAAAGGCATGATTCCCCAATTTCAGGACCCCCAGGACTGCTAAAAACTGTGGAGTTGGTTAATTTTAAATTTTACTGGAAGTCCATGAAGTCATACATCCAGCACTATATAGAAGCATGCAACTCTTGCCAATGGAACAAGGATAGTCCAACAACAACACCACTGATGCCCATAAAAATTTCCAAGCAGCCATGGAAGGAGTTCTCCTATGATCTTATAGTGGATTTATCCAAGTATCAAGGAAAGAATTCTGTCCTCACAGTAGTTGACTGCTGTACCAAGATGGACCACCTTATCCCCACCACTACCAAGGTTACATAAGAGGATATTGCAGACTTAATGGAGGGGCAGGTCTGGAATTTACATAGATTTCTTGAAACTATAGTGTCAGAAAATGGAAGTAATTTTGACTCTAAGCTGTTAAAAGCAATGTATGAGTAACTGAATATTAATTTTATCTTGTCAACATCATGTAATCCACAGACTAATGGACAATATAAGATAGTGAATAAGGCAATTAAAGAATAATTGAGCCATTTGATTAACTATCAGCAAGATGATTGGGTGCAGCTGTTACCACTGGCTGAACTCTCATACAATAACTGGACACATGCTGCAACAGGCATGTCACATTTTTACACCAACAATGGATATGAACTAATCCATCAATATTACAAGTCCCAGAAGGAGAAGAGCCAATTCAAAGAATATTAAGTATACATCAAGAGATAGAAGCAGCTCTCAGGTTATCTCAGAAGTTAATGAAGCGTCATCAGGATTAAGGAAGGACCCAGCATTGTGAACTACAGGTAGGTGAAAAGGTTTAGCTAATCTCAAGTTTCTTTCAAAATTATGCTCCAGAGATAAACTAGATCACAAGAAAGTGAGGCTATTCAAATTAAAACGCAAGGTATCTGACTTAGCTTATGAAATGGAACTACCAATATCAATGAGGCAAGTACATCCAGCTTTAAACATTTCATTTCTCACAAAGAATAAAGAAGATAGAATCCCAGAAAATCCTGAGGAGCCACAAGCACCAATCCAGGTGCAAAATAATGAGGAGTTTGAGGTGAAAAAGGTTTTTTCTAAGTGGTTTTACAGGGGAACAGTTCAGTACTTAGTAAATTGGAAAGGATATTGGGTTGGAGATATGTCTCAGGAACCAGTGGAAAATTTGGAAAATTCCAAGGAAAGGTTGAAGGAATTTGAGAAGTAGTGCAGGAGGCAGGAGGGGTAAAAGAGGGGGTAATGTAGGAATCTGATTGAGAGGTGAGGAGGAGGAGCGCTATGGGCACTATGAATTGTGAGAGACAGAAGAGGGGGAATTGCGTAAGGGGGTTATATGGGGAAAGTGCTGTGGAATGCTCCTTTTCGGACAACTTATATAGTAATCCATTTACTTCCTAGTCTCACTTCTGTATCAGAATAGTCAGTCCTGTCTCACTGTTGGTAACCCCAACATAGTCAGTCTATTTAGTCTCACTGCTTAGTAGAATAGTCAGTCCCATCCCAGGATAGCGTCAGCACTAGTAGTAGTCCGCCTTCTTAGGTCCTAACACTCTGTGGGTCCTGAAATGAGATCCCAAATCATTGATTTTTTTTCAAGCACCACATCTTTCAAGCACACCAAGAGTGTCTTCAATACCATCTCTTGAGCAGCCTGACTAAATGCTATAGAGAAACTTCTTGACCTGATATTCAGAGACTACAACAATCCTATTCAATTGATGAATAGATTCCATGATGCTTGTGCCAGTATATGGGCACAAGGTCTAACAGACACCACGGGAAATCTGGGGGTGAACTGCTAGCAGTTCCCTCTTTTTGAAAATATTAGGAATTTGTCAGGAAACTTTTGGGAAACCATCCTGAAACTGTCAGAAAGATGTTTTTAAATCTGATGAAAAAACATTGAAAAAATAAACTGTCACAGATTGAATCCAGAACAATCCCTCCTTGAGCAGAGCTTAAGAACCACATTGAACATCAGTTAATCTCAGGTTTGGCAAAAGGTTGAACAACATCACTTAGCCTACCTTAATATTCAAATATTAAACTTGAATATATGTTGCGTGTATGATATAGATGCATATGCATTTGAATTTGCATGGTGGATACTTATTGCATGCTAAAAATTGATGTGAATTGCCTATCCAAAGTGTATGCATAATGACTATGAAGAATAAATATGCATAAAAAATATGCATAGTGATTATGCATAAAAATATGCATAAAAATATGCATATTGAATATGCATTAAAAATATGCATATTGAATATGCAAAAAAAAGGTGCATATACGTATATGAATAAAATATATTAATATGCATATAAATCTGTATAATAAATATGCATATGAATATGCATAAATATGCATAATGATTGAAAAATGCAAAAAAATGATGCTTAACGAGTATATTTTATGCATAAATAGAAATATGCAATATGAATTCATATTGCATACAGATAACACTGGCAAACCATTTTGACTAAAACTCATACTAAATTTTCATTCTGGACTAAAGGTGTGAGGGAAGGAAGAAAAACAGTCCGACGTTAGAAAAATGCTACATGCACTCATTTTGTAGCAGAGCAAATGAGAAGTGCTGAATTATGGTTGGTGCCCATAATTTAGTATGATATCATAATTTTATTTAATTGTTTTCAATATTGAAAAGACTATAGGTCGGTTGGTATGGATCTAGCTGTGCCAGGGTCTAATCTAATTATTTTAACAATTTCTTAATAATTAACGGGCTTTAATACAAAAATAGGTTGTATTTTTTGTGGGATATTGGATATCATAAGGTCTTTTGTAAAAAAAACTTATATTGTTTAAAAATATTCCTGAATCAGATGTGGGATAATCACTACAAAAAATTGTAGTACTGTGGGCAATAAAATATATGCACAAGCAGTAAAGAAAGGACCAAGTGAACCCTTTTTGTGCAGTGGGAATCATTAGAGTGGAATTGTGGATGAAAAATATAATTCATTATTAAAATTTTATTTAATCAAAAAATTTATAATATTAAAAAGAACTATTGATTAATTGGTATTTGACCTTTGTGCCTCACTCATATTTATCATTTGATTGATTTTTGTCACCATTATGTTATTAATATTATAAGTATAGCAAAAAATCGTAAGCCAAATGCATACCGGGTGATGTTACACCTTTTATAATATTATTAAATAAAGGTAAAAAAATATGAAAATGATTTGTTTTACAAAAAATAAATTGATATACAAAAGCAATATGAGGGATAAAAAGGTAAAATTAAAGGGATCAAATATGAAATAAAAAATTAAAGTGAAATTCCTCCCATCAAGAGCAAGTAGACATGATAGGGTGAACGCCCACCAGTGGCACTAAACTTGGACTATAATTTCTTTTTTGTAAAAATAAAAAAAAATCCACTGGAGCTTTACCAAAACTTCAGGATGAAAATTTTGCCATATCAAACAACTTCTAGTGCAATGATTGAGAGAGAATTGATCACACCAGACTGCATGTGACAAAAAGTGTCCAGCACAAGTTCAGCCGAACTTGTGCTGGACACACTTATTACGGAGAGTAGCTAGGGTAGAATTTTTCTTCAGTTAATCTGGTATTTCTTATAAACATGTCCACTGGTATTTGATCTTTGTGCCTCACTCATATTTATCATTTGATTGATTTTTGTCACCATTATGTTTTAATATTATAAGTATAGCAAAAACACGTGTGCCAAATGCATACTGGGTGATGTTACACCTTTTATAATATTATTAAAGAAAGGTAAAAAAATATGAAAATGATTTGTTTTACAAAAAATAAATTGATATACAAAAGCAATATGAGGGATAAAAAGGTAAAATTAAAGTAATCAAATATGAAATAAAAAATTAAAATAAATATACTGCCATCAAGAGCAAGTAGACATCTTGGGGAAAATGTCCACCAGTGAGGCTAAACTTGGACTATAATTGCTTTTTTGAAAAACAAAAAAGTGCCAATCTGAGGTTTAAAAAAACTTCAGCATAACCATTTAGCCATATCAAACAACTTCTAGTTCAATGATTGAGAGAGAATTGATCACACCAGACTGCATGTGACAAAAAGTGTCCAGCACAAGTTCAGCCGAACTTGTGCTGGACACATTTATGACGGAGAGTAGCTAGGGTAGAATTTTTCTTCAGTTAATCTGGTATTTCTTATAAACATGTCCACTGGTATTTGATCTTTGTGCCTCACTCATATTTATCATTTGATTGATTTTTGTCACCATTATGTTTTAATATTATAAGTATAGCAAAAACACGTGTGCCAAATGCATACTGGGTGATGTTACACCTTTTATAATATTATTAAAGAAAGGTAAAAAAATATGAAAATGATTTGTTTTACAAAAAATAAATTGATATACAAAAGCAATATGAGGGATAAAAAGGTAAAATTAAAGTAATCAAATATGAAATAAAAAATTAAAATAAATATACTGCCATCAAGAGCAAGTAGACATCTTGGGGCAAATGTCCACCAGTGAGGCTAAACTTGGACTATAATTGCTTTTTTGAAAAACAAAAAAGTGCCAATCTGAGGTTTAAAAAAACTTCAGCATAACCATTTAGCCATATCAAACAACTTCTAGTTCAATGATTGAGAGAGAATTGATCACACCAGACTGCATATGACAAAAAGTGTCCAGCACAAGTTCAGCCGAACTTGTGCTGGACACATTTATGACGGAGAGTAGCTAGGGTAGAATTTTTCTTCAGTTAATCAGGTATTTCTTATAAACATGTCCATTGGTACTTGATCTTTGTGCCTCACTCATATATATCATTTGATTAATTTATTGTCACCATTATATTATTAATATTATAAGTATAGCAAAATCTTGTGTGCCAAATGCATACCGGGTGATGTTACACCTTTTATAATATTATTAAATAAAGGTAAAGAAATATGAAAATGATTTGTTTTACAAAAAATAAATTGATATACAAAAGCAATATGAGGGATAAAAAGGTAAAATTAATCTCAAAGAGATCAATTATGAAAAACAAAATACTAGTAAAATTCTTGCTCTCAAGAGCCAGTAGAAGTGTTGAAAAAAATGGGAGCCATCAGGGCTAAATTGTAATAAGTGACCTTTTTTTTAAAGATAAAAATTTATACACCTGATGTTGGGAGGAACAACAGGTGGATAATTCAGCTAAACAAAACTGCTTGTAGTGAAGTTTAATAAAAAAATGTTTTTTTGTTGCCATATAGAGAATTGATCCCATCTGACTGCACGTGACTAAAAGTGTCCAGCACAAGTTCGGCCGAACTTGTGCTGGACACTTTTATGATGGAGAGTAGCTTGGGTGGAACTTTTCTTTAGTTCATCTGGTATTTCTTACAAAGATGTCTACTGGTATTTTATCTTTGTGCCTCACTCATACATATTGTTTGATTAATTTTTTGTCTTAATTATATTATTAATTATATAAGTATAGCAAAAAATCGTGTGCCAAATGCATACTGAGTGATGTTACACATTTTATAATATTATTAAAAAAATGTATAAAAATATTAAAATAATTTATTTTAAAATTTATTAATTGATATCCAAGAGCAATATGAGGAATAAAAAATTAATATAAAGTGATCAAATATGAAAAAAGAAATCCAAGTATTATTGCTAATATAAAAGGCCAGTAGAGATGTTGAAGCAAATGAGAGCCGTCAGGGATAAATTGTACTTAATTGATTGTTTTTTAAAGATAAAAAATTGTGTACCTGTGGTTTGGATGAACTCTAGGTGGATAATTCAGCTATATCAAACTACATCTAGTGAAGTTTCTTATCAAATAATTTTTTTCATTTCCATAGAGAGAATTGATCCCATCTGACTGCACCTGAACAAAAGTGTCCAGCACAAGTTCGGCCAAACTTGTGCTGGACACTTTTATGATGGAGAGTAGCTAGGGTGGAAGTGTTTCTCAGTACATCAGTTTTTTGTTTTTCACATTTCTATTGGGTTTTTAACTTTTTTTTATCATTCATATTTATCTTATAATTAATTTTTTGTCACCATATATATTATTAATGTTTCTAGTATAGCAAAAACCTGCATGCCAAATGCAAAATTGGTTATGTTACAACTTTAATAATATTAATATATAAAGTTAAAAAAATATGAATATGTTTAGTTTTTAAAAAAATAAATTGATATTTAAAATTAAAAAGAGTAATAGAAAAGTAAAATGAAAATAAATGGGATCAAATACAAAATAAAAAATACAAGTAAAATTTTTACTATCAAGAGCCAGAAGTAGTGTTGGGACAGTTGGGGACCCCTAGGTCAAGACTTGGTCTAAACTTACTTTTATGTATAGCTAACAAATTTTGAACTGAGGTTTGGACAGACATCCAGGGGACAATTTTACAATATTAAATATTCTTTACTTCAATAATTGAGAGAAATATCATTTTTTATTGCCATAGAGAGAATTTATCTCATATGACTTCATGCAACCAAAAGTGTCCAGCACAAGTTCGGCCAAACTTGTGCTGGACACTTTTATAATTGAAAGTAGGCATACAGCAAATCTTCTTAAACTCAAAAGGGATTTCTTATAAACATTTCCACTGGAATTTGATCTTTCTGTGTCATTTAAATTTACCATTTGATAAATTTTTTGTCATCATTATATTGTTAACGTTATTACTATAGTAATAACTTGTGTGAAAAATGCATACCAGGTGGTGTTCCATCTTTAATCATATATTATTAAATAAAGGTATAAGAGTATGAAAATTATTTATTTTAAAAATTAAAAATTGATATCCAAAGCAATATGAGCAATAAAAAAGTAAAATAAAAGGGATAAAATAAGAAAAAAAAATCTAAGGAAAACTCCTACTATCAATAACAAGTAGAGGTGTTAGATCAAATGTGCACCACCAGGGCTAAACTTGCACTATATTTTCTTTTTTGTTAAACCAAAGAAAGTGTCCTGATGAGTTTTGAAAATTCATCAGGAGGACATTTTGGCAATATCAAACTACTTATTGTGCAATGATTGAGCAAAATGTCATTTTTCATTTCCATAGAGTAAATTTATCCCATCTGACTGCATGCAACCAAAAGTGTCCAGCACAAGTTTGGCCGAACTTATGCTGGACACTTTTATGATGGTGAGTATCTAGAGTGCAGGTCTTCTTCAGTTTATCAGGTATTCCTTTTTAACAAATCCACTTGTATATGATCTTTCTGTGTCATTCATGTTTATTATTTGATTCATTGTTTTTCACCATTATAATATTAATGTTATTAGTATTGAAAAAATTTGTAAGCCAAATGCATACTGGGAGATGCTACATCTTTCATAATCTTATTAAATAAAAGTAAAAAAAATATGAAAATTATTAGTTTTAAAATAAATAAATTGATATTTGAAAGCAAAAACAGGAATAAAAAAGTAAAATAAAAGTGATTAAATATGAAATTAAACATTCATATAAAATTTCTGCCATTAAAGATAATTTGAGTTTTCAGACCAAATTTGCACCACCAGTTCTAGATTTGGAATATTTTTTCTTTTTTTTAAAATTAATAAAAGTGTCCACATGATGTTTTCCAAAAAATCAGGAGGATAGTATAGCAGTATAAAGCTACTTCTTGTGCAATGATTGAGCAAAAATTCATTTTAACTTCCATTGAGTAAATTTATCCCATCTGACTGCATGCAAGCAAAAGTGTCCAGCACAAGCTCAGCTGAAATTGTGCTGGACACTTTTATGATGAAGAGTAGCTAGGGTGCAAGTCTTCTTCAGTTAATCTTATATTCATTTTAAAAATGTCTATGGGTATTTGATCTTTCTGTGTCATCCATATTTATTATTTGATTATTTTTTAGTCACCATTATATTATTAATGTCTTTAGTATAGCAAAAAAATGTGTAATGAATGTACACTGGATGATTTTACAACTTTAATAATATAATATAATAAATTTAAAAAATGTGAAAGTTATCAGTTTTACCAAAATAAAATTGATATTTAAAAGCTAAAGGATAAATAAAAGGGTAAGATTAAAATTAAAGAGATCAAAAATGAAATAAAGATATTAAGTATAATTTCTGCTATCATGAGCCAGTAGAGGCTTCAGAAAAAATGGGCACCATCATAGATTAACATGGATCAAATTTACTTTTTACCAAAGGAAAAAATTCTCTACCTTAGGTTTGAACAAACTTCCAGGGTACAATTTGTCTATGTAAAACTACTTTCAGTGCAATGATGGAGTGATAATTCAGTCTCATTTCCATAAAAAGAATTGATTGCATCTGACAGCATGCAACCAAAAGTGTCCATCACAAGTTTGGCCAAACTTGTGCTGGACACTTTTATCATGAAGAGTATCCAGGGTGCAAGTCATTTTTAATCATCTGAAACTTCTTATAAACATTTCCATTGTTATTAAATCTTTGTGCCTCACTCATATTTATCAATTGATTAATTTTTTCTCACCATTATATTATTAATATTATCAGTATAGCAAAAAATTGTGTGCCAAATGAATACTGGGTGATGTTACACCTTTAATAATATTATTAAATAAAGGTAAAAAAATATGAAAATGATTTATTTTACAAAAAATAAACTTCTATCCAAAAGCAATATGAGAGGAATAAAGTAAAATAAAAGAAATAAAAGATGAAAATTAAAATCCAAGTTAAATTCCTGCCATAAACAGAAAAAAGAGATTTTGAATTAAATTAGAACAATCAGGGCTAAAATTGCACTAAATTTTCTTTTTTGTAAAAATAAAAAAAAAATTCACTTGAGCTTTACCAAAACTTCAGCATGAAAATTTTTCCATATCAAACTACTTCTAGTGTAATTTTATATCAAAAATTTATCTTCATTTCCATAGAGAGAATTGCTCCCATCTGACTGCACCTGACCATAAGTGTCCAGCACAAGTTTGGCTGAACTTGTGCTGGACACTTTTTTAATGTAGAGTAGCTAGGGTAGAATTTTTCTTCAGTTAATCTAGTATTTCTTACAAACATGTCTACTGGTATTTTATATTTGTTCCTCACTCATTAATATCATTTGATTAATTTTTGGTTGCCATTATATTATTAATTTTATAAGTATAGAAAAAACTCATGTGCCAAATGCATACCAGGTGATTTTATGCCATTTATATTATTATTAAATAAATGTATAAAATTATGAAAATAGTTTATTTTAAAAATTATTAATTGATATCCAAAAGCAATTTTAGGAATAAAAAATTAAGTTAAAGGGATCAAATATGAAAAAAGAAATCCAAGTAATATTCCTACTATCAAAGGCCAGTAGAGGTGTTGAAGCGAATGAGAGCCATCAGGGATAAATTGTACTAAATTGACTTTTTTTCAAAGATAAAAAATTGTGCACCGGTGGTTTGGATGAAATCTAGGTAGAAAATTTGGCTATGTAAAACTACTTCTAGTGAATTTTTTTATCCAAAAAATTTTTTTCATTGCCATAGTGAGAATTGATCTCATATGACTGCAACTGACCAAAAGTGTCCAGCACAAGTTCGGCCGAACTTGTGCTGGACACTTTTTTGATGGTGAGTATCTAGGGTGCAGCTCTTCTTCAGTGCAACTGGTATTTTTATAAAACATATCCACTGGTATTTGATCTTTCTGTTTTATTAATATTTTATCATTTGATCAATTTTTTGTTACCAGTATATTATTATTTTTATTAGTATAGCAAAAAAACATGTGCCAAATGCTTACAGGGTGATGTTAAACCTTTAATAATTCTATTAAATACAGGTAAAAAATTATGAAAATGATTTGTTTTACATAAAATTAATTGATATCTAAAAGAAAAAAAAGGGATAAAAAAAATAGGTTGAATAATAGGGATTTTATATGAAATTCAAAATTCAAGCTAAATGCCTACTTTCAAGGCTCAGAAGAGGTGTTGGATAAATGGGCATCATCAGGAATAAAATTTTACTTAATTTTATTTTTTGAAAAACTAAATGAAGTTTTCAACTGATTTTTTTCCAATATTTAGTTGGAAACTTTATCTATATCAAATTACTTCTAGTACCATGATTGACCAAATTAAATCCTCATTTCCATATGCAGAATTGATCCCATATGGCTGGACCAGGCCAAAGGTGTCAACCACAAGATTGAGAATTCTTCTGGTGGACACTTTTATGATGGACAGTAGTAGGGTGTAAGTCTTCTTTAGTTAATCTAGTATTCCTCATAAACATTTCCAACTTATTTTTGGCCAAAAATCAGGTGGAAAGTTTTTTCATATAAAATTACTTCTAATGCCATGATTGACTAAAAATTGATTCTCATTGCCATATAGAGAGTTGATCCCATATGACTGGATCTGGCAAAAGTGTCACCACAATTTTTGATAAACTTAAGTTTGAAAATTTTATGATGGAAAGTAATTGCAAGTCTTCTTCATTTCATCAAGTAATCCTCATAAAAATTTCCACCTGTATTTTGGCCAAACTTCAGGTGGACACTTTGGCCATATTAAATTAATTCTAGTTCCATGTTGATAAAAAACTGATACTTATTGCCATATATAGATATTAAACCCATCAGACTGTGCCTTTCCAAAAGTGTCTACCTGAATTATGGCTAAACCTCAGTTGGACACTTTTATGATGCAGAGTAGCTAGGGCAAAAGTATTCTTCAGTTAATTTGGTATTCATAATAAATTTATCCTCCTGAAGTTTATCCTAACTTGAGGTGGACAATTTTGGAAAGCACCAGTTAGTCACTATCCATCAAAAAAGTGTTCACCAAAATTTTGGCTAAACTTGTGGTGGACCCCTTTGATCAGCCACAGTCAGATGAGATCAACTCTTTAGATGGGAATGAGGATGATGTTTTGGTCAATCATGGAAATAGAAGTAGTTTGATGTGGCCAAATTACCCCCCTGAAGGTCAGACAAACCTCAGAAGGACACTTTTTAGCAGGTAGTAACTGAGAAAAATCCATTTATCAGAAGGAGAATCTTTTATTGGATAGATGCCAAGGTTTCATACTTGTGTATTATGGTCAGTATTAATTTTGAAAGAGTATGTCCAAGCAATTTCATTGCCCATAATGACTCATTTTGTTTTAAATGTTTCAAACTGCGTGATACAGTATTAAGGTGTCACATAGTATAATTAAGTTCTATTACGTGCCCTCCTATGATGCCTAAATTTATAATTTAATATCTTACATAATAATTTTTTTTATTATCAAATTTAATAGAGCAAGTATCCTGAATTATTATATATGCATAAGCTTAGGTTAGATCAATTTGTGCTCAATTTGTTCTCATCAGAGGACCAAAATCAAGTTCTGGAGGATCAACTTGTGCATAATTTGGAATCAGTTGATATTCTGTCTATAATCAATCTGAGAATAAATGTAAATCTAACTCTAATTTACTTATGTTTATAAAGTATTCATAAACCTGGCATATTTAAGGGACACTCTAAATTTCAAGAGAGGGGATTTCTAGCAATTCATCCCTAGATTTCCCGTGGTGAGAGAAAGAAACTATTGGATTCCTGTGCCGATGGATAATTCCTGATGACCCTCATTTCAGCTCAGAAATACTAAAAGAAATAAAATCGATATGCAAATATAACAAAAAGTCAATAACAGTGGCCAGACTCAACAAGATTATCTGTACAACCTGGGAAAAAATGAAACATGATGACAAACTCTAAAAACAAAATACTACTGCAACAAAAAATTCTTTTTCATTGCTTGAATCTGGATTTAACGATAAACTTAAATTGAAATCTACTGAATCTAGCTCTAGGATTGAATGAAACACTGCTCAGAGATCTCCTTGAAACTTTTTTATATTTAACTCACTGAGACACCTAAAATTTTGATTTACTAAGGAATTGTCCAATAAACAATACGATTCCCCTCCCTTCATCCCTAAGAGACAGATTAATTACAATTCTCATTGTCCATTGGTGCTTCCACCATCAATCATACAGCCAAAACTTGAACAAAAAAACTTCCATCCTCTGCATACCAACATTCAAAATCAAACAAACCAACAAAAAACAGTTCCACAAAAAATGGACTCCTACCAACAAATACACCCTCAGAAACAGAAAAATTGTCAAAACCAATTGACACACCCTCAAGCTAAAGCAAGTTCTCCACAAATAGTTGAGCTCAGTAATGACTCACCTGAAGCATTCTCTGAAGAATTTGCAAGAATGAAACTTTCAGATGGTGATAAATACTCTCCAAAACCCATTTTAGGCACAGGGGCAACACATCACCTATATAGAAACATGGATGAGTTGGTGTATTTCATACCTCTTAAAATTCCCATTGCCTTGAAAGTAGCAAATAATGGCTCCTCTCCACAAATCACAGGCAAAGGGACAATTTTTTTCCATGGAAATAATAGGGAAGTTATCAGTATTAATCCAGTATATTACTGTAAGGATTCTAGAGGTACACTGATCTCAACCACATCACTGATAAAAAGTGGAGCAATGTTCTCATGTGTAAACTTCAACAACTTCCTTATCAGTTACCAAGATATTCCAATCCAATAAGCAATTTTTATTAACAGGAAATGGACACTAAAATGTCCAATAAATAATTATTTTTAATGAAAAAGTTATAATGTACCTACATTTCTATTGTCAGACAATATTTTATGCAATGAAATGAAAGACACACATATTCTACAACTTAAAGTTTTTAATCTTGAGATTCCTTCTAAGTATCCCAAAGCAAGAAATAGAAACAAAGATGAAGAGACACTTTCTACTTGGAACTTCAATCTAGGAAACATTGTAGAAAGACTCTTACAGTTGCCTTGCTGTAAGAAGAATCCAAGGGAGCTGGATAAACCAAAGAAAGCCCTGTCCCTTTAAGTAAATAAAGAGTTCACAATTAACTAAGCTAAAACCTCTAATTGATATAAAATAACTAATAAGCTGTTTGTTATTAATGGTGTTGATATGTAGAATTGGTGTACTTTCTAATGAGGGTAAGAAATACAACAGTAAAGCTGTATTTAGAAAAGTTATTTAAATGATTGAATAATATGTTTTTATGAAGCTTTTATTTTATTTTATTTTAGTTGTTTAAATTCATATCCCTGGTGAGGATAAATTTAAATAAGTACACTATAAGTTAATATATGTGATTTTGAGTGAAATTCATAATGTGTTATGTAAAAGTGTTATATTAATAAGGGCATTACAATTTTATAATTTGTTATGTAAAATAATAATGAATAATGTTGTATGAGGTTTTTGTTAAGATGAAAGTTGTTCAATTAATTTTTGTCTTATCTTAGATTTCAAGTCTACAGGATTTATATGCATAGTATGTCACATACTTCCCTTTTCCCAGCCAAAGCATCCCAGAGCTTGTGCAGAGCTTTTCTGGATCATTTGGAAGCTTGTACAGACTTTGAGACTCAATTAGAACCTTAATACACTAAGAAAAAATATAGATAAATCACAGAAAAAAGAGCTAGTTCTCTCCTATAATCCCATATAATTTTGGTAGTCTTCACAGCCCTATTCATATAGTGAAAAATCTTCAAAGTTAAGCAAGTCATGAAAAATTGAAAATAATCAAAAATACTTTATAAAATTATTAAAAATAGAAGAAAAATAGTAAAAATTCCATAAAATATTCCAAAGGTTTTTGAGACTCCTGAATTAAATTTCCATACAATTTTAGACCTATACTTGCAATTTATTACCTTTAATTAATTGTTTATTCTTGACTTGGAAAATTAACCCCTTTAAACCCTTTTAAATATTCATTCCTTTAAATATAAACCATTATAAAATTAGATTGGCTTTTCCAATCTCAACAATCAGCTCCAGTGAGCCCTCTTTTTATAGAAATTAGTGCCATACTAATCTTTAGACTGCAACATCCTCCCTCCAATGAAGAAAGTACCCATTCTATAAATTTGCATAATTGATTGAACAAACATTCATCCTCTTCAACAAAATACTTCAACTACTCCTGAAACATTTTCACCTCATTTATAACAAATATCATCATAAATAAGTCACCAAAAGACCTTGCTGTCCCATGTGAAATTTTCACCAAATACCAGGTTCCTTGTCTGATTTCAAATCCTGGTCTTCCTGGAAGAACTGCCTGTGATATTTGCAGGCTTAAGAAAATCAAATGTAATTGTCAAATTAAACCCTCCAGAACTTACCTTTATACTAGACAAGCTTCTCTTCATGATACAACTATTCCCAAAAAGAGATTATCAAGAATTACAACCTTCTTTTGTAATATAAAGGCCAATACAGATTCTTCTAAAAATCCTAATCCTGAGCTTCCTCCTCCATCCAAAGATCCTAATCTTATTATGTCAGTTTCTCCATTCAGTTTTTTTGAAAAATTTTTTCCTGTCTCAAAAAGTTAGTCTTTTATTTTAATTTAATAATCCTCCTACTAATTCCAAATCCAACTACTATATCTTCCAACTCCCAAGCTATAGAAATCACCAATACAGATGACTTTATCCAGGTGCAGAAAAATTAAATTATTCATTATCATAAGTATCATAGATATCTCTTTCCTGATTTTTGTGATGATATGAAGCATAAATGTTTAACTTATTTAAAGGAAACTCCTGCTAATAATACTGAAGATTTAATAAAGAGAAGAATTTTAATGCAAAGCTTTGATAATGAAATTGAAACATTTCAAAGAGATTATATATTTTGATTGTCTACTCTTCTTTAAAATTTAATCATTTAACCTTTTAGGTGATGATAAATGTTGGTGTCTGGTTGATTAAATCTTTCTAAATTGTCTTTTTAATCTTCATATTTTTAAATAAATTTTTAATAAACTGTATTTGCCTTGTGATGATTCCATTACTGAGAGAAAGTTTTGGATCCCTTCAGACTCTCCTCTATCAGTCTCCACCCTATTTCACAGCATGAGAGAGTGGGCCTCCCTAATGAGCTGAATAATTTGACTCCATTCCCATTGGGCTTTCCCCTGATTCAAATACTATTATTCCATTCTTTACATAAGGTCCTCCAAGCTTCCTCCTAAATAGTCTACCAAAGAGACCCATTAAATCCAAAAACTATCCTTCTTCTATGATTCAGCATCACAACATTCAAATAAATTTCCAACCCTCTAAAATCACTCCTACTTTTATCATAAATCACAATTTTCAAGAAATTCTTAGCACATTTATTTTTTGACTTTTAACAATCTCCATCTTTCTTTAATCCTAAATAACTCCACTTAATGACATCTTCATTGCCTAAATTTAGTTGCACTATTTTCATTAATGACTAAGCTGTCCAACTGAATGAATACCAGTTTTAGTATTGATGAACTAGTGATAAATAAAAAATACCTGAATTGAACATCCAACTTGACTGAAATTTACTCCTAATATCCTTGAAAAATAAAACTTTTAATTGATTGCCAGTTTATAGTCTTGGTGAACCAAAGTGTATGTAATTTGCCAGATTAAGGAGATAGGCGACAAATGATTGACATTTTCTCTGGTTATCTCCAGTTTAAGGTTATTGTCAGCCAGACTATACCAGGAGCCCAGTAAATTTTATGTCAATTTACTGTAACTAAAAGAGGGTGTAAAAATTTTCTTATTATGTATATAAATTAATCTTATATTGCATAATGAAATGATATAATTATTTTATTAAATATATACAAATATTATAATAATTTTATTATTATATAAATTATTTATACATTTAAATTAAGCATGATATATATTCTATAAATTATGGCGCATTTTTTATTTATTTAATATATACAAATTTATAATTAATTAATTATAAAAATATATTATAACTATAAGTGTAAAATTGACTTATAATGTAATTAAATTAATTAATTAAATTTATATATTAAATAAACCTTTTTCATACATTTTTAAAAAATAATATTGGGCGCTTTTTTGACCCTTAATTGTGTTAGTAAAATTAGTAAGTAAATTATAACACTTATTTAATAATATGGTATTAAAATTCTCACTTTAAATTAGAAATATCATTAAATTAATTATATGTTACATTTAAATTAATTATTGAATCAAGTACATAGTTAAAACAATTAATTAAAATTGCTTTTTACTTGATTGAATTGATTACATGGATTTTGGTGTGAAAATAATTCTAATTGTTTTAATTAAACCCTTTACATCCTACTGTAATATCTGTTTTGGATTCTTTTTCTGACAGTTCTTATGTTTCAGGCTTACTTAGTTACTCACTATTTTAATTAAGTGGGTTGGGAAATTATGATGGGAAAACTAGTTACTTATTCATGGGTTTAGTTAATTGTTTCATGTTTTTCTCTTAATATCTATGTTTCATTTCTATTCTTTTATATTCTTGTTTTAGCCTATTACTATTTTGTATATACTGAATTGTGGTTCTTCAGAGGTTCCTTGATCTATAAAAGGGCCTTGGGTAATCCCCTTTAGCCCATCACTTATTATACACTCAATTCAAATACAATTTTAAATAATATTACGTTTATTTTATTTTTTATTAGCATTATAAGTCTATATTTAAAATTAAATAAATTATCTAAGGTTGCTTTAAGTCTAATAATAATTATAATTGAGAACTGCGCACTACTATATAGCTTACAAGATCTAAATATTATAACCTGAACCTCACTGTTTTGTCACTACTCAAATATCATTGTAGAATTTCTTTAATTCTCTCACTTACTTTCTTAAACTATCAATTTTTATAAAATACCTACTTTATTATCCTTCTATTCCTTTCCTCCTTTTTTAATCCTTCTTTTAGAGGACCGGCCAATAATTGGGTGCCTTTCCAAACAACGACGCCAACTATGATACTTGTGATGAACAACATAGCGCACAGACCCCCCAACCAAAAAGTAAATTTTTTTCCGCGACTGTCTTTTGAACTTGGGTTCAATCATTTAGGTTTATATTAAATTAAATCATATATTATTTTAAAGTGATTTTACAATCACTATAGTAAGTTAACCTTTGCACCTCTCACTCATATTATTATATTTTTACTGCAATAACAGTGTTTGTGGCTTAATTACTGATTCACTGAGTGTAAGTGTTCATTATTTTTTAATTTTTTTTCCTAGTTTACCATAATAGAGTAAAACTTTTAGTATTAGAAGACAATTAATTTTATTATTATTTTTTGTTTATTGGTTGACCATAATAGTACTCAGTACTTAGTCCCAATATTGCCAATATACTAATTTTGGTATTAATTATTTTGTTTGACTTATAAACCTTTGTTGGTTGGTCGCATTTTTAATTATTGTTATTTCTTATTAAAAATAATTGTAATTAAATTTATTTGTATTAAATTTTTTGGTTAATTAATTGATTTTTGATAAAAATTTAAATTTTTTTTGTTTTTTTAAAAATTCAAGAATTTATATTTTATTTTGCAATTAACAATTTCAATCATCATTAAAATAATTTTGATTTTTTTTGACAGTTTAAATGTCCAGTAGTTTGGATAACAGCATAGATAACTTACATGTGGATGAGATTGAAGTGGATGGTGACACTGAATCTGTAGGTTCTTCTAAATTAACTTACAAAAATTATTCAGCTGACAAAAAACCTTCAGGATGTGGAAATGGCGGGAGAAGTGGAAAACCCCCCTCACCAAACACCTCTGAAAGAAGTAAAACCTCTAATAAATCAGGAAAATCAACTCAAAGGTATAAAAATAAAAAAGATACCACTGACTCAACAAGTAAACAACCTATCCAATCACATCAAAGAGTTGAGAGCAGAAAATATGAAGTACAAGGCAAGAGTAGACACACTATGGAAGCAGATGCAGGAATTATCAAATCCCAAACAGGCTCAACCTCCTCATTTCCAAGCCTCCCAGCCTCAGCCTCAAACTCAGCCCAATCAAGTACCCAGCTCCTTCACGCAAAATCAAAGCACTCTGCAGGTGGAGCAGTGCAAATGGGATTACTTGATGAGCCATTACCAACAGAATGTTCAGAAACCAACAGCTCAACACCCTGGCCCATCCAGGACACCAAACTACCATCCATCTCCTCAGCCCCATCCTTATCACGGAGTCAGAAGAAGGAAGGCACAGGGGAAGTTTCCTTCCTTGCCATGGTGAGTAATTTGTTTGATAAACATGTTGGTATGTATAATAACAAATCTTCTTCAGGTAATATTGTGGATCCTGGTTAAAGAACAGTTAAACCCTTAAAAAGATAACTTCCTTTAATTAGTAGCCCCAATGATGTAGTTAGCAAATTATCATTTGATGAACCTTTACATTGGACTTCTACTTCTTTAATTAATCCTTCTCTTTCAATTAAGAATGATTCTGTTTCCCCTGAAGTCTACACTTTAATTGAGAAAACTTCTGAAGAAATATTGAAATATAACCTTGATTTTAATGTTGTAAAAGAAAACATTTAAGAGATAAGTTAATACATGAGAGTGATAGATTAAATAATTTGCACTTGCATTGTAAAGTAAGTTCTTCTGTACAAGATACAGCTTATTTTAAAATCAAAGAAACCTTGAATATTGATCTTAGCCAACAAAAATAAATAAGGAGTGACCATAGATCTATCTCAGATAAGAATATAAATCTACATAAAACCTTGAGTGAATTGAAACCCCTTATTGAGGAAAATTATTCATTAAAAAGTGAAATTAAATCTCTACAAAATGAGTTTAAAAAGCTAAAAAATGATTTCCATGCACTGAGTTCCAAACACAAAGTTTCTGAGGACAGAAATGTTTTATCTCTTGCAAAAGTAAATGACCAGATTTCTGAAATTTCAAGGATAAGAAACTATGTGGCTGACCTGCAGGAAAAAGTTTCAACCTTAACCATCAATAATTATGGTATAAATGAGAATTCTGCCCATAAGCTGCATAAAAATAAAGGAAAAGAACCTGAATAGAGTTCCTATTTTCTTCCTCATACACCACGGGAAATCTAGGGGTGAATTGCTAGCAATCCCCTCTCTTGAAGTTTAGAGTGTCCCTTAATTATGCCAGGTTTATGAATACTTTATAAACATAAGTAAATTAGAGTTAGATTTACATTTATTCTCAGATTGATTATAGACAGAATATCAACTGATTCCAAATTATGCACAAGTTGATCCTCCAGAACTTGATTTTGGTCCTCTGATGAGAACAAATTGAGCACAAATTGATCTAACCTAAGCTTATGCATATATAATAATTCAGGATACTTGCTCTATTAAATTTGATAATAAAAAAAATTATTATGTAAGATATTAAATTATAAATTTAGGCATCATAGGAGGGCACGTAATAGAACTTAATTATACTATGTGACACCTTAATACTGTATCACGCAGTTTGAAACATTTAAAACAAAATGAGTCATTATGGGCAATGAAATTGCTTGGACATACTCTTTCAAAATTAATACTGACCATAATACACAAGTATGAAACCTTGGCATCTATCCAATAAAAGATTCTCCTTCTGATAAATGGATTTTTCTCAGTTACTACCTGCTAAAAAGTGTCCTTCTGAGGTTTGTCTGACCTTCAGGGGGGTAATTTGGCCACATCAAACTACTTCTATTTCCATGATTGACCAAAACATCATCCTCATTCCCATCTAAAGAGTTGATCTCATCTGACTGTGGCTGATCAAAGGGGTCCACCACAAGTTTAGCCAAAATTTTGGTGAACACTTTTTTGATGGATAGTGACTAACTGGTGCTTTCCAAAATTGTCCACCTCAAGTTAGGATAAACTTCAGGAGGATAAATTTATTATGAATACCAAATTAACTGAAGAATACTTTTGCCCTAGCTACTCTGCATCATAAAAGTGTCCAACTGAGGTTTAGCCATAATTCAGGTAGACACTTTTGGAAAGGCACAGTCTGATGGGTTTAATATCTATATATGGCAATAAGTATCAGTTTTTTATCAACATGGAACTAGAATTAATTTAATATGGCCAAAGTGTCCACCTGAAGTTTGGCCAAAATACAGGTGGAAATTTTTATGAGGATTACTTGATGAAATGAAGAAGACTTGCAATTACTTTCCATCATGAAATTTTCAAACTTAAGTTTATCAAAAATTGTGGTGACACTTTTGCCAGATCCAGTCATATGGGATCAACTCTCTATATGGCAATGAGAATCAATTTTTAGTCAATCATGGCATTAGAAGTAATTTTATATGAAAAAACTTTCCACCTGATTTTTGGCCAAAAATAAGTTGGAAATGTTTATGAGGAATACTAGATTAACTAAAGAAGACTTACACCCTACTACTGTCCATCATAAAAGTGTCCACCAGAAGAATTCTCAATCTTGTGGTTGACACCTTTGGCCTGGTCCAGCCATATGGGATCAATTCTGCATATGGAAATGAGGATTTAATTTGGTCAATCATGGTACTAGAAGTAATTTGATATAGATAAAGTGTCCAACTAAATATTGGAAAAAAATCAGTTGAAAACTTCATTTAGTTTTTCAAAAAATAAAATTAAGTAAAATTTTATTCCTGATGATGCCCATTTATCCAACACCTCTTCTGAGCCTTGAAAGTAGGCATTTAGCTTGAATTTTGAATTTCATATAAAATCCCTATTATTCAACCTATTTTTTTTATCCCTTTTTTTTCTTTTAGATATCAATTAATTTTATGTAAAACAAATCATTTTCATAATTTTTTACCTGTATTTAATAGAATTATTAAAGGTTTAACATCACCCTGTAAGCATTTGGCACATGTTTTTTTGCTATACTAATAAAAATAATAATATACTGGTAACAAAAAATTGATCAAATGATAAAATATTAATAAAACAGAAAGATCAAATACCAGTGGATATGTTTTATAAAAATACCAGTTGCACTGAAGAAGAGCTGCACCCTAGATACTCACCATCAAAAAAGTGTCCAGCACAAGTTCGGCCGAACTTGTGCTGGACACTTTTGGTCAGTTGCAGTCATATGAGATCAATTCTCACTATGGCAATGAAAAAAATTTTTTGGATAAAAAAATTCACTAGAAGTAGTTTTACATAGCCAAATTTTCTACCTAGATTTCATCCAAACCACCGGTGCACAATTTTTTATCTTTGAAAAAAAGTCAATTTAGTACAATTTATCACTGATGGCTCTCATTCGCTTCAACACCTCTACTGGCCTTTGATAGTAGGAATATTACTTGGATTTCTTTTTTCATATTTGATCCCTTTAACTTAATTTTTTATTCCTAAAATTGCTTTTGGATATCAATTAATAATTTTTAAAATAAACTATTTTCATAATTTTATACATTTATTTAATAATAATATAAATGGCATAAAATCACCTGGTATGCATTTGGCACATGAGTTTTTTCTATACTTATAAAATTAATAATATAATGGCAACCAAAAATTAATCAAATGATATTAATGAGTGAGGAACAAATATAAAATACCAGTAGACATGTTTGTAAGAAATACTAGGTGAACTGAAGAAAAATTCTACCCTAGCTACTCTACATTAAAAACGTGTCCAGCACAAGTTTGGCCGAACTTGTGCTGGACACTTATGGTCAGGTGCAGTCAGATGGGAGCAATTCTCTCTATGGAAATGAAGATAAATTTTTGATATAAAATTACACTAGAAGTAGTTTGATATGGCAAAATTTTCATGCTATAGTTTTGGTAAAGCTCAAGTGGATTTTTTTTTATTTTTACAAAAAAGAAAATTTAGTGCAATTTTAGCCCTGATTGTTCTAATTTAATTCAACATCTCTTTTTTCTGTTTATGGCAGGAATTTAACTTGGATTTTAATTTTTATCTTTGATTTCTTTTATTTTACTTTATTCCTCTCATATTGCTTTTGGATAGAAGTTTATTTTTTGTAAAATAAATCATTTTCATATTTTTTTACCTTTATTTAATAATATTATAAAAGGTGTAACATCACACAGTATTCATTTGGCACACAATTTTTTGCTATACTGATAATATTAATAATATAATGGTGACAAAAAATTAATCAATTTATAAATATGAGTGAGGCACAAAGATTTAATAACAGTGGAAATGTTTATAAGAAATTTCAGATGATTAAAAATGACTTGCACCCTGGATACTCTTCATGATAAAAGTGTCCAGCACAATTTTTGCCAAACTTGTGATGGACACTTTTGGTTGCATGCCGTCAGATGCAATCGATTCTTTTTATGGAAATGAGACTGAATTATCACTCCATCATTGCACTGAAAGTAGTTTTACATAGACAAATTGTCCCCTGGAAGTTTTTCCAAACCTAAGGTAGACAATTTTTTCCTTTGGTAAAAAGTAAATTTGATCCATCTTAATCTATGATGGTGCCCATTTTTTCTGAAGCCTCTACTGGCTCATGATAGCAGAAATTATACTTAATATCTTTATTTCATGTTTGATCTCTTTAATTTTAATCTTACCCTTTTATTTATCTTTTAGCTTTTAAATATCAATTTTATTTTGGTAAAACTGATAACTTTCACATTTTTTTATATTTATTATATTATATTATTAAAGTTGTAAAATCATCCAGTGTACATTCATTACACATTTTTTTGCTTTACTAAAAACATTAATAATATAATGGTGACTAAAAATTAATCAAATAATAAATATGGATGACACAGAAAGATCAAATACCCATAGAAATTTTAAAAATGAATATAAGATTAACTGAAGAAGACTTGCACCCTAGCTACTCTCCATCATAAAAGTGTCCAGCACAATTTCAGCTGAGCTTGTGCTGGACACTTTTGGTTGCATGCAGTCAGATGGGGTAAATTTACTCAATGGAAGTTAAAATGAATTTTTGCTCAATTATTGCACAAGAAATAGCTTTATACTGCTATACTATCCTCCTGATTTTTTGGAAAACATCAGGTGGACACTTTTATTAATTTTTTAATAAAGAAAAAATATTCCAAATCTAGAACTGGTGGTGCAAATTTGACTGAAAACCCAAATTATCTTTGATGGCAGAAATTTTATTTGAATGTTTAATTTCATATTTAATCACTTTTATTTTACTTTTTTATTCCTGTTCTTGCTTTCAAATATCAATTTATTTATTGTAAAACTAATAATTTTCATATTTTTTTTACTTTTATTTAATAAGATTATGAAAGATGTAGCATCTACCAGTATGCATTTGGCTTATAAATTTTTTCAGTACTAATAACATTAATATTATAATGGTGAGAAACAATTAATCAAATGATATATATGAATGACACAGAAAGATCATATACAAGTGGATTTGTTTATAAGGAATACCTGATGAACTGAAGAAGACCTGCACTCTAGATACTCACCATCATAAAAGTGTCCAGCATAAGTTCGGCCAAACTTGTGCTGGACACTTTTGGTTGCATGCAGTCAGATGGGATAAATTTACTCTATGGAAATGAAAATGACATTTTGCTCAATCATTGCACAATAAGTAGTTTGATATTGCCAAAATGTCCTCCTGATGAATTTTCAAAACTCATCAGGACACTTTCTTTGGTTTAACAAAAAAGAAAATATAGTGCAAGTTTAGCCCTGGTGGTGCACATTTGATCTAACACCTCTACTTGTTATTGATAGTGGGAATTTTCCTTAGATTTTTTTTTCTTATTTTATCCCTTTTATTTTACTTTTTTATTGCTCATATTGCTTTGGATATCAATTTTTAATTTTTAAAATAAATAATTTTCATACTCTTATACCTTTATTTAATAATATATGATTAAAGGTGGAACACCACCTGGTATGCATTTTTCACACAAGTTATTACTATAGTAATAACGTTAACAATATAATGATGACAAAAAATTTATCAAATGGTAAATTTAAATGACACAGAAAGATCAAATTCCAGTGGAAATGTTTATAAGAAATCCCTTTTGAGTTTAAGAAGATTTGCTGTATGCCTACTCTCAATTATAAAAGTGTCCAGCACAAGTTCAGCCGAACTTGTGCTGGACACTTTTGGTTGCATGAAGTCATATGAGATAAATTCTCTCTATAGCAACAAAAAATGATATTTCACTCAATTATTGAAGTAAAGAATGTTTAATATTGTAAAATTGTCCCCTGGATGTCTGTCTAAACCTCAGTTCAAAATTTGTTAGCTATACATAAAAGTAAGTTTAGACCAAGTCTTGACCTAGGGGTCCCCAACTGTCCCAACACCACTTCTGGCTCTTGATAGTAAAAATTTTACTTGTATTTTTTATTTTTTATTTTGTATTTGATCCCATTTATTTTCATTTTACTTTTCTATTACTCTTTTTAATTTTAAATATCAATTTATTTTTTTAAAAACTAAACATATTCATATTTTTTTAACTTTATATATTAATATTATTAAAGTTGTAACATCACCAATTTTGCATTTGGCATGCAGGTTTTTGCTATACTAGAAACATTAATAATATATATGGTGACAAAAAATTAATTATAAGATAAATATGAATGATAAAAAAAAGTTAAAAACCCAATAGAAATGTGAAAAACAAAAAACTGATGTACTGAGAAACACTTCCACCCTAGCTACTCTCCATCATAAAAGTGTCCAGCACAAGTTTGGCCGAACTTGTGCTGGACACTTTTGTTCAGGTGCAGTCAGATGGGATCAATTCTCTCTGTGGAAATTAAATTTAAAAAAATGCTAAATAATTACATTAGAAGTAGTTTGGTATGGCTGAATTATCCACCTTGAGTTTTTCCAAACCTCAGGTGAAAATTTTTTTATCTTTAAAAAAAATTAAATTTTATCAAATTTAGCCCTGATGGCACCCATTTGTTTCAACACCTCTACTGGCTCTTGAAGGCAGGAAATTTTCTTGAAATTTTCTTTTTCATATTTGATCTCTTTTACTTTACTTTTTTATCACTCATGTTACATTTGGATATTAATTTATAATTTTGGAAAAGAAATCATTTTCATATTTTTTTAACATTTTTTAATAATATTATAAAAGGTGTAACATAACATGGCATGAATTTGGCGCACAAGTTTTTTCTGTACTAATAAAATTAATAAAATTCTAATGAAAAAAAATTAATCAGATAATAAAATATGAATAACACAGAAAGATCAAATACCATTTGGCATGTTTTAAAAAAATAACAGTTGCACTGAAGAATACCTGCACCCTAGCTACTCTCCATCATAAAAGTGTCCAGCACAAGTTCGGCCGAACTTGTGCTGGACACTTTTTGTCAGGTGCAGTCAGATGGGATCAATTCTCACTATGGCAATGAAAAAAATTATTTGATAAGAAACTTCACTAGATTTAGTTTGATATGGCTGAATTATCCACCTAGAGCTCATCCAAACCACAGGTACACAATTTTTTATCATTAAAAAACTATCAATTAAGTACAATTTATCCCTGACGTCTCTCATTTGCTTCAACATCTCTACTGGCCTTTGATATTAGCAATAATACTTGGATTTCTTTTTTCATATTTGATCACTTTAAATTAATTTTTTATTCCTCATATTGCTCTTGGATATCAATTAATAAATTTTAAAATAAATTATTTTAATATTTTTATACATTTTTTTAATAATATTATAAAATGTGTAACATCACTCAGTATGCATTTGGCACACAATTTTTTGCTATACTTATATAATTAATAATATAATTAAGACAAAAAATTAATCAAACAATATGTGTGAGTGAGGCACAAAGATAAAATACCAGTAGACATGTTTGTAAGAAATACCAGATGAACTGAAGAAAAATTCTACCCCAGCTGCTCTCCATCATAGAAGTGTCCAGCACAAGTTCGGCCGAACTTGTGCTGGACACTTTTGGTCATGTGCAGTCAGATGGGATCAATTCTCTGTATGGCAACAAAAAATTTTTTTTCTCAAATTTCACTAGAAGTAGTTTGCTTTAGCTGAATCATCCACCTGCTGTTCTGCCCAATATCAGGTGTATAATTTTTTATCTTTAAAGAAAAGGTCACTTATTACAATTAAACCCTGATGGCTCCCATTTGCTTTAACACCTCTACTGGCTCTTGATAGCAGGAATTTTACCAGTATTTTTTCATATTTTAACTCTTTGACTTTTATTTTACTCTTTTATTCCTCTTTTTACTTTTAAATTTCAATTTAATTTTTGTAAAACTATTCCTTTCCATATTTATTTACAACTATTTTAAAAAATTATTGAAGGTATAACTTCACATGGTATGCATTTGGCACACAAGTTTTTGCTATACTAATAACATTAATAATATAATGGTGATAAAATATTAATCGGATGATAAATATGAAAGATACAGACTGATCAAATACCAGTAGACATGTTTATGAGAAATACAAGATGAATGAACTGAAGAAAATTTCCACCCAAGCTACTCTCCATCATAAAAGTGTCCAGCACAAGTTCGGCCGAACTTGTGCTGGACACTTTTAGTCATGTGCAGTCAGATGGGATCAATTTTCTATATGGCAACAAAAAACATTTTTTTATTAAACTTCACTACAAGCAGTTTTGTTTGGCTGAATCATCCACCTGTTGTTCTTCCCAACCTCAGGTGTATGATTTTTTATCTTTAAAAAAAAGGTCAGTTATTACAATTTAGCCCTGATGGCTCCCATTTTTTTCAACACTTCTACTGGCTCTTGAGAGCAAGAATTTTACTAGTATTTTGTTTTTCATAATTGATCTCTTTGAGATTAATTTTACCTTTTTATCCCTCATATTGCTTTTGTATATCAATTTATTTTTTGTAAAACAAATCATTTTCATATTTTTTTACATTTATTTAATAATATTATAAAAGGTGTAACATCACCCGGTATGCATTTGGCACACGAGTTTTTGCTATACTTATAATATTAATAATATAATGGTGACAATAAATTAATCAAATGATATATATGAGTGAGGCACAAAGATCAAGTACCAATGGACATGTTTATAAGAAATACCAGATTAACTGAAGAAAAATTCTACCCTAGCTACTCTCCGTCATAAATGTGTCCAGCACAAGTTCGGCTGAACTTGTGCTGGACACTTTTTGTCACATGCAGTCTGGTGTGATCAATTCTCTCTCAATCATTGAACTAGAAATTGTTTGATATGGCTAAATGGTTATGCTGAAGTTTTTTTACACCTCAGATTGGCACTTTTTTGTTTTTCAAAAAAGCAATTATAGTCCAAGTTTAGCCTCACTGGTGGACATTTTCCCCAACATGTCTACTTGCTCTTGATGGCAGTATATTTATTTTAATTTTTTATTTCATATTTGATTCCTTTAATTTTACCTTTTTATCCCTCATATTGCTTTTGTATATCAATTTATTTTTTGTAAAACAAATCATTTTCATATTTTTTTACCTTTATTTAATAATATTATAAAAGGTGTAACATCACCCAGTATGCATTTGGCACACGTGTTTTTGCTATACTTATAATATTAAAACATAATGGTGACAAAAATCAATCAAATGATAAATATGAGTGAGGCACAAAGATCAAATACCAGTGGACATGTTTATAAGAAATACCAGATGAACTGAAGAAAAATTCCACCCTAGCTAACCTCCATCATAAAAGTGTCCAGCACAAGTTTGGCCAAACTTGTGCTGGACACCTTTGGTCACATGCAGTCTGATGTGATCAATTCTCTCTATTGTAATGAAGATGAATTTTTCTTCAATAATTGCACTAGAAGTTGTTTGATATGGAAAAATTGTCATCCTGAAGTTTTGGTAAAGCTCCAGTGGATTTTTTTTATTTTTACAAAAAAGAAATTATAGTCCAAGTTTAGTGCCATTGGTGGGTGTTCACCCCATCATGTCTACTTGCTCTTGATGGGAGGAATTTCACTTTAATTTTTTATTTCATATTTGATCCCTTTAATTTTACCTTTTTATCCCTCATATTGCTTTTGGATATCAATTTATTTTTTGTAAAACAAATCATTTTCATATTTTTTTACCTTTATTTAATAATATTATAAAAGGTGTAACATCACCTGGTATGCATTTGTCACACGAGGTTTTGCTATACTTATAATATTAATAACATAATGGTGACAAAAATCAATCAAATGATAAATATGAGTGAGGCACAAAGGTCAAATACCAATTAATCAATAGTTCTTTTTAATATTATAAATATTTTGATTAAATAAAATGGTAATAATGAATTATATTTTTCATCCACAATTCCACTCTAATGATTCCCACTGCACAAAAAGGGTTCACTTGGTCCTTTCTTTACTGCTTGTGCATATATTTTATTGCCCACAGTACTACAATTTTTTGTAGTGATTATCCCACATCTGATTCAGGAATATTTTTAAACAATTTAAGTTTTTTTTAAAAAAGACCTTATCATATCCAATATCCCACAAAAAATACACCCTGTTTTTGTATTAAAGCCCGTTAATTATTAAGAAATTGTTAAAATAATTAGATTAGACCCTGGCACAGCTAGATCCATACCAACCGACCTAAAGTCTTTTCAATATTGAAAACAATTAAATAAAATTATGATATCATACTAAATTATGGGCACCAACCATAATTCAGCACTTCTCATTTGCTCTGCTACAAAATGAGTGCATGTAGCATTTTTCTAACGTCAGACTGTTTTTCTTCCTTCCCTCACACCTTTAGTCCAGAATGAAAATTTAGTATGAGTTTTGGTCAAAATGGTTTGCCAGTGTTATCTGTATGCAATATGAATTCATATTGCATATTTCTATTTATGCATAAAATATACTCGTTAAGCATCATTTTTTTTGAATTTTTCAATCATTATGCATATTTATGCATATTCATATGCATATTAATATATTTTATTCATATACGTATATGCACCTTTTTTTTGCATATTCAATATGCATATTTTAATGCATATTCAATATGCATATTTTAATGCATATTCAATATGCATATTTTAATGCATATTCAATATGCATATTTTTATGCATATTTTTATGCATATTCATTATGCATATTTTTTATGCATAATCACTATGCATATTTTTTATGCATATTTATTCTTCATAGTCATTATGCATACACTTTGGATAGGCAATTCACATCAATTTTTAGCATGCAATAAGTATCCACCATGCAAATTCAAATGCATATGCATCTATATCATACACGCAACATATATTCAAGTTTAATATTTGAATATTAAGGTATGCTAAGTGATGTTGTTCAACCTTTTGCCAAACCTGAGATTAACTGATGTTCAATGTGGTTCTTAAGCTCTGCTCAAGGAGGGATTGTTCTGGATTCAATCTGTGACAGTTTATTTTTTCAATGTTTTTTCATCAGATTTAAAAACATCTTTCTGACAGTTTCAGGATGGTTTCCCAACAGTTTCCTGACAAATTCCTAATAGTTTCAAAAAGAGGGAACTGCTAGCAGTTCACCCCAGATTTCCCGTGGTGATATTTCAGCCATTAAAAAAACTGACAATGAGTCTGTAAAATCTTTTGCTACTAGCAAAAAATCTTGTGATGGTCATGTACCAGCTGTTTCTGTAAATAATTACATTTCTGAAAACCTGGCTAAACTTCAGGAATTATTAATGATTAATAATTCAACCCAAAGGATGGACCATCCCAGTAGTCAGAAAAATTGGCCTATATTGGACCAATATCCTACCTTTGATGGTGATTCTTCATCTGATTGGCAACACTTTATCCAAAGAATTGATACTTTAAAGAGATCCTATAAACTACCTGATGAGGAAACTGTTTCTAAGCTAATTTCTTTATTTTACAATGTAGCCTTGATGTGGTATGAATCTGTTCTATTATATAAAAGCCATTATGCATGGAATGATTGGAAATCCTTGATTGAGAATCAGTTTGGTGGTTCAAAATTCAGGTTGGCTCAGAAAAGACTGTATTAGAATACTAGATATGTATCCTCCTCTGTTGAAAAACTCATTGTTTTTCGTATGAAAGTAACAAAAATCTTGAGAGCAATTGATCCAAAGATGGATTATGATATTTGGAGAGATAAAATCTTGTATAAATTACCAAATTCTCTTAGAGATTTAATTATAGCTATAACTGAGCATGTGAGGGAACATTCTTTTTTCATTAATATCTGTAATGAGGTACTGATCAACCATAGATATGAACCAAAGAATTACCTTGGAAAATCTTATCATGATCAAAATAAACCCTCTACAAAGCCCCCAGAAAAATCTGGTAAACCCTCTGCCCCAGTTGCACCTAAAAAATATGCAACAAATACTTGTTATAAATGTAACAAATCATGGCAAAAGGGTCATGTTTTTGACAAGAAAATTCATCCTGTTGAACAAAATGAAGACACTGATGAGGCTGAAATTGATATCAATAATTCTTCTAGTGACTGTGAAAGTAATATCTCCTATGACAATGAATCTGATAAAGATGCTTTAATGTTGGATCAGGATGTCCATTATTTAGATAATATATCTGAAAAATGTGTATTGGATTTATCTTCAGTGGAAAATACTGAAATAATTAAAGATACTACTAACAATTCTATAGCCATATCTCCTTTGAAGGCACCTGTTATCATTAATGTTAAAAATGTTGATGTAGTTCTTGACTCTTGTGCTGGAGGAAGTGTAGGGTCTGAAAGAGCCTTAGATTCAGTAGATAAAGATTATTTGAGTAAACTGTTACCTATGACTTCTGAAAAATGGAGAGGGTATGGTTCTACCTTGTGTCCTATTGGAAAATACAAAACCTCTGTATTCTTCAAATATAATGGTGGTTTTTTCAGAGCTATTTGTGAATTTGTTGTAATTAAAAATGATAATTTAAACAATTGGTTTATTATGGGTAATGATATTTTAACCATGTTTGGTGTGAAATTGGACCCAGCAAATAATTGCTTCACCTTGGGATTGAATGGCAAAAGAAAATTCAAAATTTCCTCCTATAGAAAACCTTCTGGGCATCTGTGAAAGTCTTGTAACTAACTGATCCAGTGTAAAGGCAGACCAACAATTGAAATGGATAATTTATTAAATGAAATAAATACTACTTCTTTTGGAAATCAGTTAACTAGTGAACAAAAGGATTCTATAATTGTCTCAATCACCTCCTTTCCTATAGCTTTTGCTCATGGTTCTCATGTCTTAGGAAGTGTTCAGGAAGAAATGAAAATTACCTTATCCTGTAACGTGAGTGATATTCCTCCTAGTCTTAAGAAAAAACCATATCCTGCTTCTCCAAAAAAAAGAAAGGATATTGAAGATAATATTGCCACATTATTGAAAATGAATATCATTGAGAAAGTGGATGTCACCCCCAAATGTTGTGTCATCTCCTCAGTCTTGATTTCTTATGAAAAGGATAAGGCTAGATTATGTGGATATTACAGAGCATTAAACACTTATACTTTTGATGATATTTATCCTTTACCCAGAATTAATTCAATACATGCTACCTTGCAAGGTGCAAAATTAATTAGTTGTCTGGATGGTAATAAAGGGTATCATCAAGTTCCAGTTGAGAAAAATTCTCAAAATTTTTTGCTTATTGCTACTCATATGGAAATATATAAGTATGTTAGAATGCCATTTGGCCCTAAAAATGCACCTTCAGTTTTCCGAAAAGTCATGGATAACACTTTCCATCAGAAAATATTTGAAGGATGGCTAATGGTGTATATGGATGATATCATTGTTTTCTCTAAAACTTTTGATGAACATATGGTTCACTTAGATAGAGTTTTTCAGAAAATGGATGAAATCAATATGACCTTGTCCTTGAAAAAGTGTAAATTTGGTTTTCAATATTTAAAGGTCCTTGGCCATGTTGTGTCAGGCCTAAAAATTTGTGTAGACCACAACAAAGTTGCTGAAATTCAAAATGTGAAGGCACCAACTTGTGTACGAGAAATACAAAGTTTTTTGGGTATGTGTGGCTATTATAGACAATATATTAAAAATTATCAGGTCATAGCCTTGCCTCTTACCAAACTAACTAAGAAAGATGTTGCATTCATCTGGAATACTGATTGTCAAAAAGCTTTTGATGCATTAAAATGTTGCTTAATGACAGCCCCTATCATAGCTCTTCCAGATTTCAACAAACCTTTTGTCCTGTATACAGATGCTAGCTTTGTTGGTCTGGGTGCTGCCCTTCACCAGATACAAATTATTAATGATAAATCCTCAGAAGATTTAATTTGTTATATTTCAAGAACTTTGAGAAATAGTGAATTAAAATATAATGCCACTCAATTAGAGTGCTTAGCAGTTGTTTGGGCCCTTAAGAAGCTTCATTACTACCTAGATGACCAAAAGTTTGAATTGGTAACTGACTCTAGTGCTGTGAAGTCCCTCTTAAAAATGAAAACACCTAATAGACATATTTCCAGGTGGAAACTTGCTGTTCAAGAATACAGAGGAAGAATAAAAATTATCCATAGGGCTGTAAATTTTCACTCCAATGTTGATATGCTGTCAAGATTGCCTCTGCCAAATAATGACTCCAATCCTGCATATGTACCTGAAGATGATACTGTTCATATCCATGGTATATTTATAGTTGATATTGAAGAAGAGTTATTACAATTAATTCTGGATTTATATGATAGAGATTCTGATTTAAATAAATTAGTTACTATCTTAAATGATCCTAAGAATGCTTCAATTCAAGCATTGATTAAAACTCTTCCTGCAAAGTATCAAAATGCTTTGATTAAAGGAAAGTTTTCTATTGAAGATGGTTATATATATTATAGAAGAAAGCTTACTAATGTAATTGTAATTCCTCCTTCTATGAAAGAAACTATTCTCAAAATTTGTCATGATGACATATTAGCTGGTCATTTTGATCTTGAGAAGACATTAATTATACTCAAAAACACTGCTTGATGGGCTAATATGTCTGAAGATACAAAATTATATGTTGAATCTTGTGATTCCTGCCAGAAATCTAAAAGGTTTACAGGTAAAAGAGAAGGGTTATTACAACATATTGAAGCACCTGATGCTCCGTGGAAAATCATTAACATGGATTCTGTCACTGGTATTCCTGTAGCAGGTAAAGACAGTTATAACTCTTGTTGGGTAATACTGGATAGATTCACAAAAATGTGCAAATTTATTCCCACCCACAAAGATGTATCCACAAAGGAATTAGCTTTCTTATGGTGGACTTAAATTTTCAATATTATTGGATTTCCAAAAGCCATTATCTCTGATAGAGATCCAAAATTTACTTCTGAGTTTTGGACCTCTTTGATGGATATTTGTGGCTGTGAGTTAAAGTTGTCTACAGCTCACCATCCTCAGACTGATGGTCTAGCTGAAAGAATGATTAAAACTCTGGAAGATATGATTAGAAGGTATTGTGCCTTTGGATTAGAAAATAAAGACAATGACAGATTTACTCATGACTGGGTCACTCTATTACCTGGTCTTGAATTTGCATATAATAGCACTGTTTATTCTGTCACTGAGAAAAAGCCTTTTGAGCTTTGGTTAGGTTATGTCCCAAACACTCCTGCTCAAATTCTCAATAAAAAATTACCTAAGTTGGAACTACACCCTGGTGTAAAATCTTTTGTGCAAATTCAACAGCTATTCAGGAAACATGCTCAAAGCTGTATTGATAAAGCATTTGAAAATGAAAAGAAGAGATGGGAAAAATCCCATAGAGAATACACATTTAACAAGGGTGATGAAGTGTTGATATCTACTGTCCATTTCAATCTACATGGTAAAACCAAATTAAAAAATCCTTTTTTAGGACAATTTGTTGTTAAAAGAATGGTTGGAGATAATGCAGTAGAAGTTGTATTGTATTATCCATATGATAGGAAACATCCTTTTTTTCCCATTTCTTTACTTAAGCCTTATACTCCCAACAGTGACTTATTTCCCAAAAGAAGGGGAAGACCTAATAAAAACCCTCAGGAAGTCACAGAAACTGCAGAAATTGATAAAATTCTCAATGATAGAATTATCACTTCTGAGAGAGGTACTGAATATTTATTGAGATATAAGAACAGATCATCTGAACATGATGCATGGATACCTGGAAAGAAATTTCAAATCTTCCTACTCTGTTAAAGAAGTACAAAAAGAAAAAATCTTAGCGTTTTTTTATTGTTTTTTTTAGAGTGAGGGAGTGTCAGCCAGGCTATACCAGGAGCCCAGTAAATTTTACACCAAATTACTGGAACTAAAAGAGGACACAAAAATATGCTTATTATGTATATAAATTAATCATATATTGCATAATGAAATGATATAATTATTTTATTAAATATATATAAATATTATATTAATTTTATTATTATATAAATTATTTATACATTTAAATTAAGCATGGTATAAATTCTATAAATTATGGCGCATTTTTTATGTATTTAATATATACAAATTTATAATATTATAACTATAAGTGTAAAATTGACTTATAATGTAATTAAATTAATTAATAAAATTTAGATATTAAATAAACCTTTTTCATACATTTTTAAACAATAATATTGGGCGCTTTTTTGACCCTTAATTGTGTAAGTAAAATTAGTAAATAAATTATAACACTTATTTAATAATATGGTATTAAAATTCTCACTTTATATTATAAATATCATTAAATTAATTATATGTTACATTTAAAGTAATTATTGAATTAATTAAATAGTTAAAACAATTAATTAAAATTGCTTTACACTTGATTGAGTTGATTACATGGATTGTGGCATGAAAATAATTCTAATTGTTTTAATTAAAACTTTTACATCCTACTGTAATATCTGTTTTGGATTCTTTTTCTGAAAGTTCTTATGTTTCAGGCTTACTTAGTTACTCACTATTTTAATTAAGTGGGTTGGGAAATTATGGTGGGAAAACTAGTTACTTATTCATGGGTTTAGTTAACTGTTTCATTTTTTTCTCTTAATATCTATGTTTAATTTCTATTCTTTTATATTCTTGTTTTAGCCTATTACTATTTTGTATATACTGGATTGTGGTGCTTCAGAGGTTCCTTGGTCTATAAAAGGGCCTTGGGTAATCCCCTTTAGCCCATCACTTATTATACACTCAATTCAAATACAATTTTAAATAATATTACGTTTATTTTATTTTTTATTAGCATTATAAGTCTATATTTAAAATTAAATAAATTATCTAAGATTGCTTTAAGTCTAATAATAATTATAATTGAGAACTGTGCACTACTATATAAATTACAAGATCTAAATATTATAACCTTAACCTCACTGTTTTGTCACTACTCAAATATCATTGTAGCATTTCTTTAATTCTCTCACTTACTTTCTTAAACTATCAATTTTTATAAAAAACCTACTTTATTATCCTTCTATTCCTTTCCTCCTTTTTTACTCCTTCTTCTAGATTACCGGAAGATAGTTATAATGAACCAAATCCCTAGAGTATATTCCAGTTTAAGTCATGGTGGACCCAAAAATTTTCTCAATTCCATAAAAGTACCATGCCCAATATAATATTCATAACATCTTGAAAATGTTTGATAACATTTGGTTAAAAGTCTTAATGGACTAAAAGATCCCATAGAATTTGAAAATCTTTATAATTATTCAGTTTAAAGTCTTGAAGGAATAACAGATCCAAAAGCGTAAACTCAAAGTCTTGAAAGATTATTGAAAATTAGACAGTTTAAAGTCTTGGAGGACTATCCAAATGTCTTGATGTATAATCACATGTTTGATGAGCATCAGTAAACTAAGTCTCTGTTTCAAAATAAAATAAAAGAAAATAAAATAATTAAAATAAAATAAAATATAAGAAAAAGAAAATTTAATTTTATGTATTATGAAACATTTTTAATATTAATTTTTTTTAAATGTTAACATGAACTAGAATTGTAAAGAAAATAAATTTGAAATATAAAATATAAAACTATAAATTTGAGATTTAAAATTAAAAAAATTATATTAAAAGATCTCCCTCAGCCATTTGATGAGCTGTACCCCTGACATCATAGCTACATTTGAGTGTACCTTGATGTGGGATACACAAGAAAGAAATTTAAAATAAACATTGATAGTTTTTGAAAAATTTAGAAAAACATTACAAAAAAAATAGAAAATGATTACTGGGTGGGCCCCCTCCAATTTGTAAAACTGATTGGAGACTGCCAATGATTTTTATTCCTGAACAAATTATTTTATAATAAATTTAAAATGAACAAAAATTTCTAACATAAAAAAAATTCAAAAATCAAAATTGAAAAATCAAAAGTAAAACATAAAAGATCCTCCAATCTGGCTTCAAATGAGTGTAATGAGATGAAATTGTGTTGATCCAGTTTATAGTCACTACACAATATAGGGGGTGGACTTGCTAGTAAGTCCTCAACCTGAACTCAGATAGAACTCAGATGGAACTCAGACTGAACTCATACTGAACCCATACTGAACTCTACTTGAACACCCACCAAAAACTGTTCTTCTGAGTGGTTTTCATCCCTGATTGTATGGTTCCTTTATCAATAGCTCAATGTGTGTTCAATCTGTGGTTAGTTTGGGACCAAGGTTTCAGACTCGCTAGAAAGTCTTCCCCCCATATTGTGTGGTGAGCCTTAGAGGACTACCTATATAACAAAAACAAAGCCAGGATTCAGCTAGAAAGAGTAAACTATGGTAATGAACATTGTGAAGTAATTGTGTATAGAGAAGTCAGCCCATATATTACCCCCAAACTTTCCAATATTAAATTTAGAAGGTCCCCCTGTGAACACTTCTACCAAAAATAATTACATTTCAACATAAATCTTAACCATAAAATTTTAAAATTTGAATTATTGTTAATTTAAATGATATTTGTAGTCTAAAATCTTTTGTGGAGTAAATATTCTTCAAGCAATAGTAATATAGTTTATTCTCATTTTGGATGATTCGTATTCTTTAAAAAATGGTGAGTAGTTTATCCTCATTTCGGAGTTAAACTTTGGCACACCCAGTGCCCCAAAGATTGAACTTCTTGAATTGGTCAGCAGCTACCCTCTTTTTTAATTACACTCTGTTCAACTCTTCTAAAAAATATGAACCATAATATACTTGTTCTTTGACTCTGTATGGCCCACTTTAACTATCTGCAAACATTTTCACCCATTGACTCTCCAAACTCCTATTATACACCAAGAACTTATCTCCAGTTTTCAAAGGGTTCCTTAACCTATGAGCCAACCTCTTATCCCAATATCTAACTGAATGATTTCAAATATTCATCATCTTTGAATATTCATTTTCTAGAGTTTCTTCTTTTATAAGTGAACCATTTTTGCACATAGTAATTCTTCATTAGTTTTGACCATGTCCAAATCTACTCCAAGATATGATTTGGCCTCTAGATCTACCAGTAAAACTTCCTTCTGACCAAAAACTAGTTCATATGGTGAATATCCAGTTGTCCTTTTGGCAGTGATTTTTTCAGCAAATAAAATAAATGATAAATAGTGCCTCCACTTTTCAGCACTTGCTCCACACATTTTAACTAAAGCATCCTTTATAAATTGATTCCCTCTTTCTAAAATTCCTTCAGTTTCAGGATAATATGGGGTTGCTACCATAACCTTTGATCCAACTCTTGATATATCCTCTCTAAACTCTGTCCCAAATTCAGGACCTCCATCAACCATTACCAAATTCATTAGTCCATACATATATACCCAATTTTTCATCAAAAAGTCTGCCACATTCCTGGTATTCAAATTTATAAGAGGCTCTTCCTCTACCCAATCCAATAAATCATCTCTGGCTACAATCAAATGTTTATATCTCCCCTCCTTAATATGAGAAGCATCCAAACTAACCCTACCAAAAGGAGTGTTTTCACTGGTTGCATGTCCAGGTTCCTTTGGAATTAAATAATTCCTCTTTGAAATTCTTCACATGACTTAACACATTAATTAACAGCCAGCTTCATTACAGGCCACCAAAATCTATCATCAATTAAACTATAAGTTTCACCAACTCTTCCATTCCCGAGATCTTCATGCAGTGATTTCATAACTAATTCTTTCCCTTTCTTCTGAGTAATAACAACTTGAGGATTTGGATACCTCCTCCTCATTAATCTTTTTCCAGAAAGATAAAATTCTGGTGACTTCTTTTTCATAGCGAGCCATTCATTTTTATCACATTTATCAAGCCTTTCTAATGTTAATAAATATTTTACCATTTTAAAATAAAGATATGTCTGTCCCCAGACATTGTCTTGAAAATCCATTAATATAATTTCAACAGACACTTCCCTATCTCTTAGATAACCTGAACACAAAAGAGCCAATAATTTTAAACCTAGACTTTACCTATTTATCAATAAAGATTTTGAACTTTCCATCCTTGAACATTCCAACCTCTTAACAATCAAATTTTCTTCTTTTTCACCATTTTCAGAATTAAAAACCTCATCTTTGCTCAACCTCCTTTTTACTGAATTTTCACAAACACCCCACCTCTCTTTAACCAAATTTTCTAATACTCCAACATATACACTATTCAACAACTTTCTAATATTGCACCCAATTTCACTATCCTCATCCATATACACCACATCCCCAACCTCTTTTTTACCTAATTTATCTACCCCTTCATCAAACTACCCAAGCACATAATTTACCATATTTTTATTATTTTCCAGTTTATCCTCATGGTGGAGGTCTTCATCACTATCTACACATATTAATTCTTCAATTTCAACCTCATGGGGGAGGTCCTCATCACTATCTACACATATTAATCCTGCTATTTTAACCTCATGGGGGAGGTCTTCATCACTATCTACACATATTAATCCTTCCAGTTTACACTCATGGGGAGGTCTTCGTCACTATTAACACATATTAAACCTGCCAGTTTAACCTCATGGGGAAGGTAAGTATAGCCTTCAGAGACTTTTGTGCTGGACTTGATTACAGGTATATCTTTATCAAATTCTTTTGAGTAAATAGATTCTTCAGTAGGTGGTCTTTTTGACAAGCCATCTGGCGTAGTAAATATCTTTCCAGGCTTATCACCACACAATGTTTGGGGGGGGAACTTGAATATAGATGAAACACAGATGGAACTCAGACTGAACCTATAATGAACTGATACTGAGCTTTACTTTGAACTCATATTGAGCTCATAACCAAGGATAAATGATACTGTGCTGAAATAATATTGAGAGTTTAATGAAAAATTAATAGAAATACAAAGTTGGGGAGCTTAAGAATCTGATAAATCCACAGTATCTTATAATAAAACACAATTTAATTCTAATTTTGAATCTCACTTTATCAGTAAAAAGACTGAAAATCCTAGTACTTATTAATAAGTTATTACTTCTAAGCTTTCTAATGAGTTAAGTAACTTTTTGAGAAAAAATATAAAATTATATATGTGGCTCTTTTTGTTGAAAACTCTTTTTAACCCAGAATTTGAAGATTTGGTTTTAAATTTTAATCCATATGTCCTAATTCTTTATCTCATGTATTTCTATATTCTTTGTTCATTCAATATAATTATTTTCAATTCAGTTGAGTTATCAAAAAAATATTGAACCAACAAATCTCTTATATTTTTACCTCTAGAATACCATTAAACCACATATAACTAAACAAAAAGAACTTTTAATGTGTTTTCTCAATCTCTGACTAAATGAAGTACTCTAACAAATTCCTTATACTCAGCACTAATATTTGAGAAATTATTTGATTATAATTCTTTAAAAAAGTATATCTTTTATAATAGTAGATTTTAATCCGGCTTTTGAAATTTTCAAATGCAATTCAATGATTAAAATCAAAAGGAAATTCATTTTTGAAATTTTATTTGTTCTCTTTATTCTTCAAATACTAAGTAGTGTCACCACAGAAAAATTGGGGGGGTATTGCTAGCAATACCCCTTGCTTAAACTCCATTGAGCCACAAATCTATGCCTGAATTTTGCACACATCATCACCATGGAGGATATTGTTTGGCCTTACATTTAGTCAGAGATTTGTCACAAATTGAGCTCAAGATGAACCTACATTGATCACCGTTTGATCTTGCAAAATCCTAATTTGATCATGAGTTGAACTCTCTTTGAGCTCACTTTGATCTAACATAAGCTTTTGCATATCCAATATTTCAACTATTCACTTTCAAAAAGATTTGTAATGAATTTCACATGGAATATCAGAACTGAAACTAGTAATTTTGAGTAAATGGCTCCTCAACATGATTAATCTACAATAAAATACCATCAAAATTCAATCTGATTACTGAAAACTTTTGGTAAAATGACTAATAGATATTTAAATTTGAAAATAATATTCCATTTCTCAATTTCAAGTTCAAAATATAAATCCTCGTTTCAAATGTGAATTTTTTAGATTCCTCGCCTTTCTATATTGTAAGTAATATTTGAGGTATTGTACACCTTTGTAAATATAGTTTTGTGCTTCTAGAAATTATCTCTCTTTGAAGTCAACTTTATTGAAGCTTGATTCCAGAATGATACATATTTTATAACTATTTTTGGAAAAAAGTCACTAGTAATGAATTTAGCCTTTTATCTGTCCTTTATTAAACCTCACTTAATCCTACTTAAATCCAAATTCACCCACAAAAACCTTATTCAAGATATTTTTTAGCCCAAGATAATTCAAGATTGGAGCAAAATATTATTTTACATATCCAATATTCCTATTGGTTAAATTTCTTCAAGCTTACTTAAAATTCACATTAACTGCCAGCCGGGCTACTAGACTTACCTGGTAAAATAATTAATTATTTTACTGAGTTGAAGCCACACCTTTTTTAAAAATACTTATTAATTAATTATTTAACATTTACTTATATATTACTTACAACCAACTAAGCTAATCATATTAAGTAGCGTAAATAATTTATTTAAGTAAGTGTCCCATACATTTTTACTCCCTAACACCTTTCTCAATAGTGCAGTTGATTGGGAATAAAAATTTATAATAAAATTATAATAAAAAAAACCTTAAGATTATTATATTAATTCATTGAGAGATCTGGAATTCTGTGAAATCAATATAATTAACTTAAATGTATTGTATTTAATTGTGACAGTCCAAGGGAACTCATACTTTATTACTAATAAAATTGATGCCCTTGTTGACATACCAATTAATTTATTTTCTTATGTCATATATATACTCCTTTTAGTCATCTTCTTTCTCACATTCTTACAGTAGATGGTGTAAATTCCATGTCTTTATTTCCCCCATGTTTTGCCTATAAAAGGCCCTCACTTTTGTGTTTTTAAAATCCATTACTTACTTATTTACTTATTTAATTTTAAACTACATAAAAGACTATTTATTATTATTTTAGTAGTTACATTAAGCCATAATTCTAAAACTTTTAAGTAAAATAGAAATTATCCCCTTACCTCTTATTATTATTTGAGTAAAAATCTTTAAAAGATAAAAGAAATATGTACCAAATTTTGAATCCATTGAAATACACTGTTGCCGTCCTTGGAACTCCTTGAAAACTCATCTAGACCTGAAGGACCACCCGACAATTGGAGGCCTTTCCGAATTGTCAATGGCACATTGATTACTTGAGGCTGGAGAACGTGGGGACCATCACCATTCGAGGTATATATAAGGACGAGTGAATGACGAAAACAACAAATGTCACATATCACGTTGTAGAAAATCCTATAGTACTAGCTATAGGCATTGACCAAGGAGTTGGAGAGAAACCAGAGAAAAAATCCCCTGTCCCTTTAGAAAAATAGAGTGAGATTTACTTGCTAAAGTAAGCTGGTTCCTGTTTGCTAAAGCCCCTTTTTCAACACACTTGACTGTTTGATGAGCCAAGAAAGTAGTCCCCAGACAGACTACCAGACCAAAGAACTGAAATGTAGACCAATTTCCACACCAGAGAAAGCAAAGATACTTGATGTTGGCTTCAAATCCACACCAGAGACAGCAATAATACTTGATATAGCTTGCAAGACTATACCAGAGAACCTGTTGCTAAAGTTGAGTTAAATGAAGAACTAACCTTGCAACAAACACAGCCAATTGTGGCCAAAAAACAGTGAAAACTGAGTGAGGAACAAGGATATCACCTCCAGATGGTTGTATGATAATTAAAGTTGCCCCAAACTGTCTTATTCACTATCTACACACAGACCACTATCTAAGAGCCCATGCACACCAACAAATTTGGCACCTGTACCAGCCAAATTGAATAAAAAACCCTCCAGAAGCGCTCCCCAACCTTCTAAAACAGAGGCGGGCGGGCCACCTGAAGCCAGAAAACCAATAAAAACATCTAATCTACTTAGAAGAATTAGCTACAACTACTAAAACCCTTAAAAAACAGAATTACACTACAACAACATTGTTACATGAAATATAGAGCTAAATTAGCCCTATCCAATGGTACAGAGTACTTAACCCTAAGACTCAAGGTTAGCCTGTAAAACACAAAAAACAAAATTAAGCAGCAATCTTTGTAACTGAAGAATGAGGAAATGACCCCTTAAAACTTAGAATATGAAAATTATTAACAAGTCATGAAATATAGAGAGAAAACGGGGCTATCCAATGATAGTACCCACATACCCGCAGTCCCAATATTCACAGAAAAAAACCAGAAAAATACCCAATTCTTCAACAGATGTCAATTAAGACATGCACAAACAGCGTCAAACAACACATCAAGGCCCCTGCCAATGTTGGAAGACCACATCCTCCCTCCAATTCAGAATGTCCACGTTCTTTCTTCATCAAACCACCATGTTCAGCCTTCTTCCCAAATCTACCTCTGAAATGGGTCCTTGCCAATACTGCATTGACAATAATATAATATGCACCATCACACCTCCTGTCCATCCATACAGAACGTCCTGCAATGTCTGCCAATCCAGAAAGAAGACCTGCTACAGACCTGGTCCATTATCTTCTGCAACAGCTTCACCTCCACCTCAACCTGGTCCATTTTCTACCAGCACCAAAAGATCTGGGCCTTCCATCTTAATTCCCAGATTAATCAAAAAGCTACACCCTTCCCAGAAGAGTTCCAAAACCACTAAAACAACAAGTTCCACCATACCTGGTCCATCTGATGGTAAAAAACTTCCATTTCTTCTTTCCATTTTATAAAAGTAATGACTTCTCAGTTCCTCCATCTTCTGACAGTGATGATAACAATGTAGGATCCATTAAACCACCAACACCAACCCACTTGCCCGCAATTAAGGCCAAGCTCCAACAACACACATCTCAACAGAAACACCTTCTGCTAAACTACTTCCAATCCACTCCTTCTAGAGATCCACAGGACATTGAGAACAGAAGACACCTCATTCAACAGTTCAAGGCTAATTCTGAACACTTCATTTCATCTCTTGATTCCCTCTGTAATTCCACTAGTACTTAAGTTTGATATGGAAAAGAAAAATTGACCACACCCTCTATAGGATGTAACCACAAACAACCCTCAGTTTTAAGACTTGGGGGACCATCCTCATTTTATCGTCTTAGAGGACTCAAAAACCCTCAGTTTAAAGTCTTGGGGGACTCAAAAACCTAAATCATAAACCTAGAACCAGAAATCAACCACATTAAGACACAGAGAAGAAACTAACATTCTGGGGTAATTGTGAATAGAGCTTCCAGCCCATCAATTACCCCCAAACTTACCTTTGCTAAATTCAGAGGCTCCCCCTGTGGATACCCTCCGCCAATCTTTCAAATCCCTTACAACAACAAACCCCATTCCTCAGTTTATAGTCTTGGGGTACTACACCATCAAAAAATCCTCAGTTTAAAGTCTTGGGGGACTACACCATCAAACAATCCTCAGTTTAAAGTCTTGGGGGACTACACCATCAAACAATCCTCACTTTAAAGTCTTGGGGGACTAATCTTGAAACAATAGAATTTTCAGTTTAGAGTCTTGATGGACTATTCTTGAAACCATAGTTTTTCAGTTTAGAGTCTTGATGGAATAGCAGAATTTTGCATAAAATAGACACAGTCAATTTCATACAGAATACACCTACAGTCAACCTGCTGAACTTCAACCTTCACTTCATCATCTACCCATCACTGAAAAAAATCTCTTTCTTATCTCTTTCCATCATCTTTTCTCACCACAGATCATGGCTGGATCCCCTGATGCTGACCCCTCCAATCTTCCTTGCTTCACTGCTCCCAAGGACTATGCCTGCAAGTAGTGCATCCACATTTGCAGACTTTGCACATTCACTCTTCCAACTCCTGAAGCCAAATTCAACAACAGGGCCTGTAATTCTTGCTACTCCAAAAAGAAGAAATGTGACAGAGATTCCAACTACCCTATTCCTCCTCCTTCACCTTCTCATAAATACCTCTCCAGATCCCCTACCAGATCACCAGAGCTTGATCCAGCCTCTTCATCTTTATTCTCAGCACCATCCAGAAGATCCCGGAACTCAGTTTCCAGAACTCTCCCAAAAAGGCCTGCTTTAACTTCCCAAGAAACAGCTTTTATCTCTGCTAAATTAGCTCCAAAAGCTTCAAAAACAGCTCCTAGGCTTCTAGACCGCGTCCAGGCAGCCCGGCTGACGTCGTGCGGCCCACCCGCCTCACTAGAAAGTGAAAATCAGGCTCAAAACCTCCAAAAACAACCAGAAAACAGCCAAATTCCTCCAATCAACAAAAACAACTCCATGCAGCCACCTCCCACTTCTCCCAGAGAGATGCAGCCAGCTTCTCCAAGGTCCAAAAACTCAAAAATTTCCCAAACTTCTAGGAGACCTTCCAGAGGATCCCAGGAAGAAACCAGAGCACCCAACACCGCAACAAAGCAACAACTTCGCACCCAGTTAAGGCAACAAAACTACACCTCTCCAGGGTGAGCCAACTATTCTTCTGACAGTTCCATTCCATCAAAAGCATCATCCAGAAGAGATAAATCTGCTTCCAGATCACCCTCTCCTGCCCCATCTTATAACAACCCTGGTACTCTATCACCAGCACCTCATCCAACTGAATCAAGCAGAAACATTAACAACAGCAACAATAGGCGAGCTACTCCAACTAGGCCCCAGGAACATCAGATTCCTATTTCACCTTCTCAAAACCTTTCAGAGGAAGACCAAGAGAATCCATATCTTTCCCTGATTGATCCACCTACTATCACCAATTCAAAATCTTCAGAAGTCCAAATTCGGGCCGCTTACAAATTTGATGAGCTTCCAATCTGTAAGTACCACATTAATTCATCCAATTTCTTCAACAAAAAATAATTACTGATCCAACTCTTCTTGTCTAGTTGGCACCCCTCCTCCTGAATCTACTATTGGAGTTGGCCAACCTCTAGAAACTTCTTTAACCCTGGATTATGGAGACATGAAACAACACCTCAGCACCATGTGTTCAAACATGCTGAAAGCCTTTGCCCTCCATGGACCATTAAATGACTTTGAGAAAACCTTGAGGAAACAACTATTGGACGACCACTGGAAGATGTCTAGGATCATTAAGCACACATTCCAACAATCCATTCATCCCTCTTCTTCTTCCTCTTCTGAACTTCCATCCAAACCCATTCCTGCCCATTATAATCCATATAATCTCTCCAGCAGGATGCACTTCAAAGAACACAGCGCTTCCCACAACCCCAACAAAAAACAAAAACGACATCATAATCTGGACTAGCCTCCAGAAACTTCATCATCCAGACAATGAGCTCCTTCAAAAAGATTAAAAACATAATAATAAATAAAGAATACAAAAAATTAATAACTATAAATTCTAAAAATTTTTTTTTTTTACAGTCTACTAACATACTAAAATTAAAAATTGATAAATAAAATAAATGAAATAAAATAAAAGATAAAAAATAATACAAATGGTATCCCCCAGCCAATTGATGAGCTGATCCCCTGATACCTTGCCCACATTGAAGTGCACCTTGATGTGGATACACCTTAAATAATTTAAATGATTTGAAATAAGAAACATAAATAATGGGTAATAATAAGAATAAAAAAATAAAAAATGAAATTAATGAAAAATAAAAATAAAATAAAATAAAATGATAAAATAGCATTTCCTGGCCAATTGATGAGCCTTTCTTCACCAATGCTTGCCCACATCCAGGTGACCCTGATGTGGTAACACCCTATATTTTTGATTTTATAATTTTAACGACCACCATAAAAAAGTTAAAGGAAAAAAAGAGAAAAAAGAAAATAATCTGAAACTACTATCTAGCAAAATCATAACTAAAATATCAAAAAAAGTCCAGCTCCATGGATGGTCCAGATTAGGAGAAGGTCCAGTAAGAGAAAGTCCAGTCCATAGAAATGATCACTGGGTGTGCTCCCTCCAATAAGTAAAAATGATGGGAGACCACCAGTGATCCACCACCAACCCCCCAAAAAAAAACCAAAGGTAAAGAAGCCAGTCCCAAACCAGTTAAAAGTCATAGTGGACTTGAAACCTGAATAATAAAAAACAGAACTAGAATTCAACTAGGAAAAACAAAAGACTTGAGACAGACATTCTGGGGTAACTGTTCTACAGAGCAGCCAGCTCATCAGTTACCCCCACACTTGCCAAAATAAAATCTAGAACCCCCCCCCCCTGGGTACCTTCTAACAAAAACACAACATCCAACACAATAAACCAAAACCAATAAGAGTGAAGAGTCCAGCACTTAAAAACCAAAGGAAATTCCAGTTTAAAGTCATAGAGGACTAAAACCTGTGAAAAGAAACCAATACTAGGGTTCAACCAAATTAAGAGAAAAAGTTGGAAACAGACAATCTGGGGTAACTGTTCTACAGAGCAGCAGGCCCATCAGTTACCCCTACACTTTCCAAGATAAAATCTAGAAGCCCCACCCATGGGTACCTTATAAAAAAAATTTTCCCACGCAAAAGTTGGTCTGCAACACCAAAAATTCCAAAATTTAAAGAACTTTCCATAGTTTATCCTCATTGTGGAGTCAATCTTCTTCATGTCTAGTGCCTCTGGGATAGAACCTATTCACCTGGTCTGCAGCCACTCTCTTCTTTAAGAATGCACCATCCAACTCTTCCAAAACATAAGAACCTCCAGCACCTGAGATCTGACTCTGTAAGGTCCGTTCCATCTGTCAGCAAAAATTTTTCCCCACTAACTCTCCAAACTTCTATTATAAACCAAAACCAGACAATCAGGTTTCAAGGGATTCCTGAGTCTATGAGCCAACTTCTTTTCCCAGTATCTGACTGATTGATTCCTAATCTTCATCATTCTAGAGTATGCCTTCTCCTGACATTCCTCTCTACACTCCAACTGTTGCATCCTGGCACAGAGCAATTCTTCTGTTGAGTGCACCTCATCCCAATCAATTCCAAGATAAGAGACAGCTTCCAAGTCAACTGGTAGCACAGCTTTCTGACCAAACATTAACACATAAGGAGAATAGCCAGTTGTCCTCTTCACAGTGACCCTATCAGCAAATAACACCAAGGGTAAATAATGCCTCCACTTTTCAGCACTATCCCCGCACATCTTTACCAAAGAATTCTTGATAAATTTATGGCCTCTTTCAGCCATGCCTTCAGCTTCAGGATAATAAGGTGTAGCCACTCTAACTTTAGAAACAAAACTAGCCACAGCTTCATTAAATTCGGCACCAAACTCTGGTCCGCCATCAACAGTCACCAACTTCATCAACCCATACCTATAAATCCACTCCTTCTTCAAAAACTCTGCCACATTCTTAGGAGCCAAATTAACCAGAGGCACTGCCTCAACCCAACCAGACAAATCATCCCTGGCAACAATCAAGTATTTATACCTGCCCTCTTAAATATGGACAGCATCCAGACAAACTCTTCCAAAAACAGTTGTTTCACCAGTAGCAAGGCTGACCTCTTTAGGTTTCAAGTGACTTCTTCTTTGACATTCTTCACAAGATTGAACCCAACCCTGCACAGCCAACTTCATACCTGGCCACCAAAATCTGTCAGCTACTCTTCTATAACTCTCCCCAAAGCCTCTATGACCAAGGTCTTCATGCAAAGAGTTCAAAACAACTTCTTGAGCCTTCTTCTGAGTCACCACAACTTGAGGATTAGGATATCTCCTCCTCATCAACCTTCTTCCTGACACATAAAATCCAGGACTCTTCTTCTTGATTTCCACCCAAGTATCATCATCACAACTATCTGGCCTCTCCAAGGTCAACAGATATTCCACCGTAATAAATTAAAACCCAGACTGACCCCAGGTCTCATCTTCAAAATCCAACAAAACAACATCCAAGGGTAAACCTCTGTCATCAAAATCACCAGTGTGAACATGAGCCAATTGACCAGCCCAACCAGGACACCAATCCTTAAATTTTGGAATATCCTTCTCTTTCCACTGAATCTTGTGAGAATCCAGTTCACTAACAAAAACACCCTTTTCCAAATTTGAGATGTCCCAAACAACAACTCCATCTTCATCAGCAAAAACATCCTGATCACCAGAATCAAGATCAGATCCAGCCATTTTAGCCTCTTGGGGGAGGTCAGAAAAATTTTCAGCAACCTTTGTGCTGGCTCTAACCACTGGAACATCTTCATCAAACTCTTCAGCCTCAGAATATTCATATCAAGGTGGCCTCCTTGATAATCCATCAGGCATTGTAAAAGTTTTGCCTGGTTTGTGTACCAGGTCAAAAGAGAAATGTTGAATAAATGCAACTTACCTAGTCATTGGAGCATTTGAAAGACTAGGCATATTGATCATCTGAACCAAAGATTTTGCATCCACCTGCTGCTCAAAATGCTGCCCCCACAAAACATTCTGTAGCTTCTTTAAAATTTTTGCTACACCACACAATTCCAATTTAGGTTGAGAATACCTAGATTCCACCTCATTAAACACCACAGACTCATATCTTACTGGCCTGACGCTCCCAGCCTTATCCTCCTAAGACAAAACAGCACCAGCAGCAATATAGCTTGAGTTCACTGCCAGATAAATTTTTCCAGCACCAACACCATAATCCAACTTGTGAAGAATAATATCTTCCCCAAAAACCTTTTTCAACTTCTGAAAAGCCTCTTCACACTCTTCAGTCAATTCCCAATCTGCATCTTTTCTGGTCAACCTCCTTAAAGGTGAAGCCAACAAAGAAAAATCCTTAATAAAAATCCTGACATATACACATACACCCAAAAATCCCCTGACTTCAGTAGTATTTTTAGGCCTTGGCCATGACTGAATTTTATTAATCTTTTTCTTTGCCATAATCCTTCCCTCTTCACATACCACATTAACCAGAATTTCCAAAGCAGGAACACAACAAAAGAATTTTGACCCTGAAATGTTCAAACCAGCCTCTTCAATCCTAAACAACACACTCTCTAGAGTTATTGCATATTCCCAAACAAACCTCCTTATTCCAGGGTTCTCCGTTAACACCACATTACCATAATCAGTGGATGGCCCTTTAATTCCACCATCATCAATAAAAATACCAGCATGAGTAGAAACCTCATCCTGAAAAATCCAAGCCATCTGTGCTTGATATACTGCCACTGAATTAGTTGCTCCTTGAGGCAACCTAGTCAGCTGAAATCTTCCCAAAGGAGTCTCAAATGTTGTGAGAGGCCTTGAATCCGTATGAAGTTCCCTCTCATCATAACCACCCATAATATAACCCAAAGCATAACACACCCTTCCAGCAAAAGCTTCAACAAAATCCTCTGCACTTGGTGGCATACCAGCGTCCTTGATGGTGACTCTATTCAAGGATCTAAGATCATGAGCCACCCTTAACTTTCCATTCTGCTTCTTTACACAGAAAACCGGACTTGAGCAACTGGATTTCAATTGTTCGTATAACCCATTCCTGACTCTTTACCTAACAATCTCCACAAAATCCTATCTGATATCAGCTGGAATCGGAATAGGTTTGATTTGCCAAGGTTCATGACAAACCACAGGAATAAATTAAGGTTCCCCCTAAGAGTGCTTCAACACACCCCTTTCATCCTCAACAAAAGCCACAGCTTTTTCCCTTAGCACAATAACGTGCAACAACAACTTCTTTTCTTCTTCAGACAACCACCCATCAGGACCAAAATTAACAACTTTCAACATTTCCTCAGTCACCCTAGCCGTCTCTAAAAATTCTGGAGGATTCTTCACCAAAGGAGTGCAGTACGGATCTCTTGAAAAAGGAGTTCTCTTCAAGGGCAGATTCAAACCCACAGGCATAGGCTCATTGACAGGCCTAATCTTCTGAGCTACCTTCTTATACTTTGACACTCCACCTTCAACTTGAGGGATCTTCAGGAAATCTTCACCACCAGATCTGGAACAAAAACCAAGGGTTTCCCCATTGCTCACATTTGTGGCCAAGGTAATGTTTTTGAAAGGTGTAGAAGAAACCCTAGCGGTGCACAATTGGGAGGACTTACTTTTAGACCCCAATCTCACCACCCCAAAACTTTTCCGCATATCTTTCAATAAAGATATATAACCAATCTTCTTCCTTGAGCTTGAATTAAAAATAATTGAGAATCTTGAGAGAGAACAGAGACTTGATAAAAAACCTGATGAATACTTTCAGAGAAGAGAAACATTACAAAGAGAAAGTTGAAAATCCACTTGGTATATCTCCAAGGGAGCTGACCTACTACAACCTTAGATTTCCTCATCTTGGGGAGAGGTTGTAGCACTAGGGTGATCAGCCCTTATTACTCTAAAAAAACAGACTCTCAATAGAGCCTGAGCCACACTCCAAAAAACCAGAGGTGGCACCCACTTCTCTTCTTCTCCTGAAAAAATCCATGCACTGGCACATTCACCACAGAAAAAATGGGGGGGTATTGCTAGCAATACCCCTTGCTTGAGCTCCGTTGAGCCACAAATCTATGCTTGAATTATGCACACATCATCACCATGTAGGAAATTGTTTGGCCTTACATTTAGTCAGAGATTTGTCACAGATTGAGCTCAAGATGAACCTACATTGATCACCGTTTGATCTTGTAAAATCCTAATTTGATCATCAGTTAAGCTCCCTTTGATCTCACTTTGATCTAACATAAGCTTTTGCATATCCAATATGTCAACTATTCACTTTCAAAAAGATTCATAATGAATTTCACATGGAATATTAGAAACGAAACCAGTAATTTTGAGTAAATGTCTCATCAAAATGATTAATCTACAACAAAATACCATCAAAATTCAATCTGATTACTGAAAACTTTTGTTAAAATGACTAATAGATATTTAAATTGGAAAATAATATTCCATTTCTCAATTTCAAATTCAAAATATAAATCCTCGTTTGAAATGTGAATTTTGTAGATTCCTTGCCTTCCTATATTATGAGTAATATTTGAGGTATTTTACACCTTTGTAAATATGGTGTTGTGCTGCTAGAAATTATCTCTGTTTCAATTCAACTTTATTGAAGCTTGAGTCCAGAATGATAAATATTTTATAACTATTTTGAGAAAAAAGTCACTAGTAATGAATTTAGCCTTTTATCTGTCCTTTATTAAACCTCACTTAATCCTACTTAAATCCAAATTGACCCACAAAAACCTTATTTGGGATATTTTTTAGCCCAGGATGATTCAAGATTGGAGCAAAATATTATTTTAAATATCCAATATGCCTATTGATTAAATTTCTTCAAGCTTACTTTAAATTCACATTAACATTAACTTTCACAGGAAATATTAAACACAAATCTTGAAAATATAGTATTTAAAATCATAATAAATATAATATAATATGCTTACAACAAAATTTTCTTTCTGGATTAATTGAAACGAAAAATTGTTCATTTGTGAAAATAGAAAAAATACTATCCATCCTGAATTTAGAATTCATTTTTAAAAATTTAATGCCCCCTCACTTTCAAGTTTATCATGTATTTCGAAAATTATATTTTTAATAATTTTGTGAATAGTACACCTGAGATATAAACTTGGGGATATCAAAAACTAAAACATCAGCAAATTGAAATGTTTTTTATTGTTATGAATGGAAATAATGATTGAAAAACACCATTAGAGCAAGTTTGATTTTGAATAATAGGCATACTTTCTCATGTAAATTTCAATAAAAATAATTTTTATTCTTACTTAAGTTGCGGTGGATACATTTGAGCTCAAAAAGAATTAAAATTGATAAAATAAGACTTCTATAGTTCATATTCAAAAATGAAATCACCCTTCATTATCTACCTGTAAACTATTTTAAATTGAATAATTTCAAAGTCAGTATATACTGATGTTATTTTTTCTTCTAAAAAATTTATTATATAGATTAATAGTCATAAACAGTTGACATAGATGTTAAATTTATATAAGCAATCTTTAATTCATAAAATGATAAAACTATCTTTTATGTAAAAAGTGATGAAGGAAAAAAATATTATTAAATTTTTGATGCACTATCAATAAAATTGAAGATAGAGCATATCAAAAGTTTAAACTTAATTTCAATTTTGATATCATCATTTTATTTTATTTTACTTGAGTAGAAAACAGATTTTAAATCTCAATATAATTTTAAATCCCATTAGTTTGTAGATTTCAACATTTGAAACTATGAAATAAATATTTATGAAAGAATTTTACAATATTTGCCCTTCTAAAAACTCATAAATCCAACTTCAAATCTTCTAACCTTCACAAGTAACCACAATGCATTCTGAAAATACTCTATATTTAAATAATTAAAGGTAAATAAAATTATGTTTTTATTCTTTATTTCAATTTTTGATAAATAATATATATATATACATATATATATATATATAATTTCTTAAAAAGTCTAAGAGGGAACTTAATAGTGGTTTTGGCATTAGATATATAGATTCAACTTTCAAAAAATTTGTTTGGAATAAATTACAAAGACAAAAAGGATATATTTTGATGAAAGAATACTGATTTAGGTTCTCTTAAAATATTATTAACCATTTTTATGGAATATTAATCCATGGTTATCATTCTTTATGATATTATCATAGAATTTTTTCCTTTTTTAATATAATGATTTTCTATTGTGTGGTATGTAGGCTAAGATAAGTTTAAAAGATTTATTGAAGATATATATACCAGAAACAGTATAATCTGTAGATTTATAACTATAACTTACTTTTCTGATGTTTTACATCATTGATAAGTAGCTCATGCATTACACAAGTAAATAATTATAGTCTCTGGAAATAATTCCTTGTGAATTTCAATTTTTTTGTTATTCTTAAAATCATTACTCAAATAAACTAAAATTTCTTCAAATATTGATTGAAAGAAGGAGTTACAAAATCTTATTTTGTAGTTATAAAAGTTTGAGTTATTTTTCATATTATCAAGTATAATGAACATTTGTAAATTTTAACTTGAAAACTAGTGATCATAGCAAAGTAATACTGGAAGAATCAGATAAAAAGGGTGGAATAAAGTCATAGCACAACAGGAAATGATACAAAATTGTTGATTTTTATCTCATAAAATTCAACTTATTTTTAACATATTTTACCACCTTTAGATAATGTTTAGTGGATTTTAACATTATTATAACAAGCAAACTTAACAATGTTTTGATTTTTTTAACAAAAATAAATATTGTTAGATCATTTTTTTAAAAAATATGACTTATTTTTATGCTTTATCTACAATAGTTAGTAGTTTTTTTTGCAGAAATTACTTGTTTTGATATTCTATTTTTGAATTTTTTAAGAGACTTCATTGCATTAAAGTTTTGTAATAATTTTTCATTAAAGCATCATATTTTAAATCTAGAGAATTGGTTTTGAAATAATATATATTTTCATGTTAATTGACTCATTATTTTTGGATTGATAAATTATGTTAAAATTGGGATTGCTTATTTCTAGTGAGTGTACATCATAGTTTGTTTTCAAATCAAAGATTAATAAATGGTGAAATTTGGTAAAACTCTAAATATCTTTTAAACCTTTTTGATTTAAATAATGTTTAATGTTATGTAATCATTCTATAAGTAGAACACAGTTAAAATCTGATAATGGTACATTGCTTTCAATTTCTAATACTAAAATTCTATTCTACTTGAAACAATGTAAACTAAAGCTTGGTATCTCATAAGAAACTCACAATTTTCAAAAATCATATTTCCAACTTTTTAAACATGATACACATTAAAATATATTTTTAGAATAATTTCCTAATTAGTTTCAAATACTAGAAAATAATGACCTCAATTTATTTTAATACTTAAACCATTCTGATGAGTGAATTTCACAATCCTCTAAGTAACATATGGTTACCATTTATACACATATGCATGATTTCTCCTTTTGTTTAATTTTAGCTGAATCTAAAAAGTAAAATCACATGTTGAATATCATCTATAGATAAACTTCTTATATTAGAAGCTAATATTTCATATGAGAAATTTGTTATTGAGTTTGGGAAACATTAATAAGTGTTGGGTATTATAATTGAGCCATTTATTCAAGTAAATAAAAAAGGATGACGTTCTAAATATTTCATATATATATATATATATATATATATATATATATAATAAAAATTAATTATATAGTAGCATTTAACCATGTTTTTATACTAATGTCATATAAAAAAAGGGATTGAACTAAAACTTTCAGTAAAGAAAATAAAAATAAGATAAGTTAATATTCTTGTTTATATTCTCATATTTTTGAAATGGCTTACTTAAGGGAGAAAATTATTTGGTTTTAGAGTACAAGAATTTCTAGATAAAAATCTTCACAATATAGTTTGACCCTCTAAAAAAGAAAATTCCTTAAATTTTACTATCACATTTTATATATTTGTTAAGTAATAGAAAATGGAGTTGTGTCTTTGACAATGAAGCTTTAGAAAATGAAATAAATGATTTAAATTTATAATATAATTTTTGAAACAATAAATCATGTATTCAAAAAAAATTATATATCTTACAATCAAGATAACAGTATTAATTAAGCAACTCTAACAACTTTGGAAAGAAACAAGAAAAAAATAATTAGTAAAATGCATAAGTTATTTTTAGAATTTAAGGAAACTTAATAGCTCTACCTGTAAACTAGCCTTAAAGCAGGTTTGGATTTAACATGTGGAAATTCATACATAGTACCCTTCCATCATTAGAGCAGAATAAAATTTATGTAGTTTTATTTTTTTAATTTATAATAGTATTTTTATTTTTGGCTTTTTCATTAGTATAACTATATATTTTTTAACTTTTTTGTTTTTCATAACATAAGTTCAAAGCTGCACATCACTACTTCAAGATGAAACTCCATATAATGTAATCAATGAATGATATATTATAATGAATTTTACTAGAGACTTTTCAAAAATGGTGATTAAGAATACTTATTATAATTTTTTAAATTTTTATTATTATTCTATCTCTTGAAAGGAGATGGCCATATCTCAATTTAATTAGTTTTTCCTCAGAAAAATTTATTCTTGATCTAAATAAAATTGCATCACTATTAACTAGATGTTATTATACAATTTTAACAATTTTTTTATCTGAACATAGTTGAAAGTATGTATAAATTAAAGTGTTTCCACATAGTCTTACTATTATCCCACCATTATTTTCACATTTAGATTTCATTATAACTGTAAAATAAGTTTTTCAATAATTTTAATAATACCTTAATATTTAATAATTTAGTTACATAGTAGATTTTTTATCCTTTTTTTTTATGAGGCTTATTATATAAACACTACTTTTAGATTTTATCCATTTTGATGTCTGATAATTTAAATTTTCATTTAACTACCCAAATTATATCAAAAAAAATTCAAAAGTATATTTTTTTAATGTACTCTTTTTGATAAACTTATCATTTCTTATAGGTTATTCTTCAACTATTTATTGTAATTAACTACCCACTCATTTATGGTCTGTTATTGTTGTTCATTACATACAGACAAAATAAGGATACTCTCATATTATATTGGAGTTTTAAATTAAAAAGTAAATACTAGTGGCTGGTATTAAATATGAAGTTGTTATAACTAAGTTGAACATTAATTAATTATTAAATGGCATTTTATATTACAAATTTTATTGAATGTATATAAAAATAACACTCAAGAAATATATATAAGATATATATATAACCATTGTATATCAAAAATGAAGTACTTATCAACATGGTCTTTTTAAATGATTTTCAAATTTACTTAAAGAGACATTAATATTACCAATTCAAATTTTATATCAAATACAACAATATTATTATTTCATTTTTAATTATTTTACAAAAAATTTGAGTTTCAAAGTAATTTAATTCAGTATTTAATGAATGTTTTTGAAAAATATTTTTAAAAATAGAAATAACCCCTCACAAAAAAAAATATAATTTTTTTTACTTACAATTTGCACCATATTTCTACCCTTAAAATATTTGTATTCTTCTAACAAAAATATTTTTTAAATAAATTTAAAATTTTTTTCATTATTCAATTACAAAATGTCAAATTTATAATTTATTTTACCTTACTAAAAAATTTAGCTGAAAATTTAATTTTGTATTTCCAAAAAATAAACTTAAATGTCAAAAATTAAAAAAACAAAATTATAAATATAATTATGAGAAAGAGGTAGATTAAATTTATAATATTCATATAAAAAAAATTCATATATTTTATGGTGTTTGAATTTTAAATTTAATGTATTAAAAATTAATTATTAAATAACCAAGCCAAATGAAATTGGCTTGGATTTTTGGTATCACTAGAACTTATTTTTTTTCTTTTACTCACATTTTAATTTTTAATTTTTTTTTTTTCTACATTTCTCATTTTTTTTTTATGATTTTTAATGTTTTTAAGACCGAAGTTGCTGTCAAACAACTTCGGTCTAACGTTTCTCTCACTTTCCCACCAGATTGCACCTGGTAGGGAAAGTCGCTTCCATTTTAGAGACCAAAGTCCCTTGCAGGGACTTTGGTTTCTCTGTGTGCATTGCACAGCCAGAAAAAAACTGGCTGTGCAATGCAGCACATGCAGCCTGCATAGCTGCTGCATGCAACGCGCGTTTCTGCTGCATGCAGCGCGCATTGCACATGCTGCGCATATCTCATGCAGCTGACTTGATATCAGCTGCATGAAATATGGTAGCGATTGTGCAACGCGCGTTACTTGCAGCAGCAACGCGCGTTGCACACTGCTTTGGCCACCTCCCAGCCTAGTAAATTAGCTGGGAGGGTGGCAAACATTACAGCAAGCAATCGAAGTCGCTTTTAGCGACTTCGATTGCTTGAAAGAGACACTTCCAGCCAGGGGAAACCTGGCTGGAAGTACTAAATTGCAATGTAAGGGACCCAAGCCAATTTCAAAGGCTTGGGTCATAAATTAAGGTTTCTAAAAAGCAGCCAGTATAAATCTGGCTGCAATAAAAAGTAAATTTTTTAAATAAAATACATAAAAAAATAAAAATTTGTTCAAATAAAATATACAACACTCTTTCGCCAGTAAGAAACAGCCTTCCATTGTTACACATAGAAACAAAATCAAATGTTTCTTTCATCAACATTGGCCATGTTTCAATATTTTGAACCAAGTAAGATCAGGAAAAAGGTCACGGCAAAAAAATTGCATAATTAAAAGTCTCCCAATTTAATATGGTGTGGAGGTTCATATTTTAGAAATAGGTGGTGCACATTATAGTTTCCTTTAAAAAAATTCAAAAATGAATTAATTTTGGCGCAATGTAAATTTAAATGTGATGAGTGTATGTTTTTTAGCTACGTGAAACATGGTAGCTAGAATTATGTGGCGTCAATTTTTTTTAGATGTGAAATTCAGTGTTCCACAAATGTGCATCTGTACAACATGCAGCCAAGTAAATTCTAGCTGGAATTAGTATATGCATAGGAAAAAATGATCATGCTGTGTAAAGTGCCTTGGCAACATCATTCTTGGAATTTAGATGAAGTTTATCATATGACTTGGAGAGCTGCATTTTTTTGAAAATGTGATCAGTGAAAATTCATGATATATACATCTGTTTGCCACCCAATTTATTTTTCCTTTCTCTTTCTCACTTACCTTTTTCAAAAATTATCAATCATATTTTTGCTTTATCATTTTGAATTATTGGTACTATTTTCTTGACCTTATCTGATTACCGGTAAGCAAATTTTTCTTGCTATTGCATTTCATATCATTTTGGTTTGTTACACTTTTTTACACTTTTGACAAGTTAATCTAATGATTCTAATTCTGAATTTATTTTTATGGTATCTTTTACTGTACCCTTTCGATTCATTATAAAAAAATTCTTTTTCAGTTAACTTAAAGTTTTTTTATTTGTTTGTCAATTTACTTTTCTTTATTCCTTATCAAAAATGTTCAATTTATTTATCTAACCATTTATTTTTTAAAACAGTGATTATAAAATAAACTTTATAATTAATTTTGATCAATCAGCTACAAATGGAAGAAGATTTTATAGACATGTAAGTTCATGTTTTGCTTATCATTTTTCTATATTTCTTTAATACTTTCTCAACCATTATATTATTAATATGAAAAGTAAAACATCATCTCGTACTTGCTGAAAGCATACAGGATAATGTTTTGCTTTTCATAATAATAATTAGATTGTTTGTACTTTACCTTTAATTTATTGATTTTTAAGTTGTTTCAAAGTCTCGTACTTGCTGAAAGCATACAGGACAATGCTACAATTTAAAAATTAATAATTTATTGAAGTATAACTTTCTAAGTCAATATATTGATCAGAGCAAGATTTTTCATTTTATATATGTGGATATCATAATTCCGTAAATTTTTTAATATTACTAGTGTATTGGAGTTATACTTTCATTATATTATTAATATTAAGTGTAGAGCCAAATCTCGTACTTGCTGAATGCATACAGGATAAAGCTATACTCTTTATATGTATAATTTAATAAAGTATACCTTTGAAACGCTTTCTTAATATTTGAAATAAAGAAAAAGTATATAAATTTACTAATATGTAGATATGCTAACTTTTGTATTTCTAATATTGAAGATATGATAAAGTTAAAGGTATCATTGACTGATAATTGAAATTATGTTACTATTTTCTAATTTTTGATTTTTTTCTATTTTAAATCAAAATTGAATTCTCTTAGGATTGAACCATCAATGAGTAACGATTTGAAAAAAAAAAACGGCCAGGGAAGAACTCTAACAATAGGTGGGCGAAAGACATTGCTACTGGAATGAAACTTGTAAACGCTCTTGGAATGGATACAAACGGGAAGAAGCCACATTTCTATGCACGATCTTATGCAAATAATATGACAGATTGCAATAATTATTACAATTTTTTTCCTGGATGTAGTATTTATAAACCAAAAGGTGTCTTAATACCTAATGTTCTTGTGCAGACTTTTGAAATTCATGAGCTCAAAGAACTAGATATGTTAGAAGCTACGGTGCGATGCATTAAGGATCTTTCTTACTGCGAACATGAAATTAAAAATAATGGTTATCATCAAAGAGCTGGTGGTTTTGGAAAAATGTTTTGTGGTGGCTTTATTTTAGATAGAAAGAAATCTTTACATATTCGTAAGTATCACTTTTTTTAATTTAAATACTGAATTTTTGAATGCTTTTCCTTGCAGATGAATACACTGATGATATTGTAAAAACGGATGAATATAAAAAACGAATGAAGAGGATTGCAATGTACTTTGAATATTTTTTTAAAAAAATATCATATGTAAAGTACAATGAGGCAACTAATCTTTGCGCAAAACTTGGTATTCCTGGATTTTCAAAAGTTTCTAGTGAAGAAGACGGTGTACCGTTTGCTAGTAATTTAACTTGGACATCTGGAGGGAATGGTAATGGGTTCTCTAATGAGGTTCATCTCGATAAGGATGCAAGTGAGTATACTTTAGGAATATTTTTTCCTAAAGATACAGAAAAAAACACCATTCATATGAAGTATGATAAGACCCAACCACGACAAATAGGTGGAGAACTTATGTTTCCCAAAATTCGAAGTAAAATCAACTTTGAAGCAACTAATGGAATAACAGTGACATTATGGCCTGCCAATCAACTAAGGCATTTTACCTCAAGATGTCATGAAATTCCTGGCTTCACTAGGATAGGTTCTTCTATTCAAATCAGCACTAGACTTTTTCATGCTATAGAAAAGCTTAATGTTTTTGATATTGATATTTCAGAATACTTAGAAATTAAAAAAGAAAAATTTAGGTTAGAATATTTGATTAGTGCTTTGAGAGTTTTTTTGAAAAGAGATGACTTAATAGAGGAAGAAATAGAATCAGCAAAGTATTATTTATCTAATGTTAAGACAAATCTAAAAAATCTAGATATATAAATATTAAAAATTTATATTATATATACACAACTTAATGCAAATTTAAACATGATAAATACTGGGAGTAGCTGTAACATTTTCAGTTTTGATAATTATAGTATTATCTATTTCTTTTATTTGTGAAATAAAATAATTTTTTTTCATAATATTATAAGAAAATTTGATTTACTTTTGAGGAAATATATAAGTTGTGAAATCTTTAAATGTCATTTTTATTAAATTGGTAGCAAAGGTTCTAAAATAAAAAAAACTATAATAAAGAATTTGAAATATATTAGCCATAAAAATGTGCTTTTAATGCTACCAAATTAACTGTATAGTATTTTAGGTCAAACAGGCTTATTAATAAAAAAGGTAATAATAAAGAGTTGAAGAAAGAATTTTGAATCAATGATAGATTAAATTGTATTTTTTTAAGAATGTACTCATTTAATTATTTAAATTGTTCTACTTCTGATTAAAAATGTTACAATCAACGAAAATATTTGTAATAAATAATAGATTATATAATATTAAAGGTAAAGTAACAAAACTAGAGCAGTTATCATATTTTTATATAAACAATAAAATATTTAAGAATTTAATACAAGTATTTGAAATCATATAAGTAGATTTTAAAATCTTTGTTATTGCTGGACTTACAATAATTTTTTTTAATAATTAATTTAGAAAATCATGTCAAAGGTTACTTAATAAATTTCAAAGATGGTCACATTTTTGACGTATTTGAAGGAAAATAACTTGAATTATACAAGATATATCATATAGAAAGAACTTTATCTATTTACATGTTGGAATATTAATTTATTGAAAGGCTATGTTTAGCAAAAAAAGGTGATACTGGCTGAATGGAGCTCCAGTGATTAAGAAAATCTGCAGAAATAGCCCTAGCAATTCCCGGAGGACTTGGGGTATCAAATTTTAAAGGAAATGGATCACACTTGCCTATAAAAGGTTTTATTAATGTTAAAATATAGTTATTTAAATTTTTCCAAATTATTTCTTCCATCAAATGATTTTTTTTTTCATGTAAATTAAGAAACTTAACTTCTGATATTACCTCCAAGCAATCAGCTGCTGAAGCCAATCTATGATCTTGAGAGCTCAGAAATAAACCACGGACACCATCAATTATATAGAATGTGAAAGATTGATATCGGTGGTGGGAGTATTCAGAATTTATTTTGTTTAGTGCAGCCTTTTGTTTCTCTCTCCTTATAGTCAGTTCAGTATTTTCGTTTTTCTCACTTGATTGTTGAGCTTCACTAGTCTTGCCACTTGATATTGTTGCAGCACAATATTTTGATTTAAGAATGATAATTGACATAATTATATCAATGATAATATTGCTGATTTGAAGAAGAGTTGACATTGATATATCACGGGTTTGAAGTGCAGTGGGACCAACTTCTAAGCCATCAGAAATCGGACTCTTCAGATTTGAAAGGTGAGCTAGAAGCTGAAGACCACGTTCAATTGGACAATCTGAGTTAATGTTTTGATGTGATGGAAGCTGGCTGAATTCATGTGCGGTCAGATAAAGTGAAGATGATATAAGAGATACCCATCAAGAACGGCAGTGGTCACTTGGGATCATTAATCTCATGAGCATTCGGATAAGATTGGATTCAGGGTGATCCGTTTTCTTTGTTGAGGAAAGAATTTCAGTATTTAAACCATCAGGATCACATAAATCTTCCATTTTTTTGAAATCAATATTATTGAGTACCCATAGCTGTGAGCTATCAATCTCTAAAAAAATATTTGCTACAAAAGGAAAAAAAAAATAAGTAAAAGAACAAAAGTCAAGACTAAAAATTATGGTAACTTACATAACTCAGTAAGTTTTGAAAGCCAATCTTCTCCACAAGATTTTTCCCAATGAAAAGTAAACATTGGAATATTTGACATGGGTTCTTGGGAATAAGTAGAAGAGCGTAATTCGAGGAGAGTAACAATTTCCAACCACGACCTTAGGACCTTTGCCGTGCTGATTCTACCTTTATAAAAATTATGAATTTTACAGAATTCCTCCTGCAAATCAGATTCTTTTAGAACTGAGGGTGAATAAGTTAGAGGTTTTTTCGATATCTTGATTGGAGTTGATTTCATTGGTAGAGAAGCTTTCAAAGAGGTCAAAGTAGGTAATTTAGGAGGTGATGGGTATTGCTTCTTAGAAATGAAGGAATTCGGTGATGAGCTGTTTGAATCATCATCTTTATCAAACATATCAACATGTCTTGAAGAAGATTTTAAACTTTGCTTTTTTTGATGAACAAGCATAGCTTCATATTCTGATAGTTGATCATCGCTATTTTCATTGCTCTTTTCATCATCTTCATCAGGGAGAGGGCGTTTATGGATGGAACAATCTACAGCAGGTGAGTTTCTGGTACAAAATATCAAAAGAAAGATAAAAAGTACAATATGTAAGCAATAAAAGAGATATATGATTGAATTTTAAAGATAAAAGAATAACAATAAAAAAAAAAGGAAACAAGAATATACTCATTATCAAAACCTTTGCTTTTTTTTTGAGATTTATTATTTGATACATCAGAAAATTCATTAGCAGAAGCCGGTTTAATACGTCGAACAAAAGAGGAGCCTTGGGATAATCTCTTTTTCTTGGAGCGGATAACAGGTGTTTCAAGATTTTCCTTAGAAGTTGAAGCATGAGTTGAAGCTGATGGTTCATCTGTCTCATCATCATCCCTAATGACAATGACTTCATCAGGAGGAATCATACCCTCCTCATAAGCTACAAATATATATGAAGAAAAAAAAATATTAATAATCTTATCTACTAATTTAAAAGGAGACAAAAAAGGTGATGAACATACATTTTTCAAGGCTTTTCACATATTGGAGTAATTCATTACAAGGGTTAGATAAATATGAAGGAGAAGGATTATTGTTAAGGATCTTGACAAGCTCTTCTGTTTTATCTCTAGCCAATTCAAGTAAATTGCGATACTGAACTCTCGTTATTTCCTGCCTCTCATTGCTAAGTACAGGAGGGTTAGGTGCCATGCCATGTGGCAGACATGGTGCAAGCTCAAAAGCTTCAAAGCGAGTATCAATCAGAGAGTGGGATGAAACACATTTGGGTGCTGGAAAATCAAATTTTTGAAAAAAAAAAAGATATAGAACATAAGTGAAATATATAAATTAAGAGAGAGGAACATGATATACATACAAAGTGGAGGTGTAGGATTTTGTATACTAGACATATTGATTAATGAATATTAAAAAAAAGTATTCGATATCAAAAAATTATGATGTAATATGATGAATAATTATAAGAAACTCTATTCTAGAAAATTGAAGTTGATATTTTAATAGGATAAAAAATTGAATAAGATTAAAATTAAAGTGAGGATGAAAGAAACAGAAAACATAAAGAGGGGGATTTTATATTATTTGAGCTTTTTTTAACATGTATTATTCATAGTGGGGTAAACTGAGTAACATGCTAAATCACAATCTGTTTATATTGAAGCGAAATTTGATGTAGCTAACAGAAAATACTAGTAATTCTTTGGGGACTTTTAGTGTGAAAAACAAATAATAACAAATTTATATCCCATATTCAAATTGCCACGGGTAAATACAAAATTTTTTAAATTAGAATTTACTCCTAAACAATGGAGATACACTTAATTAGTATATTATATGAAAAAAAAGGATAATCCTTTATGAATATTTGTTAAATTTAATTTCAGATGACAATGCGAGATTCACATATATACTGATATGCCTCATCAAACAAGAAATGAATTATAAATATAAAATTGGTAACATTAGAATTTAAGATAAGAATTTGTTTTTTAAGTGACAGGAGGAGTGTCAGGCTAGGGTGTGGGCACCGTGACCAAACCTTTGATAAACTTGGATACAACTAAGGGAAAAAAAAAAATTGAATAGTTTTATTTTGCAATATATCTTAGTCTGCACAAGATATTGCATTGTTGTCCCTAACTATACCAAAATTGTTACTTTTCAAAAGTTATAGGACTACTAAGTTGATAAAATATTATTATGAATCACCCAATGAAATACCTTAAGCAACATTCAAAATTATTAAAATATTAATATTCAATTTGAGATTTGGATTAGCTAATTTTTCACAACTTACCACAGTTTTGATTAATATAATAAAACTTGAAAAAAATTGTTGAGATAACCTAGAAATGGGTGCAAGAAAATGATGAAACATATGACTTGAAACTTAACTCATACACTATTGATAAACTTCATGGATCCTGATTAATTTCTATCGAAATTAATTTTGAGACTAGCATATTGAATTTTAGCTATGACCAAGTACTGTAAGTGCCATGGTTTGTATTCAATATATTGGTGTTGAAATTAATTTTGATAGGAATCAACAAGTATCAGATGGCACCATGCATGAAACACTGACAGAAACCATCAAATTTATGAGGCAATGAACCTCATAATTTCGATCGAAATTAATATAGACCCCTGCATATTGAATACAAGCCATTTCACATGGACTACACAGACATAGATAAAATTCAACATGCATGGCTTAATATTAATTTTGATCAAAATTAACCAAGGCATTAAAACATCAATTTTTATATGGTGTACTTGATCAAACCAGTTTATCTAACTGCTTAGCTTACCTATACTTATAGGAATTTTATGCATAGTCCATGTCCATATTAATTTCGATCGAAATTAATGTTGACTAATACATAATGAATACATGCTATGCCACTTACACTTTCCAGGCATAGCTACCATTAAATATGCCAGTATCAAAAATTAATTTCGATTGAAATTAATGAGCATGATAATCATGAATTTCTGGAGTCAACTGCTTATTTTTATGCATGGTGCCTTGCCAACATTAATTTCGATCGAAATTACTTTTGATACTGGCATATTGCATGTATATATGCCTGGAAAGTGTAAGTGGCATAGTGTGTATTCATTATGTATTGGTCAACATTAATTTCAATAGAATTTAATATTGACATTTTCATATTGAACCCAAACCAGCAAACGACCCAAAAAATTCTTCATAAAACTGCTCATTAATTTCGATCGAAATTTGTGAGCACCATATACATATTGAATGGTAGTTATATCTGGTGTGTGTAAGTTGTAAAGCTTGTGTTCAATGTTTATTGGTCAACATTAATTTTGATCAAAATTAATGAGCATTTTGATCATGAACTTTTTCAGTCAGTTAGTTGTTTCAATGCATAATGGCATTCCAACATTAATTTTGATCAAAATTAATGTTGAAATGATATAATGCTTTTTTGCATGACATGTAAAGGACGGCAAGTATTTTTAAGTATTGAAATTTACTATACATGTTGAGGGTAAATATAAAATTTACATATCCATATTAATTTCTATAAAAATTAATGTTGACCAATACATAATAAATAGTAAATATGCCTGGCTAGTGTAAGTGGCATAGCTTTTTTTCAATCTGCACTTGGCAACATTAATTTCGATCAAAATTAAGGTTCATGATTATCATCAATTTATTCAGTCAGTTGCTTACTGTTATGCATGGTAACATGTCAACATTAATTTTAATAAAAATTGAATTTGACATGCTACCAAGCATTTTTATGTAAGATGAAAAGTAGGGCACTCTATTGTTAAGTAAACACATTACAATGCATATTGAGCATGTAAATATCATTTACACATTAATATTAATTTCAATCAAAATTAATGTTGACCAATAAACATTGAACACAAGCTTTACAACTTACACACACCAGATATAACTACCATTCAATATGTATATGGTGCTCACTAATTTCGATCGAAATTAATGAGCAGTTTTATGAAGAATTTTTTGGGTCGTTTGCTGGTTTGGGTTCAATATGAAAATGTCAATATTAAATTCTATTGAAATTAATGTTGACCAATACGTAATGAATACACACTATGCCACTTACACTTTCCAGGAATAGACACCATGCAATATGCCAGTATCAAAAGTAATTTCGATCGAAATTAATGTTGGCAAGGCACCATGCATAAAAATAAGCAGTTGACTCCAGAAATTCATGATTATCATGCTCATTAATTTCGATCGAAATTAATTTTTGATACTGGCATATTTAATGGTAGCAATGCCTGGCAAGTATAAGTGGCATAGCGTGTATTCACTATGTATTGGTCAACATTAAATTCGATTGAAATTAATATGGATACATAAATGTGACATAAAGAGGTATGGACCATCAATTTGTTGAAAATACATTTTTATATCTCATACATTATTTGTTTTTCTTAAATAAAATGTTACTCTCTCTCAATATCACTTTATAACATTTACCAAGCTGCTTTGAAAAAAAACAGAATACATAAAATTCAATATAAGATAGCTATATTACACAGAAGATCACCGTTATACCTAAGTTATGATGATGTTGATGCTCTATTAATTGATTCCCGAATCTTTACCAGATCAATATCAGCTCCAACCCCAAGTGACTCACGTTCATTCACAGATAATCCTTGCAAAAATGTTGCTGAATAGCAATTCTTGGGGAGGTATTTGGGAACATTGAATATACCATTTTGTGCAACTGTCCTTTCTGATGACCGTGAATATGTTTTTAATGTTGATTTTTTTTGAGCTGGTGTATGGGCTAAGTCCTTTGTCATCTTATCCATTTTTTTAAACAAATCATTGAGTTCAGGATTTCGCCATCCAGGAATAGCTCGGATAGGTGCAGTTGGGGCTGGTGCTGGGCCTTCCTCGATATCAGAGATGCACCTAGTATCATGAAAAAGCACAACAAAACCTGGCACATCACTGCAGAGATCTCTTGCTAACTTGTAGCGTGCACTAGCAATCTGAATTCCAACTAAATCAGCTTCATAATAACAAAAAGCAAAGTAAAATTAAAAACTTACCTTGGTCCGATAACATTTTACTTGTGCCCTTGCCCTCTTTTCAATCTTTTCTCTTGCTACCCTTTCCTCTTCTTGCCCAAACAACCTTATCATCTCCTTCCCCTTATTAACTACCCATTTCTCAATAACACATTGAGTGAACTGAAGCTTTGACTGATCGATTGTATTCAAGGTGGTGAGCCATCTGGTACAGTGGTCGCATACTATGCTTCCCATGACTTGATTCCAAGTTGATTCTGAAAAATCACGGCAAGTCCAATCAAACGTGAATTTCCGAAAACCTTTTTCTTGCAATTCACGCTCTAAGTTTCTTTTGACAGAAAGTGGGATCGGTGCTCCTCCTTTTAGTCCTCGAGGCTCAGGTGCTGGAAAAAATTCGGGTAGTCGAATTTTGGATCGCAAGAAGGCTATAGAATTGGTTATCAGAAATTGTCGATCAGCTGCAGAATTGGCACGGTTAGAAGATTGGACTTGGGTTAGGACAGTTTGAATGGTTTTTAGTTTGAATTGGCTCCAATCTTTCCAATTTTCAATCTCCAAAGGTGTTGGGCTCGCAGGATATTTTGATATTTGTGTTGGTCCCCCAAGACAATACTTCAGAAAGTGGTAAATATTTCTATTTAGACTGTCCGAGCTCCTGGGAACATCATTCCTTCTAACTAAGCCTCTTACAGCCCTTAACCCCCGTTCTCGCTCATGAGACTCTGCTGAATTGAGTCTGTGGTAATCACTGATACCCATAATGATTGAGGGATTCACTAACAATTCAAATAAGTTAATTAAATTGGTTATTTTTCAATAAAAGAATACACTACAAATTTTACTTACCTGCTCCACTTGTGCTTGCTCCTTGGTTAGGCTGAGCAGATGATGATTGGTCTCCGAAAAATTCCCTCAATACTTCACTAGCCCAATCTCTTCCTAGCTGATCAGCTTGCTGATCAGCACTTTCAGAAGCAGAAGGATGATTGGGATTAAAATTTCTCGGTTCTGAATGAGACTCTTGGCCTGGATTGGGATTAGGTGGTGGGTTAGGATTAGGTGGTACAGATTGAGATGCATCTGGAGGTGGATCAGCAGAGGGTGGTGGAGGAGTATTTCCAGTATTAGTATGTTGAGGCGGAAAACAATCAGAATCGGTTGGGTCAACAGACATCCCTTCAAAATTATCATCCATAATGAACTGTAATAAAATAAAATAAAATAAAAATAATCAGTTGTTAAAATTTATACCTATCAAAGCTAAAGTAAAAAAAGATACTATGTATATAGTCTTGTAAACGTGTATGTTCTCTTGTCGAAAAATAAAGTGAATAATATATAGCTATCAGCTAAAGTTGGAAGGTCAAACTATTTATAGTAGATGAATGAGCAAGAAGATCATTCATTAAGTAAAAATTTTATCATATTTCTCATTATCATGATTTTATTTCTTTCATTCTTACATTTAAGATAAAAATGACTCATTGAAAGCATGGGTTCTCTCGCAATAAAAGCAACCAAAGTAATTGTTCACTGGTTTATGATAAGGTAAGTTGGATGCATTGCATTTTTTAATCGAGCATTGAATTATTTCTTTCACCATTTACAAATATCACCAATCCTACAAATTTCCCGAATCCCAAATTAACACAAAGATGTTAGTCAACAGAAAATAAATTTGATTAATTTTTTCACTCACTACTGTCTGCAGTCCAATGGCAGTGACAACCTCGTCTTTGATTCCAAACACTCCTTTTTTGTGCTCGACAGTAGCTGCATGTCCAATTATTGCATCTTTCTTAATCACAATTTGAGTTGCTTTGGCTACTCTTACTAACCGACAATGCACTTGTGGGAAAAGCTCATAGGGATCCTTTGATGTTTCTTCTGGACGGAGCTCTTTGAAAGGACTTACTATTAAATATATTTGATCAATCTCTTCCTTTGATCTGAAAAGATCATCAATTTGCCCAAACTGGCTATCTTTTCCATAGTAGAATTCAATTGTTGAATTAGCAATGTGTCGATGGTAACTAGTAAACCTCTTTCCATGTATCAATATGCTTGCTACATTTTCAACTACCCGATCCCCACTTTTCTCCGATGGTGTCAAAGCCCGTCTTGAAGTTTCTTTTCCCATTCGTGCCCTTACCCATTTAGTAAATAATGCCATACTTAGATGGATCCATTTGTTTTGTTTATCGAGATCAATATGGATTTTTTTAGTCTCACATTGATCATTATCTTCAGCTTCACCAAGATCTAATACCCTAGACTTCCGATACCAATGTTTGAGCATTGTTAGCGGTATCTCTCCTGTGGTAAATATTAATAAATTAGCACAGCTGAGTTTTTAAATCATTTCTTACAAACATTACATACGTGGATGGTGATTGTTTGGAATTTCAGATAATATATGATTCACCCGCTCTCCAGACCAAGTAGCTGTACCTGATGGTGGACCAAGACGCTTTATCATTTCAGGATAATGTTGAGTGATATGCAGATTTGGCTTTGCATTAATATTCTTCCAACCCTCTTCAAGGCACTCACGATACTCTAACAGAAATTGATCTAGATCTTTAAGCTCATTAGTCTGTATATTTTTTAATGTCAAAAAATTGGTGATCGAGCATAATGTTACAAGTGACTTGAGAAGATAATATTCTCTTGGTTTATCAGCTGAGGAAGCTGAAGATTCAGATTCTTTAAATTTTTCAAACCAAAGGGGTATAAGTGACAAAGGGAAGTAGAGAGTATACAGCATGTGCCATTCTGCTGCCTTGAGGGATCCTGCCTTTTTAGATCCTACTGATTTTGGAACTCGTGTTAGCCAGGAAGGTCTTCTTACTTGATCAATCATCTTCCATACAACCTGTAGCTCTGCTGCTGTGATTCGTGGATTACTACTACCTTCATTTTCTTTCTCCTTACCTTTCCTTTTATTTTCTTCATCTCTAGCTGTCTCATTTGATGAGTGAGATCCTTCACTCTGTGATATGCTAATGCTTCTTTGCCTTAAGTTATACAATGAATTCCTACTGTCACTGCTTTGAGACTGTACTGAGGCCACATCGCTATATGGAGGAATAAATTTGGAGCTGGATGACCTACTCTGGCTTCTTGATCGATTTGTTCCCAATCCTTCATTATCTAGTCCATGATGACTTGATGACTGTCTTGAACTCGTACGTCTTTGCCGCTTGTGCTGTCTCGTGTGTCCTGTATCATCATCATCATTATTCGTGGTGCTTAAGCTACTTCTACGTTTTTTCGAATGTTTGTGCAGTGAAGTATCAGAAAAGAAATCATCATCTTCTTCTCTTACATGCCAATTTTTATCCTTTTCCAGCTTTCTTTCTAGATCTTTTGCTGCATTTTGGATTTGAAAATAGCTTAGACTGTGATCTTTTAGGTTGCCAAGCATATGTGAATGCATAACATCAATTGAGCAATATTCAGTTGGACGCCAATATTCAAGGTTATTCAGCTCACTCCATCGTACCCCATGATTTTGAACAATTGATACACGCTCCCAATGTGACTTAGAATTTTTCCACTTTGTTGCCCAGCACATATGATCCTCATGATTCCGTAATGAAAAATTTCCCACATTCTTTTCACTAATTTCATCTTTAGAGATATTACAGAAAGAGCAGAACATTTTTGCAGAGTGACTCGAAAAGCCAGCCAATTTTCGTATTGCAGGAATGTCACCTATCAAAGAGAACAATGCAACTCTTAATTTCCGGCCTCGTGGATAAAGATGTGTCTTTTCAATCAATATACCATCCCATAGAGTTTGTAGATCATTAACCAGTGGTTTTAGAAGGTGATTAAGCTGTTCACTTGTGGGTTCTGTTGGTCCGGGTATAATAGAATACAAAAAAAGATTTTCCATTTTGTATCTATCTTCTTGAGGTAGGTTCATACACACCATCATAATATTGCCTACAGACTTCTGATGACCTCCAATCCTATTGCCACCAGGCCTAAACCAGTCGACATATAAAGTAAACATTAAGTTGCCTGAAGTTATCGTATATTCATCATCATTGCTATCCAGAGCTGGAGTGGTTATGGGAAAGTTTTTCCAAATTGAACCATCACAAACATCCTTCATCAAATCACACTCTACACGTTCTGCCACAGGGGTTTTCTTCTCAATCAGAAGCTCAAATTTGAACAGTTTGATCTTTTCCTTAAGCCAGTCGATAAAAGAATGGTGATGAAATGTTTTAAGAGATAAGTATTTTACATGTTCTTGATGTTCCTCCATCAAATACAGCCTTTCATCACATTTAACTGCAATTTGTCCTGCTCCAAACATTTTTAAATAGCGCTTTGATGATGAAAGAAAAGGTTGATTGCAACATAGTATAGATGGTTGAGATTCAGAGTTATACTCATAAAGAGCAAAGCATTTAGGACAGCATGTTTTAGTGAAAAATGATTGATTGAGCTTTAATCGACTAAAAACTGTATCTATCGAGCGTGGGACCAGGCGGACAATGCTATCAGAATCCAGTATTCCACTATCACCTAGAAGTTTGAGCTTCTTAATTTCTTCATCCAAAAATTGAGTACAACCTTCTTTGCTCAAATGATGAATCAGAGAAAGCTTTGCTGCCTGCCACATAATTATTTGGCTATACCGTTCCCCGAGATTTGAGTTTCTAGAGACTGTTGAAGATACTTCTGCCCCCAATAGCAACTGCCCCTATGTAATAAATCATTGAAACATCATAAAGACTTTAATTCTCACATTGAACTATAGATATACAGCTTACTGTTTCTGTGGAGCGGGAACTTCCAATGTTAAGTGGATTGTTGGAAGAAATAACCATCTGGGCCTTCCTATTTCTTTCCTCTTGATGTTTTGCATAAGAATTAGAGCTTTTGAAAGCCATACCAACTTCAAAGGACCCAGAAGAAGTTTGATACTTTCTATTGACACATCCAAGATCTTGACATTGACATACATGAAAAAATGGAGGCATTGTAATTGTGATAATTGTAGGAATAAGTTAGCTATTCGAAGTTACCGATTGAAGGTATTCCTTTTTTTGAAAGGCACTAGCTAATATAAGCTACATTTTTTTATCAAAAGAATATGATGGAATATGTGTTGAAATTATTTAAGTTTAAATGTTTAATTTTTAATCGGATAAATTATATATTAATTTAAAGTTATGCAGTCTACTTTATTTGTATTCTGTATACTCTCTGCATTTGTACAACAATGCATGCATGTTTATCAGAATATTTTCTATCATAGAAAAAATTCTGTTGTACGCACAAGCATCTTAATTATTTTTCTATCAAATGCCTTCTGAGTTATATCTAACTACCCTATAATTATTTGATTTTGATAAAAATTCTTAGTTATGGACTATAAGAAAAGTAATCCATATTTTTAACATAATTATTTAAAAAATTACCCCAAAAATCAAAGTTAAACCCAAAAATAAGTTTAATATTTTGTAAAAAACAATCACAAACATATTTCTTTCAACTTGAAAATTGGTCTGTACTAGGTAGAATTTTCTATAAAGAAAAAATCAAAAATACTCAAATAATAGATGCTACAAAAGTGTAAACCTTAAAGAATTACATAAAAGCTGAAACCTTGTATAACTTTTCATACATAAATGCGATGAAGTGACACTCTAGTCTATTTATTCAGGTTGAAAAAAATTACTCAAAAGAATATGTATTACTATCATATTGGACCAAAAATAATTTTTTGGTAATCAAAAAATGAACATAGCCTCACATTTAACAAATTATTTTTGTGGAAGAATTTTTTGAAAAGAAAAAAAAATCCGTTTCTTAAATGAGTCTGCTTTTATCACATAATCATTCTCTTTATTTTATACCATTCCTTTTGAGTTCAAGTTGCATATAAAAATATAATTTATGCATATTATAATTCCATAAAGTCGAAATATTTCTTATTCTTAATTTTTGTGATATTTCTCCTTAAATCAACTTTGATCATAAAGTTTTGGAGCTCAACAATTTATCCTTCCTCTTTGTTTAATTTAATTGAACACTTTCTTAATCTTATTATTTATGAACCCTAGTAGCTCTTACTTTCCTCATGGAAACCTGCCCACAAACACAAGAACACTTAATAGAATTTTTAATGAGACTTTGCCTCCATTCAATTCTCACTTTTGTAGATCTATACACAATTTTTGTCGTTCACTTTTGGATATGTCACCAGAATCAAATGGATGGAAACAAAACCCTACTGAAGAGCAATTAGACAGACTTTCATCATTCGACATGAATTCTTGCAACATTGCCTTTGAACTACCTCATCCAGAATCAAATTCAGCGGTTTCAGAAAAGTTTCCACCAATTTTCCGTGAATCTTTTATTGAGCACCTTCGCATGTGTGGTTTCCCAGGATCAACTTTCGCTTGGAACCTAGATTGGTTTGACAAATGGAACCAGGTCTTGGCAAATATTCTCATTAAACACTGGGACAATGCCTTAAAAACCAATAATTTGATTGCATATCCAATTGACTCAACTCAAATTAGCTTCTCAAATCAAATAGGAGTTCTTCACCGTTGGTTTTTAGGTCATGCTGATAGATTAAGACTTGGGAAGGATTCTCATAGCTCTCAAGAAATAATCAAAGTGAGAAAGCATAAATATAGAATAAAAAAAAAAGTATGAAAATCCCTTTTTTTTCAACCGTTTTTATTTATGACCTTTATTTCAAATAACAAAGATTCTTAGAATTCAGTTAACCGAACTAAACTTCTTAAACAACTTCCACATTGTGAAACTTATCACAACCTTTTCACAAACATCAAATGTTGTTCAGACACCGAAATTGATAATGATGGATCGTTAAGACGTATCTTAATGCAATGGAGGTCTGAAGATTTTTCTAAAGTTGCACAATATCTTGACCAACAACACTTTGATATTCGAGATAATTCAACCTACTCTGGCAGTGTGCTAAAGGACTTGGCCTTGTACAAAAGAATCAGTTTGGTTTCAACATTATCCCCTAACCTTAATCCTTCTCATGTCCCCCGGGGTTTGCCGAATGACTGTTATTCTCCCTTATATCTTGCATCTCTAAATCCTCAACAACTCAGACTTTTAAATCCTCAAAATCCCATAAATTTACCTGCTCTCCTTGAAATTCTTTGTTCCTCTAATGTGAGTGATTGACAAACTCCCTTAATAATAGGTTTGCACACTCATACTCCTCATTTCCACTGTTTGGGACACTTAGCCTTGAAAACAAAAACATAATTTTAATGATTACTATTATCATTAAAATTTATAGAAATGAAATTTGGCTTACATTGTTAGCTCCATTTTTTTCCTTTGAATCTTATACATGCTGAATTCTATACTTCCTTGTACAAAATAATTCAAAACATTTACTTCATTTTGCTGCCCCATTCTATACAGCCGATCAACAGCCTGTTGCTCAACTGCTGGATTCCAATTTGGCTCCTATTTCAACATTGAACATATAAAAAATTTAATATTTTTGTTCTTAATATGAAATAAAAGACATTGAGCTCACCATTATATATACATTTTGAGCACACCTGAGATCTATACCCACTCCTGCAGCCTGAATCGTTCCAACCAAAACTTGGCAATTTTTATTAAAATGGAATTCATGCATATTTTTGTCTCGCTTTGTCCGGCTGAGTTCACCCGTAAGCTGGGTATACCTAATATTGTGGTCATCTAAAGCCATTTTTATTCTATTTTGAAATATTAGAAAATTGTTTTTAATAAGCCAACACAATTTTGTAAAACAATTCATTATAGAATCACTTACATCTGCAAAAAGTCTGCAAAGTTGGAGAATATAACAGCTTTTGGAAAATTTATATCCCTTTCACCAGACAAAAAGTTTTTTAAGTGGCCTATAAGATGACAAATCTTTGCGGAATGCTGCCAGGTGAAATCAAAAGTTGGAGTTTCATCCAGATTTTCGTAGATTGGATGGTTGCAGAATTTTCTTAAAATCATCAGCTCTCTTAGAAACTCAGATGAGTCCCAAGGGAAGTCAGTGCTTCTGGAGGGCCCATATCGCTCAGTGAATCCTTCTTGAAGCACATCAAGTTTAGACCTCCATGGATCTGCTAATTGAACCGATATCCCCCTTTGAATCTTTTTTGGAAGAGACAAAATTGCATCCTTTGTTCTACGTAGGCTTATGACTTTCATTAAGTGATTGATTGATTTAATAGAATTAGCCTTTCCTTTTTGCAAACCTGGAAAAAGGAAATTCTTCCATAACCAGTCTTCTTGCCACTTTTCGATTCTAAGAAAAAATATGAGACTTTGAAGGTCAGTGGGCCTGTTCTGAAGTGGAGTTCCAGTCAAGCATAGTCGGTGTTGGGATTCCAAGTCAAATATTGTTTGAGCCCTCTGCGAGTAAGGATTTTTAATGTAACTAAAAGAATATTTATAAAAATTGATAATAAAAATTAAGTTTTAAGTTTTAGATATAGAAATGGGCACTAACTGAGCTTCATCTAAAACAACTCTATACCAAAAGAGCATTTGAGTCACCAGTATCTTTTTTTGGCTTTGATTTTTTGACATCGTTGGGCTAGCTATTTCATAGGTCGTTAAAACAATAGCAGTGTCCTGTAGCTCATTGACATTAGTATTTTGACAATCCTTCCCATAAAGAACCTTGAAAGGAAGTGCATTATCTTCAAAGTGCACACTTATTTCATTGATCCAATTCGATAGTGTTACCAGGGGGCATATAATCAGTGTGGCTGAACTCCGATTAATACCTTCTTGATTTTCTGATACCTGGAATTGTCTTGCTTCACCTTGAGTTGCACTTATAAGAGAAAGAGTTGAAAGTGTCTTTCCCAAACCCATATCATCAGCAAGTATTGACCCGTTTCCTTCAGGCGGCAATTGATTGTTAGGAAACTGATCTTTATAGTCATCGAATCCAGTTCTAAGCCAATGGTTGTCCTGGTGCCTCCACATGATATCCAACTTTTCCTTTAACATTCGTTCATTTTCAATCATAAAATTTATTGCTTGAAGTTGATGTGTTTTGAGAACTGTTTTGATTCCTCGGATAAGTTGATCAGCTTTCCAATCTTGAGTACTCTGAGATATTTGGAAAGAGCCTTCAAAAATTACATGCGGGATATTAAAAAAGATAGTGGAGTCGTAGTTCAGGATTGGACATAAATCGATTTGTGCAGAAGAAAATGCTTCTTTAGCAAGACTGATTAGTGTACTTGAAGAAAAGAGGCATCCCCAAAGTTGATACTGATTACCAAAAACTGGAACCAAGTAAGCATGAAAATAGAAAGGCTTCATAGGATTCAAGGCACTTCTTTGGTTTAAATGGTGAGATCCAGAGCCAATGTCACCCAATAGTGGTCCAATGTGCTGACTCTGCACTTGAGAAAGATTACCAACAAGGGTTGGTTTTCTTTCTTCAAATAGTCCAAAAATATGAACATTCGAATGGCCTCGCTGTAAAATTGTGGGGGTCGGTGAGTTTTGAAATCTTGAAATTACATTCATATAAATTTGATCGATTGTTATTGAGAACTGTCCAACACATCTGAGACTTGACATATTAAGTAAGAATAGTATCTGAAGATAGTGGTTGTTAAAAGATGAATTGAAGCAAAAAATGAAGAATCAGTTTTGAATAAAACGACAAAATAACTTTTTAGCATATGCTATGCTAAGCTCATAATTCTTTCACATGTATTATTATTATCTTTTTAATAAATATTGGAAGTAAATCAATGATAACTGAAATGAATAATATGTCTTAAAAATAAATCTTGAGCCTATAGAGTAAATTTTGGTTTGTGAAGGAAGAAAAATTTTCTCAATAAAAATGTGCATTATTGTTACATTATAATCACAAAATAGAATAATTTCACTCTTATTACACTTATTTATGTTTCTGTCTAATAGTAAAATGCTTTAGATGTCAGTTCAAAATCCAAATTGAAACTACTACCTAGAACGATATCTTGATACTAACATACTTTTTGTAAGTCTTTGGAAAGACACTTATGGTGATCTCAATAATATTAAAATTGATTTGAATTGTATGTTTTATCAAATATCTATGTAGTCTAGTGTAATAATTGAGATACTACAGTTTAACCTTCTGTTACCAACTTGGCAAGAAAATATATGTAGATATTCTTAGAACGAATATCAAATTTTGCTTTCCACAAGATGGGAAAGTGAATATTATGATATGTTAAATGATATGTTCAAGCTTTGCTCAATCTGTGCTCAGCTCAAAATCAAAGTAATCACCAAGCTCCAAGAAACCTGTGATTGAGTTTGGTTGAACCTAGGTCTAACTGATTACCAAATCTTTGTCCAATTAATTTAAATCTGGTTTCACAATGAACTCCCAACAGCCTTCCAACAGCTTTCCAACCACTTCCCAACATTTTTAAATGAGGGGTATTGCTAGCAATACCCCCCCAAATTTTCTGTGGTGATTGAAGATAAACCAGTCCTGGTCTCCCAATCATCCTCTCCAGGGGATGATAACCTCATGTGAAGTCTCCTTTCATCTCTGCCAGTCAACTCCAAACTGATTCCCAAATCAAATTGATAACCAATTCTTGCCTGAAAGTCCATCAAGAGTGGCCCACCCAAAACACCTTTAACTGTTCCCTTAGCAGTATAAAAATGAATCTTTCCTGAGGCTCCACCAACATCTAACTTCACAAACTCAGAAGTTCCAACCAATTCAGTGACATGGCCACCGATCCCTCTCAAATTTCCACCAATACCAGTTTTGATGGGGAGGCCCAAATGAGTAGCCTCAAACAAAGAAATCAGGTTTATCTGAGAAACTGAATCCACCAATGCCCTTGCCTCCCTGCCATTCAGAGTGACATTGACATAACCCAGAGGAGCAGAAAAATGAGTTTCCAACCCCTCACCAAACTTTTCAGCAGAATCACAAATGTATTCCACCTCCCCAGAAGAAACTCTTCTCCTTGTCAACAACATTTTCTGTCTATCAGCCAAACCTGTACTGATAGCATACAATTCCCCATAAGAAAGGGAAACCTGACCCTTATTCATCCTTTCAAGATCAGAATCCATAGCATTAACTTGACCAGAAACTACCAGCCTCTCAAAGTAAGCTCTTTGCTTCACTACCTTGGTCCTAGAAGCTTTTTTGAGGACCAGCACCACCAACAGATTTACCATTAACAGGAACCAAACCAGATCCCTCACCAGAACCTCTAAGTCCAGCAGGCTTTGGCAATGAAGCCAAAGGGACATCCTCCTCACAGCCAGAATCAACCTCCATTGGCATTGGCTCACCATTCATGTCCAATGCACCAAAACTAGGGGGGCCCATGTCACCCATACCCTTCTGCATCTTGTACAGCTCCTCTTTGCTTTACCTCTTCCTAGCTGCACTCAGCTTAGGATCCACCTTTGAAGATTTTGGCTTTGGTTGGGCCTGAGAACTGCTCTTAGGCCTTCCCACCTTTCCTGCTTCCACATCATAAACACCAGCCAAGAATTCTCCACTTGACTGTCCACCACAGGAGTAAAACTCCAAACCACCAAAGGAAGTAGAAAAAGAGACCTTATTGACCTCCTTCCCCTTTCCCTTGACGTCATCATCCTTACCAGAAGACTTCCCCTGATCAGGAATCTCCTCAAACCTTGTCCTCCTTTGATTGAGACCACCCCTTCTCCTGATCAAATCAACAGGAGCCTGCCCCTCACTGGACTTCACAAATGAACCATCAGGGAACTTGAAAACCCTGCCATCAAATTCCACCTTTCCTTCAGACACATCCCTGTTCAATGCCCAACAATCATTGGACCTGTTCCCCCTCTTGCTGCAATAAGAGCAGACCCAAGGATCACTCCTACCCGCCCTCCTATAAAAATCTCTAGGCTTAGAAGGTGCCCTATTGACCCTCTTAGCCTCCTGAACAAAAATATGCAGCTGCTTTGTGAGATTGGCCAGCTGCTCAACCACTGGGTCCCTCTCCTGTTTGGGAAACTGCACCATATTCTTCTCCTCCTTCTTCACCCTAACTTCCTCTTCAGCCAAAGCCTCACTGACTTTCCTGACATATTTGGCACACCCCTCCTGATAGGTGTCCACAGCCAATAACTTCAAATGGGCCTCAACAGCCTCCTTCACCTTATCCAAGGCAGGAAACTTCTGGTCCCCATTAGAAAGAGTCTTCATCAAGTCCTTCCTTGACAGCTCCTTCAACACATCCATCCTGAAATCTCTAGCCAGGGCAGACCAAAAAACATCCTTGGCAGCATTTTCATGTGCCAGCTCCTCCACTTCCACCAAGTATTCCACCACAGGATCAAACTGTAGCAGAATATTTCTGTAACCATGCAAGTTAACAACACCACCATAAGATTTCCATTCACTGACAACCCTGTTCAGATCCACCATAGTGAACCTGACACCCCATCTATCTACCATCTCCCTACACAATAACTTCCAATCCCTCTTCTTGTAGCCAGAAATGGCCACAATCTCTTTCTCCACTGCCCTATCACCAATGAAGAAGATAATCTGCTTCACCATGTCCAGGTAAGAAGCACCATCCACTCCAGCAGCAGTTTCATACTTCTCTAGAGACCACTTGACATCCTCCCCATTAAACTTGGTACCATCCCAAGTTTTAAACCTAACACACTCCCTGACCATCACAGCAGGAGGACCATCTCTCCCACTGACAGTCACCACAGGAATAGAGGAACCAGAAGCCATCCCTCCAGACCAAAACACCAAAAATAGCCAACCAAAGAAAACAAAGATTCCAAAGAACTAGAAATTTCACCCCCACGTTGGGCGCCAGAAATGTAGACAATCCTATAGTACTAGCTATAGGCCTTGACCAAGGGAGTTGGAGAAAAACCAGAGAGAAACTCCACTTTCCCTTTAGAAAAATAGAGTGAGTTTTACTTGCTAAAGTAAGTTGGTTCCTAGTTTCTAAAGCCCCTTTTTCAACACACTTGACTGCTTGATGAGCCAAGAAAGTAGTCCCCAGACAGACTACCAGACCAAAGAACTGAAATGTAGACCAATTTCCACACCAGAGAAAGCAAAGATACTTGATGTAGGCTGAAAATCCACACCAGAGACAGAAATAATACTTGATATAGCTTGCAAGACTATACCAGAGAACTTGTTGCTAAATTTGAGTTCAATGAAGAACTAACCTTGAAACAAAAACAGCCAATTGTGGCCAAAAAACAGTGAAAACTGAGTGAGGAACAAGGATATCACCTCTGGATAGTTTTATGATAATTAAAGTTTCCCCAAACTGTCTTATTCACTATTTAAACACAGACCACTATCTAAGAGCCCATGCACACCAACGAATTTGGCACCCGTACCAGCCAAATTGAATAAAAATCCTCCAGAAGCGCTCCCCAACCTTCTAAAACAGAGGCAGGCGGGCCGCTGTAGAGTAGACTCCTACAGTCACCTTTCTGCAGGTAGAATCCAAGGGAGTTGGAAAAACAAAAAGAAATCACTGTCCCTCTAAGTAAACGTAAGATTCAATTAACTAAGATTGAAGATCTGCTTGAAGAGTTGGATAAGTTGAAAATCTGAGAGAAAGACTTTGAAAGTGTTGGAAACCTATAATATAGAAAAAAATAAGTGCAATAGATGATTACACCCCCAAAACAAATACCTAATACCAGATTACACTGATACAAGTCACAGAAAATACTTAGAACAAGCCACAACACTTGCCCCAGAGACTGAAAAGTACAGTAAAGTACCCCAGAAACTACCCTTGAGATGATCTGTTCAAAGGTGCCTTATTAAAGTCTGCCCCAGATTTACCCAGTTTCCCACAAAAATTAAAGAGTGTTCTTTATTATATTTTTATTTTATAAATTTTATAAGAAAAGAAATAAATTTGAGTCACCCCAGGATGAGATCTATCCAATGGTACCCTATATGTTGATATTTTTTATTATAATTGTTGTTATATGTTAAATATTGTTAATTATCAAAAAAGACCCTTATTATGGAAACTAAAAGACAAAAAACATGTAGAAGACTAAGATTCTCCCCTCCCCATATGATTCTCCTGCTCCAGAATTTTCCAACAATACCTTACATGCATATGATCTACAATAAACTATTGATCTAGTAAGCATAATAACTTTCTAACCAAATTTTGCCACAATAGCCAAACTTTTGGCACAGTGACCAAACTTTGCACTGGTGATCAGACTTTTCTACAGTGAACAAACTTTGCCACAGTGCCCAGACTTTTCTGCAGTGACCAAACTTTGCCACAGTGCCTAGACTTTTCTGCAGTGACCAAACTTTGCCACAGTGCTCAGACTTTTTGCACCAATGACCAAACTTTGCCACAATGACCAACTTTTCCACAGTGATTTGCCACAGTGACTTTGCTTTTGCACCAGAAAATCACCGGAGAAAACCGGAGCGCACCGGAGAGCACCAGAAAAAAAATGGCTACTCCATGAGCACACTGCATCCACCAAAAATACCAAGAGAGCCCTGGAAAATCCAGTAAAACCAATACCCGATCCATGAAACCATCAAATAACAATAGGAGTACCAACATATATCCATTGCAAAACACCATAAATCCTCAAAAAAAATCACCATAAATCCTCCAAAAATTACCATAAATCCACCCAAAAAAAATCCAGTTAACTCCCTTCAACCAAATTAACACCTGCTAACACCATGATTTTCTTCCAAACAAGGTCCAATCAAATTTTCACCTAAGTAGCCTACCCAGATTTGGAATGCCACACTGCCTGAAGCAGTCCGGCCTCCCTGAAGCCAGAAAACCAATAAAAACACCTAATCTACTTAGAAAAATTAGCTACAACTACTAAAACCCTTAAAACACAGAATTACGCTATAACAACATTGTGACATGAAATATAGAGCTAAATTAGCCCTATCCAATGGTACTAAGTACTTAACCCTAAGACTTAAGGTTAGCCCTTAAAACACAAAAAACAAAATTAAACAGCTATCTTTGTAACTGAAGAATGAGGAAATGACCCCTTAAAACTTAGAATATGAAAATTATTAACAAGTCATGAAATATAGAGAAAAACCAGGGCTATCCAATGATAGTACCCACATACCCGCAGTCCCAGTATTCACGGAATAAAACCAGAAAAATACCCAATTCTTCAACAGATGTCATATAAGACATGTGCGAACAGCGCCAAACAACACAACAAAGGCCCCTGCCAATGTTGGAAGACCACAACGTGACTTAAAATTTTGCTGCAAACAGGAATTGAACAGCACTCCAAAACTTAGGTTCATATATTGACTAAACTTCATATATTTCGTAGTAATTATTGAAATTACTATTTGTGGGTCACTTTGCACTCTTCACTCTCTACGTATTTCCGTTTTACTCAGCACTTTGTAAGTGGCATTAATATACTCATTTAACAGGGGGAGGTGTCTAGTAACTTGGAATTGAATTTTTGTTATTATTTATTTTATTTTTCCTAGTTTACAAAGATAGAGCAAATGTGTTCTTAGTCCTAGAAGTAATAAATTATATTTTTTTTAAAAAAATTATTCATTATAATTTTCAGTTGACTCTTGTCCTGATATATTTAAATTTTATTTGTTCGAGTTGACAAATTGTCCTGACAATAAGATTTTTTTAAAATTCATATTTAATATTTTAGTAGAAATTAAGTCCTGTTAATTATTTAATTTTCAGTTGATTTAGTTCTTAATGAAACTTGTAAAAATCTTGAGGGCAATGGACCCAAATATGGAGTTTGAGTTATAGAAGGACAGGATCCTTTATAAATTGCCAATGTCTTTGAGAGACTTGATAGTGGCTAGGACTGAATTCTCCAGAGAGCCTTCTTCTTTCATTAATACTTGCAATGAAATCCTTCTAAACAAAAATTATGATGCCAGAAGATTCATTCCTAGGACCCCTTTGGAGAAATCCTCCAATTACCAACAGAAACCTCTGGAAAAGGTTGGTAAACCTTCTGCCCCTGTTTCACCAAAAAAGTATGCAACAAACACTTACTTCAAGTGCAACAAGCCTTAGCAGAAAGGCCATGTTTGTGACAAGAGGATAAATCTTGTTGAACAAACTGAGGATAAGGCTGATGACACAATATAACTGGATGATACTTTGAGTGATTGTGCCAGCAATATTTCATATGAATCTCAACAAGAAATCTTGATGCTGCAAGAAGATATTAATTATTTAAATACTATTGATATTGATAATAATAATTTATCTACAGTTGAGGATGCTGAGATCATAAGGAACATTGAGGATAGCTCAATTGTAATTGCCCCTCTCAAAGCACCAGTCTTGATCAATGGAACCAGCATGGAAGTTGTTCTGGATTCTGGAGCTGGAAGAAGTGTAGTATCTGAAAAAGCACTTGCTTAAGTGGATCAAGACAATAAATCAAAACTGATGCCTATCACTTCTGAAAATTGGAGAGGTTATGGTGCTGTTTTGTCCCCCATTGGTAAATACAAGGCCATAGTATTTTTTAAATATAACCATGGTTTTGTAAGAGCTATTTGTGATTTTGTTGTCATGAAAAATGATAATTTAAGCAGTTGGTTTATCATAGGAAATGACATTTTAACCAAATATGGCATAAAATTAGATCCTTCAAACCAATGCTTCACAATGGGGATAAATGGGAAGAGAAAATTTAAGTTTTCCTCCCCCAAAAAATTATTAAAACCAGAATTGAACACATGTAATTCTGTGGTTCAATATAAAGGAATATCTACAGAAGAAATGCATGCCCTTATGTCTGAAATTGACAATGCCTCTTTTGGAGAACAACTTTCTGGTGAGGATAAAGATTGCATCATTAACTTGATAAAATCTTTTCCTATGGCCTTTGCTCATGGGTCACATGAAATGGGATTACTTAAAGAAGAAATGAAACTCTCATTGTCTTGTCCATTAACTGATATACCACCTAGTTTAAAGAATAAGCCTTATCCTGCTTCTCCCACAAAGAGAAAAGATATTGAAGATAATATCTCTACCCTTTTAAAAATGAATATTATTGAAAAGGTAGTTGAAACACCTAAATATTGTGTTATCTCACCTGTCCTAATTTCTTATGAGAAATATAAAGCCAGGTTATGTGGTGATTATAGAGCACTAAATACTTATAATGTTGATGATATCTATCCTTTGCCTAGAATTATCTCTATACATGCTACCTTACAGGGTGCTAAATATATCAGCTGTTTGGATGGTAATAAAGGATATCACCAGGTACCTGTTGAGAAAAATTCTCAGAATTTTCTGATGATTGCTACTCATATGGGTATTTATAAGTATGTTAGGATGCCATTTGGCCCTAAAAATTCCCCTTCATTTTTTCAAAAAGTCATGGATAACACATTCCATCAGGAGATATTTGAAGGATGGCTGATGGTTTATATTGATGATATCATTATATTCTCAAAAACATTTGAGGACCATCTCAACCACCTGTGTAAAGTGTTCCAAAAAATGGATGAGATAAATATGAAACTTGCTTTGAAGAAATTTAAATTTGGTTCCCATTCTTTAAAAGTTCTTGGTCATGTTGTTTCAGGCTTACAGATATGTGGTGACCAAAACAAAGTGGCAGCCATACAGCAGGTGAAGGCTCCTACTACAGTTAGAGAGCTACAGAGTTTTTTGGGAATGTGTGGATACTATAGACAGTATATTAAAAATTACCAAGTCATAGCTTTACCCCTTACCCAATTAACTAGAAAGGATGTTGCTTTTGTCTGGAATAGTGAAAGACAAAGAGCCTTTGACACTATGAAACACTGTTTGATGTCAGCACCTATTCTTGCTTTACCTGACTCTAATCAACCATTTGTTTTATATACTGATGCCAGTTTTATTGGTCTGGGTGCTTCCCTCCATCAAAAACAAGTGATTAATGATAATGTATCAGAAGTAGTAATCTGTTATATTTCAAGAACCTTGAGAAATAGTGAATTGAAATATGGTGCCACTCAGCTTGAATTTTTAGCCGTAGTGTGGGCTTTAGAAAAGCTACATTATTACCTAGATGACCAGAAATTTGAACTTGTCACTGACTGAAGTGCAGTTAAATCCCTTTTAAACTTGAAAACACCTTACAGACATATGTTCAGATGGAAGTTAGCTGTTCAAGAATACAGAGGGAGAATGACAATTATTCATAGGGCTGGTATTGCTCACTCAAATGTGAATATGTTATCAAGGTTACCTTTACCAAATGATGACTCTAATCCTGCTTATGATCCTGAGGATGAAATTATTCATATTCATGGGATATATGTGGTTGATATGGAGGAAGAGCTATTACAGCTTATTCTGGATTCATATGATAAAGACACTGACTTAAAAAGTTATGCACCATATTAAATGATCCAAAGAATGCTTCAATACAAGCATTAATTAAAACCCTTCCACCAAAGTACTGAAAAGCTTTGGAAAAAGGTAACTTTTCAATTGATGAAGGATATCTATATTATAGAAGAAAGTTGAGTAATTTCATTGTTATTCCTCCTTCTATGAAAGAGATCATCTTGAAAAATTGCCATGATGACATATTAGCTGGAAATTTTGATCTTAAAAAAACAATGATCAGAATTAAAAACACTGCTTGGTGGGTTAATATGTCTGAAGACACCAAATTATATGTTGAATCTTGTGATTCTTGCCAAAAATCAAAAAGATTTACTGGTAAAAGAGCTGGATTATTGCAACATATTGAACCTCCTGATGCACCATGGCAGATAATAAACATGGATTTTGTAACAAGATTACCTATTTCTGTAAAAGACAGTTATAACTCTTGTTGGGTTATTGTGGACAGATTCACTAAAATGTGTAAATTTATCCCTACTCACAACAATGTTTCTACTAAAGAATTAGCTTTCTTATGGTGGTCTCATATGTTTAATACTGCTGGTTTTTCTAAATCCATAATCTCTGACAGAGACCCTAAATTTACTTCCGAATTTTGGATGTCTCTGATGGATGTTTGTGGTTGTGATCTGAAACTATCTACTGCCCATCACCCTCAGACTGATGGATTAGCTGAAAGAATGATTCAGACTCTAGAGGACATGATAAGAAGGTACTGTGCCTTTGGCCTTGAGTATAAAGATAATGACAGATTTGCTCATGATTAGGTTAATTTACTTCCTGGGTTAAAATTTTCTTATAATAGCACTGTTCATTCTGTTACTCAAAGAAAGCCTTTTGAGCTCTGGCTTGGATATGTTCCACATACTCCTGCCCAAATTCTCAATAACAAAATACCTAAATTTGATATACATCCTGGTGTAAATTCTTTTTTTCAAATGCAACAACTTTGCAGAAATCATGCTCAAAAATGTATTGAAAAATCATTTGAATATGAGAAGAAGAGATGGGACAAATCCCATAAAGAATACACTTTTAAAAAGGGTGATGAAGTGTTGATTTCTACAGTCCACTTCAATTTACAAGGTAATAACAAATTGAAAGACCCATTTTTTGGTCCATTTGTTGTCAGAAGAATGATTGAAGATAATTCAGTTGAGGTTATATTGTATTCTCCATATGACAGAAAACATCCTGTTTTTCCAATATCTCTTCTGAAACCTTACACATCCAATAGTGATTTATTTCCAAAAAGGAGGGGAAGACCAAAGAAAACCCCAAATGAAATCACTGAAACAGCAGAAATTGAAAAAATTCTGAATGAAAGAATAGTCACTGCTGAAAAAGGTACAGAATAATTATTGAAATTCAAGAATAAATCATCTGAATATGATTCTTGGATACCTGGGAAGGAGATATCTAATCTTTCTTCTCTACTAAAAAAGTATAAAAAGAAAAAATCATAGCATTTTTTATTGTTTTTTTAGAGTGAGGGAGTGCCAGCAGGGCTACTAGACTTACCTGGTAAAATAATTAATTATTTTACTGAGGTGAAGCCACACCTTTTTTAAAAATACTTATTAATTAATTAGGGGGTATCAATGTTCAGGGATCCGCAATTAGGGATCAGGAATTTTTTTTTCCGGGATCAGACATTATTAATTGCGGAAGATTCTTATCCACTAGCCCCGGGGCTAGTGGATAAGGAATCCATGATAATGCATTATCCCACCTCTTATACCCCAATTTCCATTCCTAATTCCTGATCCCAAACTCATCTCATCCATGATGGATTTTCAAGAAAGTCACATGACTCATAATTGCTGATGTCATCCTTAAGTCTTTCCTCACTCTATGCTACTTAATTTTGGTGGCAAACACTTAAGTTTTTTTTCTATCTACACACCCCAACTGCACATTTGGCGGTGAATTCCCACTTCCCTCATCACATAATCCTTCCACCGGCAACAATGAAACACCTCTCTACTAGGAAGCTACTTCACTCAACAATGAATGCTATTACTTTTCTTTTAGTGCTTTACTATAGATCTGACTCTGATTTGGAAGATGCTTTAGCTTATATGTGTTTTCTTTCCAAAAAGCGTTACATCATCACCAGGGGGCCAAATCTTTATCATGATCCCCGATATGATCTGGCCTCTATTCTCATCATTCCTCATTTAAACTTCACCCAACTTTTTAGAACTTCTCCCAATTCTTTCTTCAAACTTTATCAACTCATCTCTGATCATCCTATCTTTCATAACAATTCCCATAACAAACAGCATAATCCTGCCATCCAACTTGCTGCTGCACTATGTCTCTTTGGCTCAAATGGAAACGGTGCTGCTGTAAGACGTTTGGATAATCTCTTTAACATAGGATATGGTACCGTGATATTATACACCAAGCGCTGTATGATTGCTATCCTTTCCCTCAAGTTTCAAACACTTGCTTAGCCAACTCCAGAACAGCGACTTGAATCCTCTCAAGTAATGCAAGCTGAAGGTTTCCCTGGCTGTGTAGGATTTGTTGATGGCACAACTATACCTTTGAGTCAAAATCCTGCTCGTGATGGCAACCATTATTTTGATTGCAAAAAAAGGTTTCTTCAAAATCTTCTCCGATTTCTCATCCTTCATAAAATAACTTTTTATCTTCTTTCTAGATACTCTATTGCCGTTCAACTTGTATGCAATGTCAATTAAAAATTTATTGCTTTTCATAGTGGCTGCCCTGGCTCATGTCATGACTCTTCCGTCTTCCAAAGAATGAGGATTTCTCAAACCCCTGACTCATACTTTGACAAATCTCAGTACCTCCTTACAGAATCAGCATATGCAAGTGGAAAGTGCATTATACCTGCTTTCCGTGGTGCAAGTTTAGAAAGTGACCCCAAAACTGCCTTTAATTATCACCTTGCCCAATCAAGAGTACAAATTGAACATGCTATTGGTATTTTAAAGGGACAATTTTCTAGTCTTCGGGAGCTCAGAATCCAATTTCAAAAAAAATTGGAGATCAAAACTGAAAATCATTGGATCATGACTTTCATTATACTCCACAATATTATAGCTGATTTAAAGGATGAGTGGAATGATCTTTATGAAGAAGAGGATCCTGAGCCAGCACCGGCTCTTTCATCCCTTGAATCACAAAACATTCATTCAACTGGCATACACTCTATCATTATGCCTATTACTCTCCAACATTTCTCTTCACCATCCTTTTAAATTATTTTTTTTACTCTCCAAATGTCCTCTTTGTGTACTTCATTCACTTGGTTTGGTATTTTGGTTTGTTACATATTCATTTTTTTTTTTGGAATTTACAGTGAAGATCTTTTTTTTGGATGGCTCGTTGGTTTTCTTTTACCAGCTCAACATGAAATCACATATTTTGTCAGTGATTTTGTTTTTCTTTCATCACTCATATCCTTTTCATCCTCTCCTCAAACATCACTCAAATATTTTTGTTACTATTATTTTCTCAACTCATCTCACCAGGTAAGTCTTTTTTTTTCTTTTTTCTTGTTTTTTATTTGCTAATCATGAATTTTTTATTTTTTATTTTTTTTGTTTTTTGTTTTTTGTTTTTTTGTTTTTTTTTGTTTTTTTTTTGTTTTTTTTTGTAAGTACTTTTTTTTATCTTTAAGGTTAGACTAACTTTTATTTATTTTCTCTTTTTTCTCTTTTTTTTTGTTTTTTTTCTCTCCTTCACCCTCTTTAGCTCCCTCATTTCACCCCTTTTCCTCTCTCTTTACCTGCCTCAAGTCATTCTTTCTCCACTCTCATTACCTTCCTCAACAGCCCCTTATTTCACCCTCCTTGCCTGTCCCAAATCCCCCCTTTCCCCCTTCTTTAGGTGCCTAAAGACCCTCCCTTCCCCTCTCTTTAGGCACCTCATCACTGCCCCTTCCCCTCTCTTTAGGCACCTCAGCTATCCTTCCTTCTCCTCTCTTTAGCTGCTTCAACCCTCAGAGAGCACATCACTCCGTCCATATTATCATCTCACTAACATTCTTTCGATAGATAGTGCATTACAGAAACTTTCCATACGCATCATAGGTATCACAAAATGGTATGGGACTTTTTTTGTGTGTATAAGAAGGCCACCAACTCTAGAAGTTGTGTCTCATCATCTCACAGATTGAAGCTTTTATATTAACATATCTTTCAATATCTTTAAATTTTAATACCCTTTCATCAAATTCAATATGCAGAACTTCATCATACTTTGTGCCTTAATCTTTAATACTGCAGTATTTACCCTGGCTGCTCCAGGAGTATTTGATCAATCATCCTTGCAAAGAAGAAGCATACTTACTTTTGGCAACGGAAATAAAGTTTCCATGACCAGTACAATTAGCTGTCGAATATCTTTAAATTTTAATACCCTTTCATCAACTTCAATATGCAGAGGCTTCATCAACTACATCAACAATATCCTGCGGCAAGGGCCCTTTTTCAGAATCAGCACAATTCAATTCAGTCTGTTTTATAGACAAAACACCAATAATGATTCCATCCTTTGGTCCGAGCTGCGAGTGGTGTTGTAGCCAACAAAGACCAACTGATGGTAAACTGATATCTGGATGATTTTTTAATTTGTCCTCCAGTTGGGAAAATGCTTCAAAGTAAAGCGGTCTAAAATAATGCTTTTTGTACTAAGAAGAATTAATCCATGCGTTTGATAGGGCTGTTCTGGCCAAAATTGACTTGGAACCCCAGATTCTCACTTAACAATTTCCTGAATTTACTTGAAGAATCAAATGGACTCCCACATCCAACACTGTCTTGCGGAGTTTTAACTTTTCCAGAGAAGAACCCACCAGCTAAAAAATGCACACAAGAATTCATAACTCATCAGCTTATTATGGAAGGATTTGTTTATAGAAAAAATAAATTTACCAATCGGATTATATACTACTACTCAGAGGCCTAATGCACGACAGCAAGGAAACAACTACTTCAAAGATATTTAGCAAAGCATTTGGAAAAAAAATAAGACAGGACAAGAGTTTATATAAATGGGTCTAATATACTGACTTCTGGCTCGGCTTCTCTAGTTATAGCGTTATACATTCCTTGATTTTACCCTGGCTGCTCCAGGAGAATTTGATTGATCATCCTTGCAAAGAAGAAGCATACTTACTTTTGGCAATGGAAATAAAGTTTCCATGACCAGTACAATTAGCCGTCGAATATCTTTAAATTTTAATACCCTTTCATCAACTTCAATATGCAGAAATTCATCGTACTTTGTGCCTTAATCTTTAATACTGCAGTATTTACCCTGGCTTCTCCAGAAGCATTTGATCTATCATCCTTGCAAAGAAGAAGCATACTTACTTTTGGTGATGGAAATAAAGTTTCCATGGCCAGTACAATTAGCCGTCGAATATATTTAGATTTTAATACCCTTTCATAAACTTCAATATGCAGAACTTCATTGTACTTTGTGCCTTAATCTTTAATACTGCAGTATTTACCCTGGCTGCTCCTGGAGCATTTGATTGATCATCCTTGCAAAGAAGAAGCATACTTACTTTTGGCGATGGAAATAAAGTTTCCATGGCCAGTACAATTAGCTGTTGAAGTGATGATGGCGAGAATCCAGATCCTATGAGTCAAAAGCTCGGCCGTTGATTTGGTAACGAGGGGAGTTATACTACAAGTACTGACCCAGAGAGTGGAAAGCTTGGCCGTCAAAGTGATCATACCAAGAATTCAGATCCTAAGGAGGAGGCACTAGAAATGGTTTAAGGGGAGTGTAAAAGGGGAATTGGAACTAAATGGGGGGGTTGAAGCGGCTAAAGAGGGGGGAAAAGAGGGGGGTTTTGGACATTTAAAGAGGGGTAAAAGGGGGAGTTTGGGAGGGTTTTGTAGCAATTATGGAGGGGGATTCAGGGGGATTTTGAGACAGGCAAGAAGGGGATTTGAGGATGATTTTGAGGCAAGGAGGGAGGGAATTTAGAGGTGATTTCAGAGAAAGAAAGGGCAGGAAAGGGGACTGTAATAGGAGTTAAAGAGGGGCTACATATTTTTTTAAAAACATACTAAAAAGTAACTTTTTTTTTTTTTTTTGGCAGATTTTTAGAAAAAAAAAGCTATTACATTCTGTTAAGGTCTTTCCCTGTAAATTAAAAAACAAAAAAGGTTTAGATATTAATTTTTAATTTTTCTTACAAATAATTTTACTGAATTTTTTTTTGTAATTTTATTTGTTCTGATTTTTCTTTTACAGATTTTTTTTTATTATTTTGACAGGATATTCTGTGAAGGGTTTTTATAACCAAACTTCAGGTTTTCTTTTGTAATTTGTTTTAAAAATAATTTTAACTGAAATTTTCTAAATTTTTTTTTGTTTTAATTTTTTTTTATTTTTTTAAAAGGATATTGCTTTAAATTTTATTTTAAAAGATATTATTACGTGAGTTTTTTTTTAAAATTATGTGTTGAATTTTTTTTTGACATTTAAATTTTTTTCAGATAAAATAAATGTCTTCCTCTTCAGATTCACCCCTTACTTCTCTATCATCTTCATATTTATCCTCTTTATCATCTTCATCTTTATCATCTCTATCATCTTCTTCAAAATCAACTTCAATACAATCATCTTCTAAATCATCAAAAAACCTTAAAGATAATCAGTCTCATCAGAAGAAAAGATATCTGAAAAAAAAATTCATCATCTAAATCATCAAAAAAATTTAAAGATAATCAATCTCATCAGAAGAAAAGATATCTAAAAAAAAAATTCTCTGTGAAAGTTATTTTCGTCATATCCCAAACATTTTTTTTCATAAAACTAAAGTAGATAAAAAAAATCAATATCCAAAAAAAATTACCAGAAGATATCAAATATCTAACCAAATTTGGAGATGATTGAGTTGTTGCAGTTATCAGTAATTCTTATAAGGCTCAATTGATTTTGGAAGTTCATTCATTTGATGGTGTAAAAGATGAATCTTTTAATCAACTATTGGATCTTATCATAACTCTTTATCAAATAGCTTTGGTTCGATTACCTATAAGGAAAACAAATTTGTTGGGTGGTATCATGATTGGATTTGGTTGGAGAACAGGTTTTGTTAAAGGATATTCTCTTGGTATGTCTAATAATTTTTTTTCCATTCTTAATATCATTTCACTTATTTCATTTATATAGGCATATATTTTTTGGTCAAGAATATCACCAAAGCTCAAAAAGATGAAGATTTTTGCTCATGGGACACTCTACCTTCCTTTAACTCTTTTCTTGCTTTTTGACTCAAAAAACTCTGTAATAAAGCATTTGAAAAAAATCATGAACTTGCAACCAAAGTTGGAATACCGAATTGGTGTGACTCTGAATGGGAAGATATCAGCCACAAATATCTTTTATTTTCTAATGTTATTATCACTCATTCTGGATTTCACAATAGGATTCATATCAATAGGAATGACACCAATTTTCTAACTTTTGGTATATTCTCATATATCAATCCAATAACAGGCCAACAAATACCATCTCCAGCTAAAATCAAAGGACATGGTTTTTATTTTCCAGACCACCGGTGCATCATTGATTTTGGTTTGGGAAACGGTATCATTGAAACTATTTGGAATTCTTCTAAGGATAATTATCAAACGACCAAAGCTCCTCCTGGTTTGGAATCTTGTAAAGATTTAACACATTTTTGTTGCTCATTTAAAATCAGTCATAAGTTGATTCAAAGAATCAACAAAGTAAAGAAAGAAGGTAAAGTTAATCGATTTAAAAAAACTTTATCTAGATGCAAAAAGTATGGGGATTAGAGTTGTCTTCGAAAATTTTATATTTTTTCATAAATTTTAAATAAATATTTTTTATATATGAATTTGCTCAAGTAATGTGATGAGCCAACGACCTTTGGTTGTATAACAGGTAATCATGATAACATTTGTTTGTTTCATGGGGTTCCTCTAGCCTATACCTGTGGAAAGTCCCAAACCTAGTTTCTAGACTTGATCTGCATTTTGGCTTGAGGAATTTTCATTACTATAAACTAGGGAAATTGATATATATTAGATATTTATTTAAAAATTTATGTAATTATATTAAATTTAGATGACTTCCACCCCTTACTTCAATAAAATGCAGGGGGGGGGTATTGCCAAATTTTCAAATCTGACATGTGAAATTGATGACTTAGAAAAATTTTGGTGATACCCACCCCTTGCTTCAATAAAATGCAGGGGATAGTACTGCCAATTTTTTAAAACAGATTTTTTTGACTTGTAAATATTTTGGTGATACCCGTCCCTTACTTCAATAAAATCCATGGGGGGTTTTGCCAAAATTTCTTTTAAGACTTGTGAAATTATTGACATGTAAGAATTTTGGGGATACAAGTAAAATGCAGGGGGTAGTAAAGCCAAAGTTTCATATAAGACTTTCAATATTCATGACATGAAAGAATTTTGGTGATACCCACCCCTTACTTCAAAAAAATCCAGGGATGCGGGATCATCGAATTTTCAAAGGAGACATGAAAAAGTTTCTTTAAAAAAAGAATATTTAACATTAAAATACAAAAATTCTAGTAATTATTGATAGAGTAATGAAATACAGGAAATTATTGTAAATTTTATGTACAAATAAATATGAACAGTTGAAGTGTGAGAGAAATAAAACAAACTAGTCATCCAAAAATTTCTTTAAACGTTCAATTTCCTTAACAGATTTATTAGCTTTAACACATTCTATCAAGAAATCTTTCTTTTTGGAATTTTCTTCATGATCAAACTTATAATTCATCTGCTCCAATAGGTTTTGATGTTTGAGTGTTTTCTCCTCTTTTTTTAATTTTTCAATACTTAGAGTTAACTCAAACTTCTTCTCCTCCAAATCTTGGGCCCAACCATCCTTCTGTAAAGAGATCTCGTACTTCCTCTCCTCCAAATCTTGGGCCTGATCATCCTTCCGTAAAGATAGCTCGTACTTCCTCTCCTCCAAATCTTGGGCCCGATCATCCTTCCGTAAAGAGAGCTCGTACTTCCTCTCTTCCAAATCATGTAGCCTATCATCCCTCCTTAAAGAGAGCTCATATTTCCTCTTTTTAAAGCTTAGAGTCTCTTTAGCAATTTCTACTTGTTCTAAAGTGATATTAAAAATTAATATAAAGTGGAAGAAAAGTAGAGTAAAGTAATAAGAGGTATGGTATCACTTACCAGCATCATGTTTCTCTAAAAATTGTTCCATAGACAAAAAAGGGGTTTGTGATGAAGTATCACTTTTTTGTCTTCTTTGTGAGTGGAAATTTAGAGTACTTGAAGCCTTACGCTTCTTGTTCAAGGTCATATTTTCCTCCTCATCATTGTCACTACCTTCAGACTCAGTTGATTGAGGATCCTGGGTTTGTTCATCAGCCTTTTAAGAAATAAGAAAAAGATAAGTAAATAAAAAATAGAAATGATAAGATAAAAGAAAAAAGAAACAGACCTTATTTATATTTGGTTGGGTTAAATCACCTATAGGATCTACAGAAAAGCTATCTAGATATTTCTCATTAAAATGAGGGGAGGCTTGAGTGGAGGTAGAGGATGGGAAAAGATTTACTTCAAAATCATTTTTGGAGATAGGATCTTCTCCATCCAACATGTTTACAGGATTAACATCGGCTCGCTCTCCAAAAATTGCATCCATCTCTTTAAATTAAGGACATAAAGAATCAAGTTTATTGTCTATGGATTTGATACCCTTAGTTATATCAATGTTGGTAACCCCAAAACCAGTGGAAGATGAAAGAGCCTTTGCCTTCTTGTATTTGGCTTGGTAATGCTTGAAGTGTCCAGACATCAGTTTAGGAAAAAGATCAATCCTTCCCTTGGTCTTATTCCATAATTCATTTTCCATTAAAAGATAGCTATTAAAGTTTGATTCTGGGGGCCGTCCTACTTTAGTTGAATACTCAGTACCAAAACAAGAATCATAATTAGATTTGGTTTTCTCCCAGTTGATAAGAATGAGATGATCATCTTTTTTTAATTGAACAGTCTTAGATTTCTTGGCTGAGTGGGGGAAAGAGGGAGTAGTGGGATGTGAAGAACAACTTGGTGATGGCTGCCTTTGAGAAGATCTAGGATGACGAGGCATGTTAAAATATAAATGAAGATGAAAAAGAGCAGAAACAAGCAGATGAGATGGTGAGGGGTTCTGAGTGGATAGAATGGACAAGATGGGACTAGAAGGTGAGTGTGAAGCAAGGTAGAAGCCATATCCAGAGAGTAGTCCAAGATGTGGTTATGGCAGAAAGTAGGTCAAGATGTGGTTATGACAGAAAGTTGTCCAAGATGTGGTTATGAAAAATTGAGTAAAAAAATGTCGGACAAGAGGTGAACATTGACACGTAAAGTGTCTAATAACCCAATTTTTAGCAAAAATAATTTTGGAAGATAATTGGGGTATGCAGATTAATTTCTGCAATTAATTTAATTGCGGATCGGTCAACATTGATACCCCCTATTATTTAACATTTACTTATATATTACTTCCAACCAACTAAGCTAATCCTATTAAGTAGTGTAAATAATTAATTTAAGTAAGTGTCCCATACATTTTTACTCCCTAAAACCGTGCTCAATAGTGCAGTTGATTGGGAATAAAAATTTATAATAAAATTATAATAAAAAAAACCTTAAGATTATTATATTACTTCATTGAGAGATCTGGAATTCCGTGACATCAATATAATTAACTTAAATGTATTGTAATTAATTGTGTCAGCCTGTATATCCCCAGGACTGAGTAAAAACTACTTATAAGTTATGTTAAACACATGAACTATACATTGGAATAATAATTAAGAGTACACAAACAGTATACATAAGTAAAATTATGATAATATACAAAATATGCCATTATAACACCTTATATACACGCATATATCCACCTTTTATAAGTCTTATGTACTTAATATTAAGTTGGAATATGTTAGGGTAATCTTAAGAATCTTAAGTATAATGCTACATAATTTTCAAGTACACTCAAAGCTGTTATTTTCACTGTTTTATGCAAAAAACAAGAAATGCGCTTTATTTCACTTAAAAGTTGACTATATGTGCTATAAATTTGAGAATATCAAAAATGCGCTTTGACAGATCAATTTGTCTCATTTAGGACTATTGATTTGGCTATTTAAATGTATAAAAACAACACTTTTCAAATTTGGTGTTTTTTATGCCAGAAATGGCTTCTGTGTACTGGTCACATACTGCCTGCTTTTTTCCTGTGTGAATAGCTTCATTTTTAGCAAAGTTAGATTTTTCACACTATAATTACCCCACACTTTATGCCCACTGTGGGGAAACACACTAAAATAGGCGACAGGCGCTTATTTAGTGTCCTAGCTTAATTAATAATGCATTGACCCTCTTTATATGCACTAATTTCATTAATAACCTCACTCTTGGCGCCTTTTTTCACTACCACACTTAAATTCGCCTAAATTTAGTTAAGTATTTACCCGTGCAAGCGCCTGCCAAGGACTGCATATAGTTACCCCACATCTCACGCTCTTTTTGGGTTTTGGGGGTGTTTCTCAGTCAATATTGGGTATTTTTGAATGGGAATTTCACATAGTATAATGTCAGGATTAGCCCCATTATTTCTAAAGTAAATCTCCCTTATGATTAAGCTATTATTAACCTTAAAAATTTCCTCTTTATTCTTTTATATCATTGTTTAATACGCATATACTCTCTTTTTTATCTTATTCTTTAATTTTGATAGATTTTCCTTATTAATACAGGATTTTTGCGGCTGCTACTCTTCTAATTATGTCATGGGATACTGGGAATGTTGATGGGCATGTCTATTAGTTGTTTGGAGGCGTCATTCACTGTGTATTGGGTGGTATATCAAGGAAATCATTGGTGAACTCATTGTGATTAAAAGGAGGAGGGTTTTTGGTTGTATTTCTACATTCTTTATCATTTACAATTTACCAATATAACCAAATAAATTACAATACATATCAATTAGTACTTTTATAAGACTTTTGAATAGTATCTGAATTATAAAATCTATTTTTCTACCAACTACAAAGACTGTAAGCCATATATAAAAATAGTGAGAATTATATTACTGAGACCTTTAATTTTGATTATATTTTACTACTTATTGGATTAGTACTACAGTATTCATATAGGACCATTAAAATCTTCTAGAAAACTGACCATTCAAGCTAGTTCACGTCTTTGTACTTGACCTCAGCCTGACAATTGGGGGCATTTCCTCAAGAATTCTGTTATAATCCAGTAAGTAAAAATTTCAAAGAAGGTACATGTAAATAAAATCCCTATAGAAATATTTGGATAATTAAAACAGGTTGGGGTCACTTATATAGTGATTTCAGAAAAAGAAGCCCTGTTATATAAAAAAATTGTGATATTGAATCAAAAATTGTACCACTAATTTAACATATAATTGTTATTAGTGGGTCTGTCAATAGACCAGTTAAATTTGAGATCTTTGCAGATAAAATTTTTACCACTAATTTAAAATAAAATTGTTCTTAGTGGGAGTCTGTCAATAGACCAATTAAATTTATGATCTTTTCAGATGATAACAAATTAAACTGATTAATTGTTTTCTTTTTACAGGACTCTTAATCCCTTTTCTATTGGTTTGTAAAATTCATTTATATTTGAAAAAGAAATCTTACTGACAGTTGTTTTTCTTTTTAATATAAAAACACGGCTACATATTGTAGACCAGTTAAATCAAGTGACCACTTAAAAAGCATATTTGACTTTTGGCACTTAGAAATTCACTTCATACCAATAAGTAAGCAATAAAATTGTCTTCAGTGGTATTGATAAATACTGATAAAACTAATTTTGAAGTTTCCATATATAAATATTCAATTCTTTAGAAAATTCCACGTAAAAAATGTGTGACAACAATGACATTGTAAGTAATAAGGCAAAACCTTATAACTTAAGACCTAGAGCTGAAAAACCTGTTACAGGACATTCAAATGGAGGGCCAGGACTCTCCCATAATAAACAACACTCCGCCAATGTCTCTGGAGGAAAGGGAAAAGCTTTTAAAGTAAGTTTCAATAAAGAAAGCAAAAAATACATTACAAGAACAAATTCACTCCCTATCCACCCTATTGAACACCTTGAAAATAAGAGTCAACAATATAGTGCACCAAATAAACAACCTGGAGAAAAGAGCAGCTCAAGGTTTCATAGAGGTCAACCAAGCTCTAGTGGACATAAAGGCTCAACCACAATCAGTGGCACCCACCAATTCCGTAGCAGCACCTCCAGTCCAAGAGGAGGATCAAAAAATCACTGTAAGCAAATGGAAATGGGATTGGTATGCCCAAAATTACAACAATCCTCCACAGCAGGGCTCCAGCAGTCACCCTTACAGGGGAAAGGCAAGAAGAGGCAGGGGAAGTGGGATAAGACCTTGGTAAGTCACCCAACTCCTTATAATCAATTATATCAACCTGAAAATGAATTACTTATAGGTAATGAGATTAATAAGGAAATATTGGATATGATTGATAATGATTTAAAGGATTATTCATTTGAAAAAAATATGTTAAACTTGTCTTTACATGAAGACAATGTAAATAGTTTTATTGATCACCAGGATAATGCTATTAATATAAAATTTGAATCAAATGATGAGTCTTCTGAGTTGGACACAGAAAAAATAGAATATTTTTTGAAAGAGAATCCAATGGAATCAAAAATAATAAGTAAATTATTATTGAGAATTGAAAAATTGGAAGAGTTCTCAAAAGAGTCAAACAATAATACAGAAAATGTATTATTACAGCTAACACAATCATTGAGTACTACAGCCAATAAATTAAAAAAAATTTTAAATTCAAATGATGAATTAATCAATGAGAATAAAAGATTGATTTCTGAGATTAGAAATTTATAAAGTAAATTAGACCATACTCAGAATGTTATGGCTACCATTGAGGGATGTGTTAAATTCTCTTTTTCAAATGTAAATGATACTCTAACTCATGTACCTGTAATAAAGGATAGGTTACAAAGTGTAGAAATAGAAGTAGCAAAAATATTGAAAGATACTGAAAAAATAAAAAATAACACTTCTTATGTGGCAAGAGTACCTGTTTTCATGAAACATGCAAATGAAACACCAATGATGGAACATGAACATAGTGTCATGGGCTCTGAGAACAGTAAATCAGTAAAAGATGAAATAAATGATCATCTTTCCAAAGTAAGTGAATTACTGAATATTCCTCAGGTTAGGGAAGCAAGAACTAACCAAAAGAACTGGCCTAAGTTAGATCAGTACCCTTCTTTTGACAGGGATTCAAAATCTGATTGGCAGCAATTCATACAAAGAATTGATAACTTAAAATTTTCATACAAATTACCTGATGAAGAAATTACTTCAAATTTAATATCTTTATTTACATATGTGGCCTTATTATGGTTTGAATCTGTATTGAGTGAGGGAATTAATTACTCCTGGAATGAATGGAAGGCACTAATTTAAAGGCAATTTGGTGGCCCAAAATTTAGAATCACTCAACAAAGATTGTATGAAAATTCAAGATATAATTCAAATGCTGGAGATAAACCTATGGTATTTTTAATGAATTTAATAAAAATCATGAAAGCCATGGATCCAAAATTGGATTATGAAGAGTGGAAAGAAAAGATAATATACAAGTTGCCTATATCAGTTAGAGACATTATTGTAGCTAGAACTGAAACCATCAGAGATACCTCTGGATTCATTAATATATGCAATGAGATATTATTAAACCACAAGTATGAAACCAAGTATAAAAATTACAGACAAAGTGTTGACATGGTAAAACCTACTACAAGTAAATTACCAGTGGAGAAGAAAAAACCTTCAGCTCCCCTTGTCCCTAAGAGACAGGAGAATAACACTTGTTACAAATGTAATGAACCTTGGGTAAAGGGTCACACGTGTAAGAAAAGAATAAATGTTATTGAAAACTCATGGAATTCTGAATCAAGTAATAATGAAGATGAAAATGTGGAATCCAGTGAGGATTGCAAAAGTAACATATCTTACAGTGATGATGAACATGAGATATTTGTATTAGAACAGGATATTATGCTCCTGAATGATGCTATACCTCAAACAGACACATCTTTAACTTCCATTGAGGAAGCTAAAATAATTAAAGATGTATCTCATGATACTTACAAAATAACACCTATCAGAGCACCTGTTATTATATGTGGAAAAGAAATGAATGCCATTCTTGACACTGGGGCTACAGGTAGTGTAGTTTCAATTAAGACATTAATGAAACTTGATAGTAAGTACCAGGAAAAACAAGAACCTGTTCAAACAAAGAACTGGAGAGGTTTTGTTTCAGTATTAAATCCAATTGGTAAATACAAAGCTGCTGTATTCTTTAAATATAATTATGGATATGTTAGAGCAGTATGTGAATTTGTAGTAATGGATAATAAAAATTGTAGTGATTGGTTTATTATTGGAAATGATTTATTGACAAAATTTGGCATTAAACTAGATCCTGCAAACATTTGCTTCACTATAGGCATGAATGGTAAAAGAAAATTTAAAATATGTTCTGAAAACTCAATATATGCCATTTCTCCTAGAGAATAACAACTGCAAGGTGGAAGAACCACCACTGAAATGGCTGAATTGGATAATGAAATCTAAAAGGCCTCTTTCAGTCCTCAGCTCTCAAAAATTGAAGAAGAAAATATTTTGAGATTGATTAAATCATATCCTATGGCATTTGCTCATGGTTCAAATGAACTAGGATTGGTCAAAGACCATGAGATGAAAATCTCTTTAAGTTGTGATTTGGATAATATTCCTGGCAGCTTGGAAATAAAAACCTTACCCAGCTTCTCCTGCAAAAAGGAAAGATATTGAAGACAACATAAAAATGTTGTTGGAAATGGGTATTGTTGAAAAAGTAGACACAACACCTAAGTATTGTGTTATTTCACCAGTATTAATCTCTTATGAAAAAGACAAGGCAAGATTATGCGGTGATTATAGAGCTCTGAATACATACACTGTAGATGATATTTACCCTCTACCAAGGATAGCTTCTATCCATGCTACCTTACAAGGAGCAAAATACATTTCCTGTCTGGATGGAAACAAGGGTTACCACCAGATTCCTGTGGAAAAGAAATCTCAAAATTACTTATTAATAACCACACATATGGGTATATTTAAGTATGTGAGAATGCCATTTGGCCCAAAAAATGCGCCTTCAGTCTTCCAAAAATTAATGGATAGTGTCTTCCATCAGGAAATGGTTGAAGGATAGCTTTTGGTCTATATTGATGACATTATAGTGTTTTCAAAAACATATGATGAACATTTAACTCACCTGGAAAGAGTCTTTCAAATGATGGATGAAATTAATATGACAATTGCATTAATCAAATGTAAGTTTGGATTTCAATCCTTGAAAGTACTTTGACATGTTGTATCTGGATTACAAATTTGTGTTGACCAGAATAAGGTGGCAGCAATAAAAAACATTGGTATACCTAAAAATGTAAAAGAGGTTCAAAGTTTTTTGGGTATGTGTGGATATTACAGACAGTACATTAAAAATTACCAATCCATTGCAGCTCCTTTAACAACATTAATCAGGAAAAATGAAGCTTTCATTTGGAATAATGAAAGACAACATGCCTTTAATAAATTAAAGGAATGTTAAATGTCAGCTCCAATATTGGGACTGCCAGATTTCACCCTACCTTTTATCTTGTACACTGATGCAAGCTTCATAGGGTTAGGTGCTGCTTTACAGCAGAAACAGATAATAAATGGAAAATTATCTGAAGTAGTCATCTGTTATATATCCAGAACCTTAAGAAAAACAGAATTAAGGTATGGTGCCACACAGCTAGAATTCGGTAAACCTGTTCAGTATATATATTTTACCAAAATTATGAAGGCAGGATATCCTATTTCAAATTCTGTAAAGTATTCATACCTGAACAGGTTTACCGACATGTCTGGAGATGCTCTTATGAATTGACCATCTAAAAAAAAAAAAAAAAAAAAAAAAAAAAATAACAGGTCATTTGAGTATTTAATTTGAGGTCAACCCAAATGTTTGAAAAATGATGAGATCTTGTTGCCCGGCACTGTATGTAATACATACACCTTACAAATGCACATTTATCATTTTACATGTTTATCATGATTTTTCCATTATTTTTATCATTATTTTTATAATTATCATCTTCACTATTCAATTTGTTATCTCATCATTCTTACCTTTCAAAAAATATAACAAAATATTAATTCCAAATCAAACTCACACCTCACCTCAACTGAATCTCCTCTCTTTCACTTGAACATATACACACACCCACACACTCTCTCTCATTCACTTTTAGATTATAAATGCATCATCATTAAGTATCAATCGCTAATATGTTTTTTTTCTCCCTTATCTATGATTGTAAGTAATTCAAGGTGCTCATAGTACTTGTTCCTGTGCAAATTAACAAAAAAAAATTGTCTGCTGTTTGTCGGAAAAACTTAAAGATATAAATGAAATGAGTAAAAAAAAGATCGGATAGATAATAAAAACAATTCGCTAAATATACTTATAAATATACTTAATCAACATCATCTAAATAAGAGCGTAGAACTGGTGCCCATTTAATAAACCACGCATAAATATAGCATCAGACTAAGCTTGTCATTTTTTAGCTGCGTTCTTCAATACCCTGTCAGTAACTGATCACATCAAGAGCAATCATCGAAACAAGGAGTACTACAGCAGATAAAAGTGGTGGTAATAAACTGATGGATAGAAGTATCTGAGCATCGGAAGTGTCATTAGAGCTAAAAACGCTACCATTGATAGGTCTTGTGTGATTTCGACTTCCATTTTTATCTTTGGTATCATTCGTAGAATGTTGGACAGTTTGATTTTTCGAATAGTTTGACTGATGAACACTGGAAGTGTTAGAGTGAGAATTATGGTTTCTAGAGTAGGGGGCTTGAGTTAGGTTTGTATGGTGGGGGATATGCTTAGGTGATGTAGTTGATGAATTTTGATTAGGAGATATATTTATTGAATTTTGTTTATGACAGTCTCGCATTGGTGGAACAGTATGGGGATCAGGAGTTTTTGGATCACCTTGATGATATATGTAGTCTTTATAAACTCCTGGGGGTGGTAAAGGATCACTGGAGCATGTATCAAACGAAGGCTCATAGTTTCCTGGTATGACCCAGAGACATCCCATTCTGTCATCTGTTTAGAAATCCAACGAAAATAATTTTATTATCAGATGGCGGTCAAAGAGTAAAAATTGAAAAGGAAGACACAACTCACAGATATTTGAACACATTTCTTAGAAATGGTTAAAATAGAATAGAGAAAGGGTCAGACAAACATATAAATTATAATATGAAGATGAGAGAGAACCAACGAAAGGCTTTTGGGTCTTCTGGATTACATAGTCTGATGCAAAATTGGCCATCGCTTACAAAGCTGGTTGAAAAAGGATTAGCACAATATAAACGAAAGAACGATAGAGAAACAAGGGGCTTACTTTACCCAATGCTTCACTTTGACCTGTGAGCCATTAAAAGCGTTTGTGTAAACTGAAACTCCAGGAGGGCTACCCTGTTCAATGTCACTTGACCAACTATGCAAAAAAACAAAGAAGAAAATTCAATGAACAAGAAACGTGAATTAAGTAGAAAAAAAAGAAAAAAAATCATACGCGAATCCGACGCCGGGGTCGCCTTTTTGTATGCCAAGATGAGGACCATTGACGATACCAGTGATTTGAATGTAACGCTATTAATAGAGGACAAACGCGCATATTGATTTTGGAGTTGAAATTGAAAGACATTGAAAGTGATGTTAACACATGAATATGGATATCGAGATGAGTATATAAACCGAATGATTTATTAATTAAACTCACAGATGTCTTGACAAAATGGGCACCCAACAGTGTCCCATGAGTCATTTGATGAGAACCTGGAGCAGACAAAGTGCAGTAAGGAATCGCCTGAGATTCCACGGAAGCAAGATTTGAATTGGGGACAGGAGAGCCGAAGATACAAAAGTCATCGAGGGAATTCACATGACTATCAAAAACAAAAAGGAGTGTAAACTGAGTGAAGACGTGAGAAGAGGAATAAGAGAATGAAAAGCGGACAGATTTTTGAGATGATGATGGGACGGTAGACTGTTATTTGAAAGATTGTCAACAGGAGGATTGGCAGGAGCAGCAAGAGATGAAGGAGAGACGGCAAGAAAGAAAAGAGTGACAGGATGGATAAAAGAGGGATTGAAAAGCATGGATGAGGTGAGGAAAAGGAAAAGAAAAGAAAACGAAACGAAACGAAAAGGGAGTTTAAGTAAACAAACGAGTGAATGAATGAATGAATATCTGTAAGACAAGTGGGGCAGATGAAAAGAAAGACAAGAGAGTGTCGCAAGGGTTTGTGTGACAAGTTAGATGGGTTGAATGGAAGAAGTTGGAATGTTGGTGACAAAGAAGAGTATTGAGATTGAGATTCCTTATTATATTTTATTATTATTATTATTATTATTATTATTATTATTATTATTAATATTATTATTATTATTATTATTGCTGATTATCAATATGATTGCTGATTATTGATGATGATGATGATGATGATGATATTGATATTAATATGAAAGTGGTGTGGAACTTCATATTGATATTTCATCGCCAACCTTCATCCCCAAAAGTCTCAGGTAATTTAGCCTTGGCGAGGACGATTAACCGAAACAAAGTGTTCCATGACTAACGTTGAATTTCATTTTGTTCATTTATGTATGTATGTATGTATGTACATACATACAAGATCATCGTTTACATATCTTGTATATCCATCACTTCCACTCTCAAACTCTATCCTTTGCACCCAGTATTCGATCCATCTCCTTCATTACACCACTTTGAGCTATTCAATCCCCTTAACTCTGCTAGTCCAGAAGACGCATTACTGCAGTTTATTCCTGTTTTTCATTTATTCATCTCCTCCTAGTTCCTAAACTCTCTAAAACCCTTTTGCCTCAACTTTTGACTTTGAATATCAATCGAACAACAACAACAAAAGAAACTAAAAACAAACTAAACCACCGATTCTAAGAAAATAATATTGCTTTTCTGAAGGCTATTCCGTTAAAATTGATCTTTACTTAAATTTCATTAGGCAAAAAATGCCTAATTTCTACTATCATACCATCAACTTTAAAACTACATATTGAGTCCCTTTATATGAACGATAGTACATGCTCTAACCGCCATCTACATGCATCTATTTTACTTCTCAAAATTAGCTTACATGTATTTTTGTTGTATCGAAATCACATGCTTCTCTTTCTCTTTCTCTTTACTCCTATTAAGCAATTTAAACCTTTTTAATTTAAATATTTGTGTGTTTATACTTGGTTCTTGAGCCAGTTTTAGTCTCTCTAAATTCTCCCTGATCGTCGATAAGAATATTGAATGCACAAGAAAACAACGCTAAAATATGATATAGGGGGTGGGGCGGGAGCAGCATACTATGACTGACCAAAAGAAAAAAAAAACTAAAAGAAATTAAATAAATAAATAAAAACCACAATTGGATAGAAAATCATATTTTTATTTTTTATTAAATTACTTCATACTATCTCAACCGACGAGTATCATGACGGAAAAGCAGACAACTAATTACACCACAAAAAAAACACCTGGCACCTGCTAATATGTGCCATTCCAACAATCCATTTTTGATTCAAGAATAACTCAATTTGATGCCACGCGAACTGGCATGTTCAGTATTAAATGCGCAGTCTTCTCAGAAGAGTTACAGCTGCGCTAAAACTGAATCAAATCAAAGATAGGTTTTGGCACCACCTATAAGGTGCCCACATTTTTTTTCTGCAGTAAAGTTAAGTATGTACAAAATGATTAAGAGCAAACTACTAGAGAGAAGAAATAGGGTACTTGACAAGAGACTTAGAAAATTATTGCGAGAGAGACAAATTGTTAGAAAATCTATAGGTGTAAATTGAAAAGGAGAAAACATGAGAAATCATAGGGCAAGGAGAAAAAGAAATAAAAATAATAAGGGTCAAAAACGTAAATCTGAGGCGTTGAGAAGAAAAAGAAAATTGTTTTTGAGAGATAGGAATAGCCAGATTCGCAAGGGCATGGGCAAAAGGAAGATTTGTGACAGGGTCAAACATGTGCACTAGAACAGACATGTTTAACTTTAAGTATCTGAAGAGAGCCTATACTTATTTTATTCTTTTGTTTCAATGTTTTATGTTTAATTTTTAGAAATGTTTTTGTGAAAAACACACATAAAAAAAGGCATCCATGCCGCCAAATTCTTTAAAATTGTAATGAGATGATTGCTTTATTAGGCAGTGTCAGTTCTGGCAAATCCGCACTTATCTAAGTGCAGATTTCCAAAACACACTAGCCCCAACACTGGTGGATTTCAAAATGAAATAAGTCACTTATTTCACTCAAATCCGCACTTTCTCAACCAAAAGTGCTGATTTCACCATCAAGTCCCATTTCACTGATTTGTCAGCATCATCCCATTTATACGCAGCACTCCGCAGCATAACACTTCATAACTCAAAACATCGTACATCACTTACATCTTCATATCATATCATATAAGAGTTATGCCTTCCTCACTTTCAAATCGTGATAAATTACATAAAGCAATGACTTTCATGGCTCTTGAACTGCTCTTGGACTCTGATTCCGATTCTGATCTAGAAGAAGATTTTGTCGTTTTATCAAAAATGGCCAGGAAACGTTACCTTCTTCCCAGAAAGCCTCAAGTACTTCATACCCCCAAGTACACCATCCAAACACTTCTTAACCTATCTACACCCAGTTTTAGACAGCTGTTCAGGACTTCTCAGGAATGTTTCCTTAAATTGCTTGAGCTTATTCAGGATCATCCCATATTTCACAATAATTCTCAAAAAGAACAATGACATCCTTCAATTCAATTGGCCATCACACTATGTCGTTTGGGTTTAAATGGTAATGGAGCCGCTTTGAAACATTTAGAAAATGTCTTTGATTTAGGGTATGGTTCAGTTAACACTTATACCAAACGATGTATCACTGCCATCAACTCCTTGGAATCTCAACTTCTCACCTGGCCAACAAAAGAAGAGCGACTTGAATCATCTCAGGTTATGCAAGCAGAGGGCTTCCCAGGATGTATTGGTTTTGTTGATGGTACTACTATTCCTTTGAGCCAGAAACCTGCTCAAGGTGGAAACAATTACTTTGACCGTAAAAAGAGGTAGATTTTTTTTAACTCCTTTCATTCTCTTTGAAACTAACACAAAAAAATATATCTTCTTTATAGATATTCAATTAACGTTCAGCTTATATGTGACGTAAACAAAAAATTTATATCATTCTTTGCTGGCTATCCTGGCTCATGTCATGACTCCTACGTCTTCCAAAGAATGCAAATTTCAAATGAACCTGAAAAATTCTTTGATGAAGATCAGTATCTTCTTGCAGATTCTGCTTATGTGAATGGAAAGTATGTACTTCCTGCTTTTTGGGGAGCAGCTTCAGAAGACAGTCAAAATGCCAAATTCAACAATCATTTGGCAAAGTCAAGAGTCCGTATTGAACATTCTATTGGAATCTTGAAAGGCCGTTTTTCTAGTTTAAGGGAATTAAGAAGTCCTCTTAGAAATAAATCTGAAATGGAGGCGGTGATCAACTGGATTCTGTGTTGCACTATACTTCATAACCTACTTGCTGACCTCAAAGATCAATGGTTAGAGCTGTATGAAGATGAACAAGTTGATTCACCTCCGACTATATCCAACACTTCTATTTCTCAATCAAATAGTATAAGGGCGAAAATTCTTCCAATAACACTCCAACATTTTTCAACGCAATTTTAATTTTTTTTTCTTTCTCTTCAAATTATCAATTTGCATGTGTTATTCACTGAGAATGGTAAATTTTTTTGCATATTTTTTTGGTTTTTGAATTTGCTGTTAAAGTCTTATTTTTTTTTTCTCTCTGTGTTTTCTTTCATCAACTCAACATGAAATTGCATATTTTCAGCAAACGCATATTTTTTCAGTCACTCTCTTTTTTTTCTTCACTCATATCCGTTTTCTCCTCTCTTCCTACATCACTCAATCAATTTCACTTATATTTCTTTTTTCTCAACTCATCTCTCCAGGTAAGTCATTTTTTTTTACTTAATTTTTTGCTAATTTTTTTTTTTTTTGGTTTTTTTTTTTTTTTTTTTTTTTGTAAGTGGTTGTTTTTAAATTTATAGGTAAAATTAACCTTTTTTTCTCTCTCTCTCTCTCTCTCTCCCTCTTTTCTCTCATTTATCCTATTCTTTATCCCCCCTTGGCCTGGTCTTTTTCCCACCTTTACCCTCTCCTTGGAATGGATACATCCCCCTTTTCCCCCCTTTGGCTGCCTTATTCCCCCTCCTTGGCTCACTCTAACCTCCCTTTTCTCCCTCTTTGGTCTCATCTCTCCCTTTCTCCCCCTTGTTGGTCTCCTCATATCTTCCCCTCATTCCACTCCACCCCCCACCAAATCCCCCAAATCCCCCCTCCAAATCCCCCAAATCCTCCCTCCAAATCCCCTCCAAACCCGCCTCTAACCCCCCCCTCCAAATCCCCCTCCTATCCCCCTCAAATCCTCCCTCATATCCCTCCTACCCCCCCTTAAAATTCACTTAACGATTGCAGTGAATCGTTTGTTAACTTAACGATTCGTTAGCGAATCATTAAGTTAATGAACTATTAGCAACAATCATTCATTAACTTAACGATTCGTTAGAGAATCGTTAAGTAAGTTGGAGGGGAGGTTAGGGGGGTTTAGAGGGAGGTATTGGGGGGGTTTCAAGGGGGATTTGGAGGGGGGTTAGGGGGGGTTCGGAGGGGGTTAAAGGAGGTGGATTGAAGGGGGTGTTTGGGGGGGTTGCAGGGGGTTTGGAGGGGGATTTGCAGGGGGGTTTGGAGGGGGATTTGGAGGGGGGTTTGGAGGGGATTTGGAGGTGGATTTGAAGGGGGGATTTGGGGGATTCGGAGGGGGGATTTGGGGGATTTGGTGGGGGGTGGAGGGGTGGTTTTACAAGGGTTTTTGGGAGGTGGGAGAGGGATTTGGAGAGGGGAATTTAGGGGAATGGGGAAGTGTTAAAAAAAATTTAACAGTTTATTGATTTTTTTTTTGTTTTTTGATTTTTTTTTTTAATTTTAGAGAAAAATATTCATCAAGTTCAAGTGAAATAAAAAAAATTCTTATTAGTCTTTTGAGGATTTTTTATTTTTTAATTTAAATTAAGTGAGTTTTTTTTTAAATGTATAATTTTGGGTTTTTGAAAAGAAACAAATTTTTAAGTAGAAAAATACATGTCTTTAACTTCAGATTCACCACTTACCTCACTCTCATCTTCTTTAACTTCATTATCATCTTCAAATTCAACTTCTTTCCAATCATCATCTAAAACATTGACAAAAAAAGAACAGTATCAAAATAAAAGAAATTTAAAAAAAGAAATTCACTTGGATCAAATATTTGGCCATATTTCAAAAATCAAGTACTATAAAACTAAAGTTGAAAAAAAAAGAAAATATCCAAAAATGTTACCTGAAAATATACATTATTTAAATGAAGCTGGAGGTGATGAAGTTAAAGCTGTTATTAATAATAGTTTCAAACCTCAACTTATTTACGAAACCCATTCTTTTAATGGTTTAAAAGATGAATCATTTAATCAACTCTGTGATATCATCATAACACTCTATCAAATGGCTTTGGTTCGCTTATCTTTAAGGAATAAGTATTTGTTGGGTGGAATAATGATTGGAATTGGATGGAGACCAGGATTTGAAAAAGGTTTTTCTCTTGGTATGTTTAAAAACTTTTCTGGATTTTTTAATATCATTTTACTGAATTTAATTCAAATAGGCATATATTCTTTACTCAGATCTTTATCTAAAGCTGAATTAGATAATGATTTTCGAAAATGGAATACGTTACCTTCATTTAATTCATTTCTTGCTCTTCGACTTAAAAAACTCTTCAATAAAGCTTTTCAAAAAAATCATGAAGTTGCTACAAGATTTGGAATACCAAATTGGTGCGACTCTGAATGGGAAGATATTAGTGATGATCTAATGTTTTCAAATGTTATAATCACTCATTCTGGATTTCATAACCGAATTCACACCGACTCAAATGATACCAATTACCTAACTTATGGAATTTTCACATATATTAATCATATCACTGGACAACCTATTCCATCACCTGCAAAAATTAAAGGACATGGATTATATTTCCCGGATCATAGTTGTATAATCGATTTTGGATTAGGAAATGGAATCATCGAAACAGTTTGGAATTCTTCTTATGATAATCACCAAACCACAAAGGCTCCTCCAGGTTTGGAATCTTGTCAAGACTTCACACATTTTGGTTGCTCTTTCCAGATCAGTGACAAGTTAATCCAGCAAATAAACAAGTTAAAAAAGAAGAAAAAGGTGATAAATTTAAATATTCTTTAGGTAGATCTAAAAAGTATAGGGATTCGTAGAGTCACCAAATATTTAATATTCTTCCATAAATTTATAATAAATAAATATGATATTTCAATTTATGAAATTAAAGTAATGGGCCAACGACCTTGTGTTGTATAAAAGGTAATCATGATAACATTAATTTGTTTCATGGGGTTCCTCTAGCTTATACCTGTGGAAAGTCCCAAACTTTTGTTTCTCGATTTGGTCTGCATTTTGGCTAGAGTAATTGTCATTACTTTAAAAGTAGTACATTTGACATATCTTATTTATATATTAATTAATTTATGTAATTATATTAAATTTTGATGACTTTCACCCTTTACTTTAATAAAATGCAGGGGAGGGTATTGCCAATTTTTTAAATCTGACATGTGAAATTGATGACTTATAAAAATTTGGTGGTACCCACCCCTTGTTTCAATAAAATGCAGGGGAGGGTATTGCCAAATTTTCAAAACAGATATTGAATTTTATTGACTTAGAAGTATTTGGATAAGCAAACTTATTGACATGAAAGTAAAGACAGAAATTTTTTATTATATTTTCAAATTTTAAGTATAAGCAAACTTATTGACTTGAATGTAAAGATAGAAAAAATGTATGATATTTTCAAAAATTTGTCAAAAATAACGTACTATATTCAAGACCTTTTATAAGTCAGAATATAAGAAAATATTACCAAAAAGAAATCAAACAAAATTAAATTGACTAGAAAAACAATTTATCAATTGAAAAGGTCAAGTAATTTTTTAATGTCCTCATAAGATTGGCCATTTTTAACAAATTCCATAATGAAATCTTTTTTTTAAAACTCTCTTGTTTTTCCAATTCACAAGAAGCCATTTCTCTTTGAAATTGACGGTCATTTACTCTTTCCATCTGCTCTGCCTCAAATTTTTTTTCTTCCAAATCTAAGGCCTTCTGATCTTTCCTTAGCATATTATCAAACTTCATCTTCTCAAAGTCAAGGGCATTATTCGCAATAGTTGATTTTGCTGAGAAAATTAAATTGAAGTAAATAAATAAATGAGTTAATGATTAAGATATATAGTAAATGAAACTTACTTATATCTTTTTTTTCAAAATAATCCTCAAGGGAGCCAAATGAGCTTGTTGAAGTATTACCATGTTTTAATAGATGGTTCAAGTTCATTGAAGTTGAGGCTCAAAGCTTTAGTTTGGAGTTTGAACAAGAAGCTTCAGGAAGTTCATCTAAAGCAGCTTCTAAAGTTGGATTCACATTTCGGGAATTGAGATTATTTAATGGAGATTGAGTTTGAGTAGGAGGAGACTAGAATGAAAGAGAAATTCAGAGAAGAATTGAAGAAAAAACAAAAAGTAAACATACATTTAAATTTTGGGCCTCTGAGGATTCAGATCTGCTGCGATATAATTGTTCTGCTTGATAGTCGGGATCATCTTCAGCTGAACTATGGTTAGAAGGTGGAGGGGATTGATCTCCTTCAAGTAAAGGTGTTTCGGGTAGATTATAGGAAGGTTTGGATCCAGAAGGTATATTCTTAGTAGTATTGTGTAGAAACCAAGGGTTTACATCAACTCGGGAGCCAAAAAGATTATCCATTTCCTCATAGAAAGGACACATGACATTGAGCTTTTTGGAAACAGTAGTAATTCCAATCTCCAAATCATCATTGTCAATACCAAAGCCAGTTTCATTTGCAGCATGATGAGTCTTTTTATATTTTGAATGGTAACTCTTAAATCTCTCCTTCATTTGTTTAGGATTGATATTGATTCTCCCCCTTGTTTTCTTCCTTACTTCATTGGCCATCAACAAGTAGCCATTAACCTTTGAAGAAGGTGAAAGTCCAATACGAGTGGACTTTTCACATCCAAAACATGCTTCAAAATTTGATTTTATTTTAAGGAAGTTGATTATGATGAGATAATCATCCTTTTTAAGCTGACCTGAACCTGCCTTTGATTTTTCAGGTGTAGGGCTTGCTTTAAAAGGAGACTTTTGTGACAAAGCAGATTTTTGAGTTACCTTTTGAGATTTGGAATGTCTGGAAGGCATTATGAAACTGGCACATAACAAGAAAAAAGATTAAAAAATAGAAGAAATAAGTAAAAAAGAATGTAAACATGCCTGGTCAAAATATTGAAAATGTCAGGAAGGGGTGTGTGCCGAGGATTGATGGGTAGGTAGCGAGGAAGGTCAGTGTGTCACATGTGACAGGGATGGGGTAAGAAAGGAAGGGATGTTTTGTGGCCAAAATGTGGTTGTGAAAAAAAATGGGAAAAAAGTGCTGATTTGAGGTCATAACTGACACCCTTTTTTGAAATAAGTGACTTTTTTGCAAAATTTAAGTGCTGATTTGGTTTGAAATCCGCACTTATCTAAGTGCAGATTTCCAAAACACACTAGCCCCAACACTGGTGGAATTCAAAGGTAAATAAGTCACTTATTTCACTCGAATCCACACTTTCTCAACCAAAAGTGCTGATTTCCCCATAAAGTCCCATTTCAATGATTTGTCAGCATCATCCCATTCATATGCAGCACTCAGCAACATAACACTTCATAACTCAAAACATCTTACAAAATTTATATTTTTATATCATATAAGAGTCATGCCTTCCTCACTCCCAAATCATGATAAATTACATCAAGCAATGACCATCATAGCTCTTAATCTGCTTATGAAGAAGATTATATTTTTTTATCAAAAATGGCCAGGAAACATTACCTTCTTTCACAATAGCCCCAAGTACTCCATACTCCTAAGTACACCATCCAGATGCTGTTGAAGTCTAAAGTTTAGTATGTCACTTGAAATGCTTTTAATAGAAGTTGGGATGATTTTTATGGAGATTGGAAAGGCCAATCTGATTTTATATATTTTTATTATTAGGAGGTATCAAAGTTAGAAATCTTCCATTTCAAAATACCTCTTTTTTCCACCAAATCAACCATGATAATTTTTTAAGGTATGCCATCTTGTGCCCCCAAAACATCTTTTTACTGAGAATTAATGTCATGCTTGTGGCTTTCTTTTTGTATTGTGAAATACCATTTACATAATTACACATTTCTAACTTTGATACACCCTATTAAAAGAATGGATGGTTTTAATATGAGAAATGGTTAAATAACCAAGTAAAAATAAAAAATTTATTTAATGGACTAAAACTATATTTACAGGCTGAAAAACATATGTAAATGAAGGTTAGAAGCCCAAGAACCTTAGGAAATTTTCTTATAATTTTTACTATTTTTCTTATATTTTTAATTATTTTACAAAATTTACTAAATATTTTTGATTTTTGATAAATTACTTAACATTAATTATTTTTAGCTGGATGAATAGGGCTGGGAAGACTATGAAAATCAGTTGGGAATGTAAATGAGAAGTAGCTCCATTATATGTAATTTTTCTAGATATTTTATTAAGGTTATAAGGTTCTAATTAAGTCCAGAAGTCTTGACAAGCTCCAGATGAGCTCCGCAAGGGAATGCTGGGCACATGACTTACCTATGCATATAAAGTCTGTATACTCAAAATTAGGAGAGAAATCTACAGATCTAAAATTCTATAAACTTAAAAACAGTGCATATTAACAATAACCATCATTATTTTACATAACTCTTCATAATTTTTTATACCCTTAAAAAATAACAATTTTATATAACACATTATAAATTCTATTAAACAACTCATAAATATACACTTATAGGGTATCATTAGAAACTTCTCAACTTCAGGGACTAATTTATAACATTTGTTCATAAAAATAAAAGATCCATAAAAACATAAATACTCAATCATTTAAAATAACTTTTCTAAGTACAACTTTATTCTTGTATTTCACTGCGCAATATGGGGGGTGGACTTGTTAGCAAGTCCGCAACCTTGGACTCAAAATTCACCACAGATTGAGCACACATTGAGATATTGACAAAGGAACCATAAAATTAGGGATGAACACACTCATCAGAACAGTTTTAGGTGGGTGTTCAAGTAGAGTTCAGTCTGAGTTCAGCATGAGTTCAGTCTGAGTTCCATCTGAGTTCACTCTGAGTTCAGGTTGGGGACTTGCTAGCAAATCCACCCCCTATATTGTTTAGTGTTTCTTCATCCTATCTTTAAGAACACCAGTTCTACATCTCTAGAAAGTTAATAGCAATTGGTAAACTGGTCATTTTTTTTATCAAGTAGACACTTTTGCTTGTTTAATTGTGAACTCCTTTTTTACTTAAAGGGACAGGGTTTACTTCTGTTTATCCAAAGCCCTTGGATTCTGCTTACAGAAAGGCAACTGTAAGAGTCTTTCTACATTGGCGGTACTCAAAATGGGGTTCAAATTCTCTAGCTTTTAATTGATCTTACTTGGCACTTGGAATTTCTTAGCCTGAAAGAGTCTTATTTATACTAACACTTATTTAATTAACAGTTTAGTCTATTAATTTTGGAATATCTTCTGCTACTGGATCTGGTGTTGCTGGTGCTTCTGTTCCTTTCATGGAATAAGTAAGGATGGTATCTTGGAATGGGTCCAAGTTTAATGGTGAAGAGGTTGAATGATTTTTAAGCAGGTATGAAGCTGCAGCTGCTGTGAATAAGGATTCAAATTTGAATATGGTGAAGCAAATTTGATTTTTTATTGTGTACAGAATGGTGGAAAAAGAGGTCATCTCTATAGATGGATATAAAAAGTGGGATTAGTAAAGTTTTCAAAAGAGATATTTGAAAGATAGGGAATTAGATATACTATGGGGGACCTCATCAATATTTTAAGTGACTGGAAAGCTAAAGATGGTGTTTCAAATATGGTGGATTTAAAAGAGCTTGTTGGAAAGTATGATGAAGTGTTAGAATATTTGATTTTGATGGAGGAGTTAGGACATGAAAATCAGGACAAACATTTATTTTGTTCATCATTTATTAAGGATTTTATGATGGATGTCTTAAAAGAGCTATCAAGAAAAAGTTTGATGATGAGAAAAAGGGGGAACAGAAGCTACTGGTTCTAGTGGTTATCAAGGAGAAAATCCAGGTGTATCTTAAACTCATGCACTACGCAATATAGGGGATGGACTTGCTAGCAAGTCCTCAGGCTGAACTCAGATGGAACTCAGACTGAACTCATACTGAACCCATACTGAACTCTACTTGAACACCCACCAAAAACTGTTCTGCTGAGTGGTGTTCATCCCTGATTGTATGGTTCCCTTATCAATAGCTCAATGTGTGTTCAATCTGTGGTAAGTTTAGGTCCAAGGTTGTGGATTCGCTTGCAAGTCTGACCCCCATATTGCGTGGTGACTTTTGAAAGATTAGGTGTTGTAAATTTTGAACCTGAAGATAGCTTTTCAGTAGAAGAGAAGAAGTTGTTGTTAGATGTAATGCTAAAAAGAGAGAAGGCCATTTCTTTTTTTGAAGAGGAGAGAAGTGTGTTGGAGCATTCTTATGGGGAGCCTTACAAGATTCCTGTGGCAGCAAAAGCCAATTTTAATTCATGCTGCTTTAAAAGAGGATTATATTGAGGTTTTGGGGAACAAATTTGTACTGGAATTTATGAGCAATCATCATCAAGCTATTCTAGTCCAGTATTTTAAATCAAGAAACCCAATAGCAAGCTCAGAGTAGTTCATGGTCTTAGAAAGTTAAAAAGGGTTACAAAAAAAGATGCTGGTGTGGTCTTCCAACATTGGCAGGGGCCTTTGTTGTGTGATTTGGCGCTGTTTGTGCATGTCTTAATTGACATCTGTTAAGGAATAGGGTATTTTTCTGGTTTTATTCCGTGGATATTGGGTCTGCGGGTATGTGGGTACTATCATTGGATAGCCCTTGTTTTTCTCTATATTTTATGTCTTGGAGACATTTTTCATATTCTGAGTTTTAAGGGGTCATTTCCTCATTTTTCATTTATAAAAGATTGCTGTTTAACTTTGTTTTTCGTGTTTTACGGGCTAACCTTAAGTCTTAGAGTTAAGTGCTTAGTACCATTTAATAGAGCTAATTTTTCTCTATATTTCATGTCTCAATGTTGTTGTAGTGAAATTCTGTGTTTTAAAGGTTTTAGTAGTTGTAGCTAATTTTTCTAAGTAGATTAGTGGTTTTTGTTGGTTTTCTGGCTTCAGGGAGGCCGGGCCGCTTCAGGCGGCATCTCCAACGTCGGGCGGCCCGCCCGCCTCTGTTTTAGGAGGTTGGGGAGCGCTCCAGGAGGGTTTTTTATGCAATTTGGCGGGTACAGGCGCCAGATTGGTGGGTGCGCATGGGCTCTTAGTTAGTGGTCTGTGTGTAAATAGTGAATAAGACAGTTTGGGGCAACCTTAATCATCATACAACCATCCAGAGGTGATCTCATTGTTCCTCACTCAGTTTTCACTGTTTTCCGGCCACAATTGGCTGTGTTTGTTGCAAGTAAGTTCTTCATTTAACTTAACTTTGGCAACTGTTTTCTCTGTTATAGTCTTGCAAGCTATAGCAAGTATTATTGCTGTCTCTGGTGTGGATTTGCAGCCTACATCAAGTATCTTTGCTGTCTCTGGTGTGGACTTTGTTATACATTTCAGTTCTTTGGTCTGGTAATCTATCTGGTGACTACTTTATTGGCTCATCAAGCAATCAAGTGTGTTGAAAAGAAGCTTTAGCAAAACAGGAACCAACTTACTTTAGCAAGTAAATCTCACTCTATTTTTCTAAAGGGACAGGGGATTTTCTCTCTGGTTTTTCTCCAACTCCCTTGGTCAAGGCCTATAGCTAGTACTATAGGATTGTCTAAATTTCTGGCGCCCAACGTGGGGTAGAACTTGCTAGTTCTTTGGAATCTCTGTTTTCTTTGGTTGGCTCTTTTTGGTGTTTTGGTCAGGAGGAATGGCTTCTGGTTCTGCTATTCCTGTGGTGACTGTCAGTGGGGGGGACGGTCCTCCTTCTGTGATGGTTAGGGAGTGTGTGAGGATTAAAACTTGGGATGGTACCAAGTTTAATGGGGAGGATGTCAAGTGGTTTCTAGAGAAGTATGAAACTGCTGCTGGAGTGGATGGTGCTTCCTACCTGGACATGGTGAAGCAGATTATCTTCTTCATTGGTGATAGGTCAGTGGAGAAGGAGATTGTGGCCATGTCTGGCTACAAGAAGAGGGATTGGAAGTTGTTATGTAGGGAAATGGTGGATAGATGGGGTGTCAGGTTCACTATGGTGGATCTGAACAAGGATGTCAGTGAATGGCAATCTTATGGTGGTGTTGGTAACTTACATAGTTACAGGAAGTTTCTGCTACAGTTTGATCCTGTGGTGGAATACTTGGTGGAAGTGGAGGAGCTGGCACATGAAAATGCTGCCAAAGATGTTTTTTGGTCTGACCTGTCTAGAGATGTCAGGATGAATGTGTTGAAGGAGTTGTCAAGAAAGGAATTGATGAAAACTCTTTCTAATGGGGATCAGAAGTTGCCTGCCTTGGATAAGGTGAAGGAGGCTGTTGAGGCCCATTTGAAGTTATTGGCTGTGGACACCTACCAGGAGGGGTGTGCCAAGTATGTCAGCAAAGAAAGTGAGGCTTTGGCTGAAGAGGAAGTTAGGGAGAAGAAGGAGGAGAAGAATTTGGTGCAGGTTCCCAAACAGGAGAGGGACCCAATGGTGGAGCAGTTGGCTGATCTTACAAAGCAGCTGCACATTTTTTTTCAGGAGGCCAAGAAGGTTAATAAGGCACCTTCTCAGCCTAGAGATTTTGAAAGGAGGGCTGGTAGGAGTGATCCTTGGGTTTGCTCTTATTGCAGTAGGAGGGGGCACAGGTCCAATGATTGTTGGGCACTGAACAGAGATGTGTCTGAAGGAAAAGTGGAGTTTGATGGCAGGGTTTTTAAGTTCCCTAACGGCTTTTTTGTGAAGCCCAGTGAGGGGCAGGCTCCTGTGGATTTGGTCAGGAGAAGGGGTGGTCTTAATCAAAGGAGGCCAAGGTTTGAGGAGATTCCTGATCAGGGGAAGTCTTCTGTTAAGGTAGATGAGGACGTCAAGGGAAAGGGGAAGGAGGTCAATAAGGTCTCTTTTTCTACTTCCTTTGGTGGTTTGGAGTTTTATTCTTGTGGTGGACAGTCAAGTGGTGAATGCTTGGCTGGTGTTTATGATGTTGAAGCAGGAAAGGTGGGAAGGCATAAGAGAAGTTCTCAGGCCCAACCAAAGCGAAATGCTTCAAAGGTGGATCCTAAGCTGAGTGCAGCTAGGAAGAGGTACAGAAAAGAGGAGCTGTACAAGATGCAGAAGGGTATGGCTGATATGGGCCCCCCTAGTTTTGGCGCATTGGATATGAATGGTGAGCCAATGCCAATGGAGGTGGATTCTGACTCTGAGGAGGATGTCCCTTTGGCTTCATTGCCAAAGCCTGTTTGAGTCAGAGGTTCTGGTGAGGGATCTGGTTTGGTTCCTGTTAATGGTAAATCTGTTGGTGGTGCTTGTCCTCAAGAAGCTTCTAGGACCAAGGTGGTGAAGCCAAGGGCTCACTTTGAGAGGCCAGGAGTGTCTGGTCAAGTTAATGATATGGACTCTGTCCTGGAAAGGATGAATCAGGGTCAGGTTTCCCTATCTTATGGGGAATTGTATGCTATCAGTCCAGGGTTGGCTGATAGGCAGAAAAAGTTGTTGACCAGAAGAAGGGTGTCTTCTGGGGAGGTGGAATACATCTGTGATTCTGCTGAAAAGTTTGGTGAGGGGTTGGAAACTCATTTTTCTGCTCCTCTGGGATATGTCAATGTCACTCTGAATGGCAGGGAGGCAAGGGCATTGGTGGATTCAGGTTCTCAGATAAATCTGATTTCTTTATTTGAGGCAACTCATATGGTCCTCCCCATCAAAACTGGAATTTATGGGAATTTGAGAGGGATCAGTGGCCATGTCACTGAATTGGTTGGAACTTCAGAGTTTGTGAAGTTAGATGTTGGAGGAGCCTCAGGGAAGGTTCATTTTTACATTGCTAAAGGTAATGTAAAAGCAGTTTTGGGTGGGCCATTCTTGATGGATTTTCAGGCAAGAATTGGTTATCAATTTGATTTAGGAATCAGTTTGGAGTTGACTGGTGAAGATGAAAGGAGACTTCGCATGAGGTTGTCATCCCTGGAGAGGATGGTTGGGAGACCAGGCCTGGTTTATCTTCCATGTGCCAGTGCATGGACTGCTGCAGGAGAAGGAAGGAAGTGGGTGCTGCCTCTGGTTTTTTGGAGTGCGGAAAAGGCTCTATTGAGAGTCTGTCTTTTTTAGAGTAATAAGGGCTGATCACCCTAGTGCTACAACCTCTCCCCAAGATGCGGAAATCCCAGGTTGTAGTAGGTCAGCTCCCTTGGAGATATACCAAGTGGATTTTCAACTTTCTCTTTTTAATGTTTCTCTTCTTTGCAAGTATTCATCAAGTTTTTTATCAAGTCTCTGTTCTCTCTCAAGATTTTTAATTATTTTTAATTCAAGTTCAAGGAAGAAGATTGGTTATATATCTTTATTGAAAGATATGCGGAAATGTTTTGGGGCGGTGAGATTGGGGTCTAAACGTAAGTCCTCCCAATTGTGCACTGCTAAGGTTTCTTCTAAACCTTTCAAAAACATTACCTGGGCCACACCTGTGAGCATTGGGGAAATCCCTGGTTATTTTTGTAGGTCAGAAGAAAACTCAAGAAAAGAAGATAAAAATTTCGAAATAATTCACAAAAATCAAGAAAAAAATCTGAAGATAATGAAGAAAGAAGATGCAAAATATTTTTGTGAAGATTGTCAAGATCTATTTTTGGGCCTCCAGCATGAGGTTAAACTGCAGAAAATTATGAAGAGAGAAGATCATCAAGATCTATTTTTGGGCCTCCAGAATGAGGATAAACTGCACAATTTTAGAAGGTGTGATTCAGAAGATGAATCAAGATTTGAAGATTTGGAAGTTGGAAGTGGGGATGAAGACGTGGAATTGCGGAAAAGTTTTGGAGTGGTGAGATTGGGGTGTAAAAGTAAGTCCTCCCAATTGTGCACTGCTAGGGTTTCTTCTACACCTTTCAAAAACATTACCTTGGCCACACATGTGAGCAAAGGGGAAACCCTTGGTTTTTGTTCCAGGTCTGGTGGTGAAGAATTCCTGAAGATCCCTCAAGTTGAAGGTGGATCGGCAAAGTATAAGAAGGTAGCGCAGAAGATTAGGCCTGTCAATGAGCCTATGTCTCTGGGTTTGAATCCGCCTTTGAAGAGAACTCCTTTGTCAAGAGATCCGTACTGTACTCCTTTGGTGAAGAATCCTCCAGAATTTGTAGAGACGGCTAGGGTGACCGTGGAAAGATTGAAAGTTGTTAATTTTGGTCTTGATGGGTGGTTGTCTGAAGAAGAAAAGAAGTTGTTGTTGCACGTTATTGTGTTAAGGGAAAAAGCTGTGGCGTTTGTTGAGGAGGAAAGGGGTGTATTGAAGCACTCTTATTGGGAACGTTACTTGATTCTCAATGTTTAGTTCCAGGCCACAGTTGGATTTTAGGAATTCTGCCATGGAGTTTTTCATTTGTTCTGCATCCTTCTTACTACCGCTAAGTATTCTAAGAACTGAAATTTTTAAAAATAAATTATAAATAAGTTATTTAAAAAGTAGTTTTAATTAATTTTGTAGAAAGCCGTATGAATACCTATGGTTTGTCATGAACCTTGGCAAATCAAACCTATTCCGATTCCAGCCGCTATTAGAGAGGATTTTGTGGAGATTGTTAGGGAAAGAGTCAGGACTGGGTTATATGAACAATCAACATCTAGTTACTCAAGTCCGGTGTTCTGTGTAAAGAAGCAGAATGGAAAGTTGAGGGTGGTTCATGATCTTAGAGCCTTGAATAGAGTCACTATCAAGGATGCTGGTATGCCACCAAGTGCAGAGGATTTTGTTGAAGCTTTTTCTGGAAGGGTGTGTTATGGATTGGGTGATATTATGGGTGGTTATGATGAGAGGGAACCACATACGGATTCAAGGCCTCTCACAACTTTTGAGACTCCTTTGGAAAGATTTCAGCTCACTAGGTTGCCTCAAAGAGCAACTAATTCAGTGGCAGTTTATCAAGCACAGATGGCTTGGATTTTGCAGGATGAGGTTCCTACTCATGCTGGTATTTTTATTGATGATGGTTGAATTAAAGGACCATCCACTGATTATGGTAATGAGGTGTTAGCGGAGAACCCTGGCATAAGGAGGTTTGTGTGGAAATATGCAATAACTCTAGAGAGAGTGTTTTTCAGGATTGAAGAGGCTGGTTTGACCATTTCAGGGTCAAAATTCTGTTGTTGTGTTCCTGCTTTGGAAATTCCGGGTCATGTGGTATGTAAAGAGGGAAGTATTATGGCAAAGAAGAAGATTAATAAAATCCAGTCATGGCCAAGGCCTAAAAATACTACTGAAGTCAGGGGAATTTTGGGTGTATGTGTATATGTCAGGATTTTTATTAAGGATTTTTCTTTGTTGGCTTCACCTTTAAGGAGGTTGACCAGGAAAGATGCAGATTCGGAATGGACTTAAGAGTGTGAAAAAGCTTTTGAGAAGTTAAAAAAGTTTGTTGGTGAAGATATTGTTCTTCACAAGTTGGATTATGGTGTTGGTGCTGGAAAAATTTATCTGGCAGTGGACTCAAGTTATATTGCTGCTGGTGCTGTTTTGTCTCAGGAGGATAAGGTTGGGAGGGTCAGGCCAGTAAGATATGAGTCTGTGGTGTTTAATGAGGTGGAATCTAGGTATTCTCAACCTAAGTTGGAATTGTGTGGCGTGGCTAAAATTTTAAAGAAGCTACAGACTGTTTTGTGGGGGCAGCATTTTGAGCTACAGGTGGACTCAAAATCTTTGGTTCAGATGATCAATACACCTAGTCTTCCAAATGCTCCAAGGACTAGGTGGGTGGCATTTATTCAACATTTTTCTTTTGACCTGGTACACAAACCAGGTAAAACTTTTACTATGCCTGATGGATTATCAAGGAGGCCACCTACAGATGAAGATTCTGAGGCTGAAGAGTTTGATGAAGATGTTCCAGTGGTTAGGGCCGGCACAAAGGGTGCTGAAGATTTTTCTGACCTCCCCCAAGAGGCTAAACTGGCTGGATCTGATCTTGATTCTGGTGATCAGGATGTTTTTGTTGATGAAGATAGAGTTGTTGTTTGGGACAGCTCAAAATTGGAAAAGGGTGTTTTTGTTAGTGAACTTGATTCTCACAAGGCTCAGTGGAAAGGGAAGGACGTGCCAAAATATAAAGATTGGTGTCCTGGTTGGACTGCTCAATTGGCTCATGTTCATACTGGTGATTTTGGTGACAGAATTGTACCCTTGGACGTTGTTTTGTTGGATTTTGAAGATGAGACCTGCGGTCAGTCTGGGTTTTATTTTGTTTTGGTGGAATATCTGTTGACCTTGGAGAGGCCAGATAGTTGTGATGATGATACTTGGTTAGCAATCAAGAAGAAGAGTCCTGGATTTTATGTGTCAGGAAGACGGTTGATGAGGAGGAGACATCCAAATCCTCAAGTGGTGGTGACTCAGAAGAAGGGTCAAGAATTGGTTTTGAAGTCTTTGCATGAAGACCTTGGTCATAGAGGCTTTGGGGAGACTTATAGAAGAGTAGCAGACAGATTTTGGTGGCCAGGTATGAAGTTCTCTGTGCAGGGTTGGGTTCAATCTTGTGAAGAATGTCAAAGAAGAAGTCACTTGAAACCTAAAGAGGTGTGCCGTGCTACTGGTGAATCAACTGTTTTTGGAAGGGTCAGTCTGGATGCTGTCCATATTAAAGAGGGCAGGTATAAATACTTGATTGTTGCTAGGGATGATTTGTCTGGTTGGGTTGAGGCAGTGCCTCTGGTTAATTTGACTGCCAAGAATGTGGCAGAGTTTTTGAAGAAGGAGTGGATTTATAGGTATGGGTTGATGAAGTTGGTGACTGTTGATGGCGGGCCAGAGTTTGGTGCGGAATTTAAAGAAGCTGTGGCTAGTGTTGGTTCTAAAGTTAGAGTGGCTACACCTTATTATCCTGAAGCTGAAGGCATGGTTGAAAGAGGCCATCAAGGTATCAAGAATGCTTTGGTGAAGATGTGCGGAGATAGTGCCGAAAAGTGGAGGCATTATTTACCCTTGGTGTTATTTGCTGATAGGGTCACTGTGAAGAGGACAACTGGCTATTCTCCTTATGAGTTAATGTTTGGTCATAAAGCCGTTCTACCAGTGGACTTGGAAGCTGTCTCTTATCTTGGAATTGATTGGGATGATGTGCGCTCAACAGAAGATTTGCTCTGTGCCAGGATGCAACAGTTGGAATGTAGAGATGAATTTCAGGAGAAGGCATACTCTAGAATGATGAAGATTAGGAATCAATCAGTCAGATACTGGGATAAGAAGTTGGCTCATAGACTCAGAAATCACTTGAAAACTGGTTGTTTGGTTTTGGTGTATAATAGAAGTTTGGAGAGTCAGTGGGGGAAAATGTTTGCTGACAGATGGAATGGACCTTACAGAGTCAGATCTCAGGCGTCTGGAGGTTCTTATGTTCTGGAAGAGTTGGATGGTGCAGTCTTGAAAAAGAGGTTGGCTGCAGACCAAGTGAAGAGGTTTTATCCCAGAGGCACTATGCATGAAGAAGATTGACTCCGCAATGAGGATAAACTATAGAACATTTTTTTTTGTTTTGGAATTTTGTGGTGTTGCAGAGCAACTTTTGTGTTGGAAACTTTTTGTTAGAGGGTACCCATGGGTGGGGCTTCTAGATTTGATCTTGGCAAGTGTAGGGGTAACTGATGGGCTGGCTGCTCTATCAACAGTTACCCCAGATTGTCTTTTTCCAACCCTTTTTCTTAATTTGGTTGAAACCTAGTATTTGTTTCTTTTCACAGGTTTTAGTCCTCTATGACTTTAAACTGGAATTTCCTCTGGTTTTCATGTGCTGGTCTCTTCACTCTTATTGGTTTTGGTTTTTTTTTTGTGTTGGACATTGTGTTTTTGTTAGAAGGTACCCAGGGGGGGCTTCAAGATTTTATTTTGGCAAGTGTGGGGGTAACTGATGAGCTGGCTGCTCTGTAGAATAGTTACCCCAGAATGTCTGTTTCAAGTTTTTTGTTTTTCCTAGTTGAATTCTAGTTCTGTTGTTTATTATTCAGGTTTTAAGTCCACTATGACTTTAAAATGGTTTGTGACTGGCTTCTTTATCTTTGGTTCTTTCAGATTGGTGGTGCATCACTGGTGGTCTCCCATCATTTTTACTTTTTGGAGGGAGCCCACCCAGTGATCATTTGTATGGATCGGACTTTCCCTTATTGGACCATCTATGGAGCTGGACTGTCTTTGATTTTGCAGTTATGTTTTTGCTAGATTGCATTTTTAGATTATTTTCTTTTTTCTCTTTTTTTCTTTTAATTTTTTTATGGGGGTTGTTTAAAATTATAAAATCAAAGATATAGGGTGTTACCACATCAGGGTCACCTAGATGTGGGCAAGCATTGGTGGGGAAAGGCTCATCAATTGGCTGGGCAATTTATTATTTATTTCATGTGTTTCTGTGTTTCATTATTTTTATTATCTTCTGAATTTCTAAATTTTTTGAATTTTGTTTTCTGTTAACCATTTAAAAGAATTAATTGTGTATTCACATCAAGGTGCACTTGGATGTGGGTAAGGTATCAGGGGATCAGCTCATCAATTGGCTGGGGGATACCATTTGTATTATATTTTATTTCATTTATTTTATTTCATTTATTTATAAATCTTTAATTTAATATATTAGTACGTTTAAAAAAAAAAAAAAAATTCTAAAATTATTTTTATTAATTGTTTTATATTATTATTATGTTTCTAATCTTTTTGCAGGAGCTCATTATCTAGATGATGAAGCTTCTGGAGGCTGGTCCAGATTGTGATGACGTTTTTGTTTTTTGTTGGGATTGTGGGTAGCACTGTGTTCTTTGAAGTGCATCCTGCTGGAGAGATGATAGGGATTGTAATTATCATGAATTGGATTAGAGGGAAGTTCAGAGGAGGAAGAAGAAGAGGCAGGAATGGAGTGCTGGAGGGTGTGTTTAATGATCCTAGACATTTTCCAGTGGTCGTCCAGTAGGCGCTTTCTCAGGGATTTTTCAAAGTCATTCAAAGGTCCATGGAGGGCAAAGGCTTTCAGCATATTGGAACACATGGTGCTTAGGTGTTTCTTGTCTCCATAATCCAGGGTCAAAGAAGTTTCAAGAGGTTGGCAAACTCCAATAATAGATTCAGGAGGAGGGGTGCCAACTAGACAAGAAGAATTGGATCAGTAATTATTTTTGTTGAAGAAATGGAATAATTAATTTGGTACTTACAGATTGGAAGCTCATCAAATCTGTAAGCAGCTGGGATTTGGATCTCTGACGATTATGTAATGGTCATAGTGGGTGGATCAACTAGGGAAAGATATGGATTCTCATAGTCTTCCTCTGAAGGATCCTGAGAAGGTGAACTGGGATTCTGAGGTTCCTGGGGCCTAGTTGGAGCAGTGAGATTGTTGTTGTTGTTGTTGTTGTTGTTGTGGTTGTTATTTCTGTTGGATTCAGCTGGATGAGGTGCTGGTGATGGGGTACCAGGGTTGTTAAAGGATGGAGCAGGAGAGGGGGATTTGGAAGCAGACTGCTCTCTTCTGGATGGAGATTTTGAAGAGATGGAACTGTCAGAAGAGTAGTTGGCTGACAGAGGAGAGGTGTAGTTTCTCTGTCTTAGTTGGGGACAAAGTTGTTGTTGTGGAGCAGTGTGTGGAGTTCTCATTTCTTCTTGGGGTTCTCTGGAAAGTCTCTTAGAAATCTGGGAAATTTTGGTACTTTTGGACTTTGGAAGGGTGGATTGCATTGCTCTGGGTGCAGTAGGAGGTAGTTGGGTTGAGTTGTTGTTGTTTTCTGGATGAATTTGGCTGTTTTCTGGCCATTTTTGGAGGTTTTGGCCCTGATTTTCACTGTTTGGTGAGGCGGGCGGGCCACCTGGATGCGGTCTATAAGCCTGGGAGTTGATCTTGAAGCTTTTGGAGCTAATTTGGTGGAGATAAAAGCAGTTTCTTGGGAAGCTAAGGCTGGTCTTTTGGGAAGAGTGCAGGAAGCTGAGCTTCTGGATTTTCTTGAAGGAGCAGAAGAAAGAGAGGAAGAGGAAGGACCAAGCTCTGGGGATCTGGTAGGGGATCTAGAGATGTATATGTGGGAAGGTGAAGGAGGAGGAATAGGGTAGTTTGAATCTCTGTCACATCTTTTCTTTTTGGAATAGCAAGTATCACAAGCCCTGTTGTAGAATTTGGAAGAGTGAATGTGCAAGGTCTGCACATGTGGATGCACTGTTTGCAGGCATAGTCCTTGGGAGCAGTGAAGCAAGGGAGAGTAGAAGGGTTAACATCAGTAGATCCAGCCATGATCTGTGGTGAGCAAAGATGATTAAAAGTGATAGGAGGAGATTTTTGTCAGTGATGGGTAGATGATGAAGTGAAGGTGGAAGGTCAGCAGGTTGGCTGTAGAGGTGTGCTGCATGAAATTGGCTGCATCTATTTTATGCAAAATTACGGCAGTCCATCAAGACTCTAAACTGAAAAAGCTATGGTATCAAGTCAGTCCATCAAGACTTTAAACTGAAATCTGGTTTCTGTTAGTCCTCCAAGACTTTAAACTGGCTGGTTTCAAGATTTTATCAAGATAGTCCATCAAGACTTTAAACTGAACACTGTGTTAGTCCCCCAAGACTTTAAACTGAGGGTTGTAAGTCCCCCAAGACTATAAACTGAGGAAAAAGTTTTTGTTGTTGGAGTTGGTTTTGAAAGATTGGTGGAGGGTATCCACAGGGGGAGCCTCCAAATTTAGCAAAGGAAAATTTGGGGGTAATTGATTGGCTGGCTGCTCTATTTACAATTACCCCAGAATGTTAGTTTTTTCTTTGTGTCTTAATGTGGTTATCTCTGGTTCTGGGTTTATGATTTAGGTTTTTGAGTCCCCCAAGACTTTCAACTGAGGGTTTTTGAGTCCCCCAAGACTATAAAATGAGGATGGTCCCCCAAGACTTAAAACTGAGGGTTGTTTTGTGGTTACATCCTATAGAGGGTGTGGTCAATTTTTCTTTTCTGAATCAAACTCAAGTACTAGTGGAATTACAGAGGGAATAAAGAGATGAAATGAAGTGTTCAGAATTAGCCTTGAACTGGTGAATGAGGTGTCTTCTGTTCTCAATGTCCTGTGGATCTCTAGCAGGAGTGGATTGGAAGTAGTGAAGCAGAAGTTGTTTCTGTTGAGATGTGTGTTGTTGGAACTTGGCCTTGATAGTGGGAAAGTGCTTTGGTGTTGGTGGTGCAATGGATCCTACATTGTTATCATCACTATCAGAAGAAGGAGGAACTGAGAAGTTATCAGTTTTAAAGTTGAAGGAAGAAATGAATGTTCTTTACCATCAGATGGACCAGGGATGGGGGAAATAAATTTTTTATGGGTTGTGGCACTCTTCTGAGAAGGGTGAAGCTTTTTAATTAATCTGGGTATCAGGATGGATGGCTTAGATCTTTTGGTGCTGACAGAAGAAGAACCAGGTTGAGGTGGAGGTGAATCTGTTGTGGAAGAAAGTGAACCAGGTCTGTGGCAGGTCTTCTTTCTGGATTGGCAGACATGGCACAACGTTCGGTATGGATGGAAAGGTGGTGTCATGGCGCAGATTAAATTATTGTCAATGCAGTATTGGCAGGGGCCCATTTCAGAGGCAGATTTGGGAAGAAGGTTAAACATGGTGGTTGGATGAAGAAAGAATGCGGAAATTCTCAATTTGAGGGAGGATGTGGTCTTCCAAAATTGGCAGGGGCCTTTGTTGTGTGATTTGGCGCTGTTTGTGCATGTCTTAATTGACATCTGTTAAGGAATCGGGTATTTTTCTGGTTTTATTCCGTGGATATTGGGTCTGCAGGTATGTGGGTACTATCATTGGATAGCCCTGGTTTTTCTCTATATTTTATGTCTTGTAGACATTTTTCATATTCTGAGTTTTAAGGGGTCACTTCCTCATTTTTCATTTATAAAAGAGTGCTGTTTAATTTTGTTTTTTGTGTTTTACGTGCTAACCTTAAGTCTTAGGGTTAAGTGCTTAGTACCATTGGATAGAGCTAATTTTTCTCTATATTTCATGTCTCAATGTTGTTATAGTGAAATTCCGTGTTTTAAAGGTTTTAGTAGTTGTAGCTAATTTTTCTAAGTAGATTAGTGGTTTTTGTTGGTTTCTGGCTTCAGGGAGGCCGGGCCGCTTCAGGAGGCATCTCCGACTTTGGGCGGCCTGCCCGCCTCTGTTTTAGGAGGTTGGGGAGCGCTCCAGGAGGGTTTTTTATGCAATTTGGCGGGTACAGGTGCCAGATTGGTGGGTGCGCATGGGCTCTTAGTTAGTGGTCTGTGTGTACATAGTGAATAAGACAGTTTGGGGCAACCTTAATCATCATACAACCATCCGGAGGTGATCTCATTGTTCCTCACTCAGTTTTCACTGTTTTCTGGCCACAATTGGCTGTGTTTGTTGCAAGTAAGTTCTTCATTTAACTTAACTTTGGCAACTGTTTTCTCTGTTATAGTTTTGCAAGCTATAGCAAGTATTATTGCTGTCTCTGGTGTGGATTTGCAGCCAACATCAAGTATATTTGCTGTCTCTGGTGTGGACTTTGTTCTTCATTTCAGTTCTTTGGTCTGGTAGTCTATCTGGTGACTACTTTCTTGGCTCATCAAGCAGTCAAGTGTGTTGAAAAGAAGCTTTAGCAAAACAGGAACCAACTTACTTTAGCAAGTAAATCTCACTCTATTTTTCTAAAGGGACAGGGGATTTTCTCTCTGGTTTTTCTCCAACTCCCTTGGTCAAGGCCTATAGCTAATACTATAGGATTGTCTACACCGGTATACCACCTAGTGCTGAGGAGTTTGTGGAAGAATTTTCTGGAAGAGTGTGTTATGTTTGGGTGATATTATGGGGGGACATTATGAGAGAGAATTACATCCTGATTCTAGGCCTCTCACTACTTTTGATACTCCACTTGGATGAATAAAATTATGAATATTACCTCAAGTTGCAAAAAATTCTGTTGCTGTTTATCAAGTTCAGATGGCTTGGATTCTTCAAGATTAAATTCCTCAATATGCTGGTATATTTATTGATGATGGAAGAATAAATGGATCTTCAACAGATTATGATAATGAAGTGCTGAAGGAGAATCTGGGAGTATCCTGTTGTTCTAAAGTAAATTTTGTTTAGGATTGAAGAAGCTGATGTGATTATATCTGTATAAAAGTTTTCTTGTTGTGTTCCAGCTTTGCAGATTCTAGGTCATGCGGTATGTAAAGAGAGTAGGATTCTGTCAAAGAAGAAAGTTAATAAAATTTAGTCCTGGCCAAGACCCAAGAATAAGACCAATGGCAGAGGGATTTTAGGCATATGTGTTTATTTCAGAATGTTTATCAAGGACTTTACTTCATTGGAGGCTCCCTTGAGAAGGTTGACAAGAAAGCATGCAGACTGGGAGTAGAATGAAGAGTGTGAAAGAGAATTTGAAAAGTTGAAGAAGGTTTTTGGAGAATATATTGTTCTTCATAAGTTGTATTATTGAAAAGATGCAGGCAGGATTGATTTAGCAGTTGATTCAAGACACATTGCTGCTGGGGCAGTCTTATCCCAAATGAATAAAGTTGGTTATATTAAACCAGTCAGGTATGAATCTGTGATTCTTACTGAGGTGGAATCAAGATATTCTAAAAACAAAATTGGAACTCTGTGAAGAGAGAAAAATTATAAAGAAAATTCAAAATATTTCATGGATTCGAAAATTTCAAACTTCAAGTAGATTCAAAATCTTAAATTTAAATGATTAATTCCCTAAGTTTACCAAATGCACCCATGACCAGATGGGTAGAGTTTATTCAAAAATTTTCTTTTTATTCAGTTCATAATCCTGGAAAAATGTTGTAAACAATCCTATAGTACTAGCTATAGGCCTTGACCAAGGGAGTTGGAGTAAAACTGGAGAGAAAAACCCCTGTCCCTTTGAGAAAATACCAGGTGAGATTTATTTGCTACATAAAATTAGGGACTGTTACTATACCCCTTCCAAAACACTTCTTGACTGCTTACCAAGTTAAGACACTAGCCAATAGCAGACCACTGAGAACCACAAAACCAGAAACCAGAAATTCAGAAAGATCCACACCAGAAAAACAAAACACTGTGCACTTGTTGCACAGAAAACAGCAATAATACTTGATGCAGGTTGCAAAGCTACACCAGAGAAACCAGTTAACAAAGTTGAGTTAAATTAAAAACTAACCTTGCAACAAACACAGCCAATCGTGGCCAAAAAACAGTGAAAACTGAGTGAGAACAATGATATCACCTCTGGATGGTTTTATGATAATTAAAGTTTCCCCAAACTGTCTTATTCAGTATGTACACACATACCACCATCTAAAAAATCCATGCACAGCAATTAATTTGGCGCTTTTGGCAGCCAAATTGAATAAAAAACCTCTAGAAGTGTTCCCCAGCCTTCTATAACTGAGGTGGGTGGCCCACCTAGAAGCGGCCAGACCTCCCTGAAGCCAGAAAACCACTTATAACCTCCAACAAAGCCCAAAATACTTAGAAAAATCCACCATGACTAATAAAACCCTTAAAACACAAAATTAAGCTATGAAAAAATTGTGAAATAAAATATAGAGGCAAATTAGCTCTAATTAATGGTACTAAGCACTTAACCCTAAGACTTAAGGTTAGCATGTAAAACATGAAAAGCAAAATTAAACAGCTATCTTTTAGAAATGAAAAATGAGCAAATGACCCCTTAAAACTTAGAATATGAAAAATGTCATCAAGACATGAAATATAGAGGAAACTGGGGCTATCCAATGGTAGTACCCACATACCCATAGTCCTAATATTCAATGAATAAAACTAGAAAAACACCCAATTATTCAACCAATTTCAATAAAGACATACTAAAAAAGCACGAAACAGCCCAACAAAGGCCTCTGCCAATGTTGGAAAACCACTAGGCTCACTATGCCAGATGGATTGTCCATATGACCACCAACAGAAGAGGATTCTGACTCAGAAGAAATCAATGAAGATATATCTGTTATCTAGGCCAGCACAAAAGGTGCTGAAAATTTTCCTAACCTTCCTTATGAGGTTAAACTGGTACACTCAATATGTATAAATAATGATAATGTCAACCTCCTCCATGAGGATAAACTGGCTAGTTGTATAAATGTGGAAAATGGTGTACTTTGGGAGTTTGAAAATTTTGTAGATAAGTTTGGTAAAAAAGAGGTTTTTAGAAGATGTGGTGTATTAGGATGAGGATGGTGAAATTGTGTGGGATAGTAGTAAATTTTTGAATGGTGTATATGTTGAATTATTAGATAATTCGGTTAATGAGAGGTTGGGAGAATGTAAAAACTTGGTTAAAAGGAGGTTGGATAAAGAAGAAGTGGTTGATTATGAAAGAGATGTTAAAATTTTAGAAGAAAATTTGGTTAATAAGAGTTTGGAAATTTAAGAGGTAGAAAACTCAATGTCTATTATTTTAAGTAGGCAAATTAAAGGTATAAAATTAATGGCTCATTCATGTACAAGTTACTTAGGTGATAGAGAAGTTCCCATTGATATTATATTACTATAATTTCAAAATGGAGTCTGAGTTCAGACATGATTTCATTTAAAGATGGTTAAATATTTATTAAACTTGTAAAGGCCAGAGAAATGTGATAATGATGAATGGGTGGCTATCAAAAGGAAGTCATCATAATTTTATCTATCTGGTAGAAGACTTATGAAAAGGAGGTATCCAAACCCTCATGTTGTTGTTACTCAAAGGAAAGGGCAGGAATTGGTCATGAAATCACTGTGTGAAGATCATGAGCATAGAGGTGGTGGTGAGACTTTTAGACAAATTTCTGATAGATTTTAATGGCCTGGTATGAATATGACTGTTAAAAAGTGGATTCAGTCATGTGAAGAATGTCAGAGAAGAGTTTATTTAAGGCCAAAAGAACCTGGACAAGCAACTGGTGAAAGCATCTTTTTGGTAGGGTTAGTTTGGATGCTGTTCATATTGAAGAGGGACAATATAAATATTTAATTTTTACCAGAGATTATTTATCTGGATGGGTTGAGGCAGTGCCTCTTATTAATTTGAATTTAAAAAATGTGGCATATTTCTTGATGAATAATTGGGTATATAGATTTGGTGTGAAGAAGTTGGTAACTATTGATGGAGGTCCTGAATTTGGGACAGAGTTTAGGGAAGCTATATCAAGAGTTAGATAAATTGTTAGGGTGGAAACCCCATACTATCCTGAAGCTGAAGGAATAGTAAAAAGTGGGTATCAATTTATTTACAATGCTTTGTTTAAAATTTGTGGGACAAGTGCTGAAAAATGGAGACAATATTTACCATTAGTTTTATTTTCTGATAGAATCACTGCCAAAAGGACAACTTGATATTCACCATAAGAACTCATTTTTGGAAAGAAAGAAGTTTTAACAGTTGATTTAGAATCTGAATTTTATCTTGGAGTAGATTGGGACACAATCAAATCTACTAAATAATTATTATGTGCAAGAATGATGCAGCTAGAGAAGAAAGAAGAATAATTAGAGAAGGCATATTCTACTATGATTAAAATCCAAAATCAGTCAGTAAGATATTGGGATAAGTGGTTGGCTAAAAGGCTTAGGAAATCTTTGAAAACTGGAGATATGGTTTTGGTTTATAATAGGATTTTTGAAAGTCAGTGAGGGAAGATGTTTTCAGATATGTGGAATGGACTGTACAAAGTCAGAGAACAGGTTTCGGGATGTTCATTTGTTTTGGAAGAGTTAGGTGGTGTTGTTTTAAAGAAGAGGGTAGCTGCTGATCAAGTCAAGCAGTTCTATCCTAGGGGCACCAGGAGTGCTGAATCATAACTCTGAAATAAGGATAAACTACCAACTATCATTTATAAGGCAAACTCAAAAATGAGGGAAAACTATTAGTTATTGAAACAAAGATGCCTCCAGAATGAGGATAAACTACCCACAATCATTACAAAGAAAAAACTCATTAAATTCAAATTTCAAAAAATACATGGTGAAGAATTTATGTTGGAATGTATTTATTTTTTGGTAGAAGGGTTCACAGAGGAATCTTCTAAATTAAATATTGGCAAGTTTGGGGGTAATTGATGGGCTGGATTCTCTATACACATTTACCCAATAAATTTTGTTACCAAAGTTTCCCTGATTCTAGTTGAATCCTGGCTTTGTTTTTGTTATATAGGGAGTCCTCTAAGACCATAAAATGCATTACTACAATATCACAACAACCACACTTATTCAAAAGCCAGATTCAAGATTTTATTATATATATATATTTTATTTCTAATTTTTGATATTTTATTTTTAAATTTTTATGTTTTGAATCTTATGTTGTTTCCATTTTAAATTTTATTAAACTAATTTGTTCAGGGATAATGCTCACTGGTGGTCTCCAATCATTTTTACAAATTGGAGGGAGCCCACCAGTAATAATTTCTCTAATTTGTTATTTACATTTTTCAAAATTATTTATGTTTTATTTTCAATTTCTTTCATGTGTATCCCACATCAAGGTGCACTTGGATGTGGGTATGATGTCAGGGGTATAGCTCATCAAGTGGCTGGGGGGGATCTTTATATATTAAATTTGAAATTCACAAATCTTAGAACATCTTTTTAAATTTTTTCATTTCATTTCAAATTTTTCATTTTAAGTTACATTTTTGTGTATAAAATTTTATATAAAAATAATTAAAAAATAAAAAATAAATAATAAAAAGAATTTAAAACAAAAAAGAAATTAAAATAATAAAAGTTATAAATAAAAAATTAAAAATAATAAAAAAAAGTTGTAGTTTTGGGTGCTTTTATATATAAAGTTTTTTTTAGTTTCTTTCAAAATTTCTAGAAAAGAGCCGGAAGAGCTAAGAAAGTCTTTCTTTTGACAAAGAAGCTATGGTAAACGTTTCAGGAGCAGATCTAGAGAAATTTTTTATTTCATTAAATTGAAGACTTTGTTTATGCTCCAACAAAGTGACCATGTTGGAGTGGAATTTTAATAATTTCTCTCTAATTTAAAATTCTGCTTGATCTTTCGAGGCCTAAAATTGATAATGGGCCAGATGAACATTAAAAATAAAATACAATTGTTGGGTGACCTCATTACATTTTACAGTGGAAGAATTAGGTTCCTGATCAGGGATATAATAATAAGCAGAAGGGAAAAAATGAGATCCAGAAGAATCTGTATTAGGTCATCAATAAAAAGTCAAAGATTTTAAATCCAAAGAGAAAACATGAAGTGAAACATTTACTAGAGTCAAAAGTGTCAAGATTAAAATTCAAAGGCAGGCTAGGTAAAAAATTTTCTTCTAGAAGAGGTGTATATGGGTTTTTGATGTTGTGATAGGAAGGAGTTTTGAGGAATTAGGGGGAGCTATTAGGTTGGGTGTAGATAGGTTTAAATTTGATGGTTAGACTATTTCTTTTATTATGACGTAAAGGTGGAGTACTGAAAGATCTGGGTCTTTTATAAGATGTGACAGGAGAAGAATGGTGGGGGCTGCTCAACTTAGGCCAAAGAGGAATAGGCTTGGTTATAGGAGGAGGAGTGAAAGTAGATGGAGAAGGAGAAACATCCCAAAAAGGATTAGATGGAGGTGGATTCAACATAGCTTTAGGAGAAGTAGGAGTTCTGGGAATGGCAGAAGAGAGCCTAGATTGAAGAGGTGGAGCAGCAAGAGGAGAAGATGATGGAGGAGGACCCAGGGATTTAGAGTCAGAAGTAATTTCCAAAAAGGCTGATGGAGTGAAGGTGTTTGGTTTTTTAAAAGAAGAGGATTTAGGAGATGGAGTAAATGGATGACAGTGGTAAGAAAATCTGGTGTCAGGAAAAGAGAATGAGCCATATTTGATGCTAGAGCATCTTCTCTTCTTCTCATAACAGTTAGAAAATGCCCTTCTGTAGGTGTGTCTTTTCAGGTTAAAGGTGAAGGTGCAATTTTGGTGAATGAAGGAGCAGTAATCACAGACTTGGTATTTGGAAGCAGTGAAGCTCAAAGGGGTCATCTTGAAAAACTGATAATTAGGATGGTGAAAAAGCTTGGATAAAAGGAACAGGAATTAGAGAAAAGGATAGTGACAAAATTTGGACTCAAGGACATCAGTAAGCTTGGAATCAATGAAAGGATTGGTCCTCCAAGACCTCAAACTGGAAAGTCATCATTAATTTGGTCCACCATGACCTTAAATTGGCAATTCATTCATTACATGGACAATTTAGGTAGGGATTCACAAATGGATTAGTCTAGACTATAAAATGGAAATCAATTAAATATTTGGTTCACCAAGGCTTTCCACTGGGAATTTTAATCTATTTGGAAAATGAATTCAATCATTTTTAATTTATCACTGGCTCTTCAGTTTTCACACTGAAATCCACTCATTTGGAGAACTCAATCATTGATGGATATGGTGCAGCTAACTTTAGGGAATGAAGATGTCTTAAAATGGATCTAATTTTATTATTGTTAAAGAAAGTTAGAAGTTTTTAAGGGTTATTGGCAGAGATTTTAAAGGGGAATATTTTTCCCCTGAACTATGGAGAGTGCAGAGGTATTGGATAAAAGGGTGAAAAAATGGGATGCACACAAAAGCTGGAAATAAAGGTGCTAAGAAAGTCTGGCAAAATGTGAACAATTCTGACAGTTTCAAACCCCTTTAAAGGGTTGAAATTTTATTTTAATGTTGTGATGCTGAATATTTTGAAGTTGAAAATTTAGTTGGATCATTAGTGGCACTCATTAGTAGACTATATTGGAGGAAGAATGGATGATTTTATGTCAAGAATGGATTCAAAGTATTTTCCTCAGTGGGTGAGGAGCTCACTCTCTCATGCTGTAAAAATTAGAGATTGGTAAAGGGGAGTCTGAAGGGATTAAAACCTTTCTCTCAGTAGTGGAATCATCACAAAGAAATTATGGTTTTATTTCAATTTTATATAAATAAAAAGTCAGATAGAAAGTAGGCTCAACCATACAGAACAATTAAACAGCACTAAAAAAACAAATTTTTAAGAAGAGAAGAACAGTCAAAACAAATAATCTCTTTGAAATCTTTCTATATTGGCATCAAAGCCTTGCATTAATAATCTTCTCTTCATAATGTCTTCATTATTATTGGCTGGAGTCTCTTGAAAATAATTTAAACTTTTTGCTTCATGTCATCACAAAAATATAAAAAGTGGTATAAATGAAATTTAAGATAATGATCTATATAATCAATTTGGACCTGGCCAAAATCATCTGTATTTATGATTTCAATAAATTAAAAGAAAGGAGTGAATACGATAGTAGTTTTATTTAAAAATTTTAAAAATATGGAAAAATTTCAAGAGTCAGAAAATAAACTTTAAGAAGAACTGAAATGAGCAACAGGAATAATAGGGTTAGGATCTTGAGAAGGGTGTGGAGTCTGAGGATCAGGATTATGTTTTTTGGAGGATTAAGATGTTTTGGCCTTAATATTTCTAAAGAAAGTTGTGATTTTGGATAATCTCTTTTTGAGTATGGTTGGATAAGGTAAAGCTTCTGGGACTGTGTAGAAATTGGTCCTCAAAAGAATTATTGGAAAAATACATTTGACTTTTTGAGCCTGAAGAGATCACAGGCAGTTCTTCCTGGTAGGCCAGGGTTAGACATTAAGCAAGGTACCTGGTATCTGGTGCATAATTAGCATGGGAAAGCTAGATCCTTTGAATAAATTTTATAGTAATGATAATAAAGATTAAACAGAATATGTGTATTAGAGGAGATGGTTGAAGAGGATGAATAGAGGATGAATGTATTATCAATCAAATATGCAAATTTAAGAATGGGGACATTCTTCCTTGGAGAAAGGGTGTGGCAGTCTAAAGTTTAGTTTGACACTTAAAATACTATTAATTGAAGTTTGGATGATTTTTATGGTTATTGGAATAGCCAATCTTATTTTATATATTTATATTATTAAAAGAATGGATGATTTTAATGCAATAAATAGTTAAATAATTGAGTCAAGATAAAACATTTATTTAATGGAAAAAAACTATACTTACAGGCTGAAAAATATATGGAAAGAAAATTTAAGAAGCTTAAGAGCCTTAGTAAATTTCCTTATAAGTTTTATTATTTTTATTATTTTTTTTCTTATTTTACAAAGTTTTTTAAATATTTGTTGTTTTTGATAATTTACTTAAATTTTATGATTTTCAATTGGATGAAAAGGGCTAAATGGACTACAAAAATTATTTTGGAATGTAAAAAAAAAAGTTGTTCTATCATCTGCAATTCTTCTAGATTTTTTATCAAGATTGGAAGGTTATAATTGAGTCAAGAAGTCTTGACATGCTCCAGATGAGCTCCAGAGAAGCTCTGGAAAGTAAAGCTGGGAACATGACTTAACTATAAATATAAACTCTGTAGACTTAAAATTGGAAGTAAAATCTATGGATCTAACAATTTATAAACTTAAGAGAAATGCATATCAACTACAAAAATTGTGGTCTTCCAAAGTTGGCAGAGGTCTTTGTTGGTCTGTTTGGTGCTGTTTTGATATGTCTTAATTGACATTGGTTGAATAATTGGGTGTTTTTCTGTTTTTATTCAGTAAATATTAAGACAATTGGTATGTGAATACTACCATTAGATAGCCCCAGTTTTTCTTTATATTTTATGTCTTGATGACATTTTTCATATTCTAAGTTTTAAGGGGTCATTTGCTCATTTTTCATTTCTAAAAGATAGCTGTTTAATTTGGTTTTTTGTGTTTTACGGGCTAAACTTAAGTCTTAGGGTTAAGTGCTTAGTACCATTAAGTAGAGCTTATTTGGCTCTATAATTTATGTCACAATTTTGTCATAGCTTAATTTTGTGTTTAAAGGGTTTAGTAGTTGTGGTGGATTTTTCTAAGTATTTTGGGCTTTGTTGGAGGTTTTTGGAGGTTTTCTGGCTTTAGGGAGGTCTGGCCACCTCTAGGCGGGCGGCCTTGGTTATAGAAGGCTGGGGAGCGCTTCTAGAGGGGTTTTATTCAAATTGGCTTCCAAAAGCGCGAAATTTGTTGCTGTGCATGGATTTTTTAGATGGTGGTCTGTGTGTACATACTGAAAAAGACAGTTCAGGGCAAATTTAATTATCATACAACCATCCAGAGGTGATATCATTGTTCTCACTCAGTTTTCACTGTTTTCTGGCCACAATTGGCTGTGTTTGTTGCAAGGTTAGTTTTTCATTTAACTCAACTTTGGCAACTGGTTTCTCTGGTGTGGCTTTGCAACCTGCATCAAGTATTATTGCTGTTTCTGTGCAACAAGTGCACAGTGTTTTTTTCTGGTGTGGATATTTCTGCATTTCAGGTTTCTGGTTCTTTGTCTCTCAGTGGTCTGCTATTGGCTACTGTCTTGACTTTTTAAGCAGTCAAGAAGTGTGATGGAAGGGGTATAGTAACAGTCTCTAATTTGCTGTAGCAAATAAATCTCACCTGGTATTTTCTCAAAGGGACAGGGGGTTTTCTCTTCAGTTTTACTCCAACTTCCTTGGTCAAGGACAATAGCTAGTAATATATGATTGTCTACGTTTCTGGCACCCAACGTGGGGTGAGGATTGGTTAGCTTTTTGTACTTTCTGTTACTTTTGGACTCTCTTCTGTGGTTGTGAACTAGTTTTCTGGAATCTATTGGACCATGGCTTCTGGACCCTCTTTCTCTAGTGGTAGTAGTGGCACTTTTGGTGCTGCTGAGGATGGTAATCCTTCTGTTTCTGTTTGGCCTTCTGTCAGGATCAAGTCCTGGAAGGGGCCTATGTTTATGGGGGAGGATGTGAAGTTGTTTCTGGAGCTTTTTGAGGCTGCTGGGAATGTTGATGGGGCTTCTCACTTGGACATGGTGAAGCAAGTTATCTTTTACATTGGTGACAGGGCTTTGGTGAAGGAAGTTGCTGCTATGGAGGGTTATAGGAGGAAATATTGGAAAAAGTTGTGTCTGCAGATGACAGACAGGTGGGGATCCAGGTACTCTATGGTGGATCTCAATATGATTGCAAGTAAATGGCAATCTTATGAAGGTTTGGACAACCTCCATACTTATAAGAAGTTTCTGGCTCAGATGGATCCAGTGGTGGATTATTTGGTGTATATGCAGGAGTTGGAGAGTACTTACTCTGAAAGGGATATTTTCTGGTATTCTCTGGCCAGGAATGTTAGGATTGATGTGTTGATGGAGCTGGCAAGGAAGGACAAGATGAAGATTCTTCCTAATGGGAATAAGAAATTGCCTGCACATTCTGTGGTGAAGGAGTTTGTGGAGGGGCATCTCAAACTGTTGGCAGTGGATTCTTGCCAATAGGCTAGCACCAAGTATGTTAGAAAGATCAGTGAAGCTTTTGCTGAATATGTGGTGGAGTCTAGATAGAAGGAGAGTGAGAACAAGGGAAAGGCTCCTGAGAAGCATAAAGAGGTTGATCCAGTTGTGGAGCAGTATGATGATCTGACAAAACAGCTTCATATTTTTGTTCAGGAGGATCAGAAGACCAATAAGGCTCCTTCTCAGCCTAGAGATTTTGATATGAGGGTTGGTAGGAGTGATCCTTGGGTCTGCTCTTATTGCAGAAGGAAGGGCCACACGTCTAATGATCGTTGGGCACTTAATAGGGATGTGTCTGAAGGGAAGGTGGAATTTGAGGGGAAAGTGTTCAACTTCCCTGATTGTTCTTTTGTGAATCCTAATGATGGTCAGGCTCCAGTGGACATGGTGAGGAGGAGACATAATTTCAACTAAAGGAGGCCAAGATTTGAAAATTTGCCTAATGAGGCTTCTTCTTCTGGTAAAAGTGGAGATTATGGAAAGGGAAAGGGAAAGGAGGCTAATAGAGTCTCATTTACTTCTTCCTTTGGTGGTTTGGAAATGTATTCTTGTGGTCAAAAGTCAAGTGGAGAAAGCTTGGATGGTGTGTATGATGTGGAAGAAAGAAAGGTGGGAAGGCCTAAGAGCAGTTATCAGGCCCAAACAAAGCTTAAGGCTTCAAAGGTGGATCCTAAGCTGAGTACAGCTAGGAAGAATTTCAGCAAAGAGGAGCTGTATAAAATTCAGAAGGGTATGGCAGATATGGGTCCCCCCAGTTTTGGAGCATTGGACATGAATGGTGAGCCAATGCCAATGGATGTTGATTCTGACTCAGAGGAGGATGTCCCTTTGGCTTCATTTCCAAAGCCTGCCAGAGTTAGAGGTTCTGGTGAGGTATCTGGGTTGATTCCTGTTGATGGTAAATCTGTTGGTGGCTCTGGTCCTCAAGAATCTTCTAAGACCAAGGTAGTGAAGCAAAGAGCTCACTTTGAGAGGCCAGTGGTTTCAGGCCAAGTTAATGTTATGGACTCTGTCCTGGAAAGGATGAATCAGGGTCAGGTTTCCCTTAATTATGGGAAGTTGTATGCTATCAGTCCTGGGTTGGCTGATAGGCAGAAAAAGTTGTTGACCAGAATAAGATTTCTTCTAGAGAAGTAGAATACATTCGTGATTCTGCTGAAAAGTTTGGAGAGGGGTTGTAAACTCATTTTTCTGCACCCCTGGGTTATGTCAATGTCACTCTGAATGGCAGGGAGGCTAGGCCATTGGTGGATTCAGGTTCTCAAATTAACCTGATTTCTTTGTTTGAGGCTACTTCTCTGGGCCTCTCCATCAAGACAGGTATTGGTGAGAATTTTAGAGGGATTGGTGGCCATGTCACTGAACTGGTTGGAACATCTGAATTTGTGAAGTTAGATGTTGGTGTAGCCTCAGGGAAAATTAATTTTTACATTGCCGAAGGCACTATAAAAGCTGTCTTGGGTGGGCCATTCTTGATGGATTTTCAAGCAAGAATTGGTAATCAGTTTGGAGTTAACTGGTGAAGATAAAAGAAGACTTCACATGAGGTTATAATCTCCTGAAGAGGATAGTTGGGAGAGAAGGGCTGCTTTGTCTTCAATGTGCCAGTGCATGGACTGTTGTAGTAGAAGAAGAGAGGTGGATGCTGCCTCTGGTTTTTTTGAGTGTGGCTCAGGCTCTAGAGAGAGTCTGTCTTTTATAGAGTAATGAGGGCTGATCAACCAAGTGCTACAACCTCTCCCCAAGATGAGGAAATCCCAGGTTGTAGTAGGTCAGCTCCCTTGGAGATATACCAAGTGGATTTTCAACTTTCTCTTTTTAATGTTTCTCTTCTCTGCAAGTATTCTTAATGTTTTTAATCAAGTATCAGTTCTCTCTCAAGATTTTCAATTATTTTTAATTCAAGTTCAAAAAAGAAAATTGGTTATATATCTTTATTGAAAGATATGCGGAAAATCTGTGGAGTGGTGAGATTGGGGTCTTAAAGTAAGTCCTACCAATTGTGCACCACTAGTTTCTCTTATACACCTTTCAAAAACATTACCTTGGCCACGTCTGTGAGCATTGGGGAAACATCTGGTTATTTTTGTAGGATAGAAGAAAACTCAACAAAATAAAATAAAAATTTCAAGATAACTGAAGATAATAAAGAAAGAAGTAAAGAATTATTTTTGAAAAGATAAACAAGATCAATTTTGGGGCCTCCAGCATGAGGTTAAACTGCACAAATTTTTAAAGGAAGAAGATCAGCCAGATCAATTTTTGGGCCTTTGGCAGAAGGATAATCTGCACAATTTTAGAAGATGTGCTTCAGAAGATAAATCAAGATTTGATGATTTATAAGATGGAAGTGAGGATGAAGAAGTGGAATTGCCAAAAAGTTTTGGAGTGGTGAGATTGGGGAATAAGATTAAATCCTCCCAATTGTGCACCGCTAGGGTTTCTTCTACACCTTTCAAAAAAATTTCCTTGGCCACACATGTGAGCAATGGGGAAACCCTTTTTTCTTGTTCCAGGTCTGGTGGTGAAGACATCCTGAAGATTCATCAAGTTGAAGGTGGAGCTGCAAAGTATAAGAAGGTAGCACAGAAGATTAGGCCTGTCAATGAGCCTATTCCTGTAGGTTTGAATCCTTCTTTGAAAGACCTCTGTCAAGAGATCCATACTGTACTACTCTGCTGAAGAATACTCCTGATTTTGTGGAAGCTGCTAGGGTGACTGTGTGTCACTGGACGACCTACGCACAAGGTTGAGGATGTTCCTGAAAGTGAGATGAGGAGTTTAGATACTTCTTCAAAGCACAGAGGAATGATTCGAGGAAGTGATCCGAAGATGACTCGAAGGAAGAACTACTGCTTTGAGTTATGTTCGAGAAGGATTCTAATATAATCTAAAGGTAATAATAAATTTCTCAAGATCTCACAAAGGGTTGGAAACTCAACAATCAAATATCTAGGATTTAGAAATGATTATTGATAAAATAAAGAATGATACAATAATAATGATTTAAATTAAAGCTTTTACCACTATTAACTATAAATACGTTTTATAATTTAATTCTAAAGAATATCGAACCAAAAATCCCAATCCCTTTTATATCCTTTACTCCTCCTCGCATTGACCTCATACCCATCCACTATTCCGCACACCACAGACCATTAAAAAATACATCCATTACACCTGGACCCTCCTCACTAACATCCGTTAACCCTTTAATCCTCCACTATCCTTTCCGTCCATTCTCACCACCCTTTTAATAATTCACAGACATTTAATAAACATTTTAGTGCACCATTACATTTACTATTGCGCTGTGCGTTGCTTATTGAAGAAAAAACTGAGACACACTATTGAGATATTGACTACTTTAGATTTAGATTTTAGACTAGCGCGGTTGAATAGCAAGTACACAAAGGAAAGTTGCAGTTGCTATGGAGAATTGCTTTCTGCGCTTTGAGTATGGATTTAGACCTCTGGATTATTAATTTAATGAGCTTCTTTTGCCTTGAGTGTCATGTTGTAGACAATCCTATAGTACTAGCTATAGGCCTTGACCAAGGGAGTTGGAGAAAAACCAGAGAGAAAATCCCCTGTCCCTTTAGAAAAATAGAGTGAGATTTACTTGCTAAAGTAAGTTGGTTCCTGTTTTGCTAAAGACCCCTTTTCAACACACTTGACTGCTTGATGAGCCAAGAAAGTAGTCCCCAGATAGACTACCAGACCAAAAAAAACTGAAATGTAGAACAAAGTCCACACCAGAGACAGCAAAGATACTTGATGTAGGCTGCAAATCCACACCAGAGACAGCAATAATACTTGCTATAGCTTGCAAGAATATAACAGAGAAAACAGTTGCTAAAGTTAAGTTAAATGAAGAACTCACTTGCAACAAACACAGCCAATTGTGGCCAGAAAACAGTGAAAACTGAGTGAGGAACAATGATATCACCTCCGGATGGTTGTATGATGATTAAGGTTGCCCCAAACTGTCTTATTCACTATGTACACACAGACCACTAACTAAGAGCCCATGCGCACCCACCAATCTGGCGCCTGTACCTGCCAGATTGCATAAAAAACCCTCCTGGAGCGCTCCCCAACCTCCTAAAACAGAGGCAGGCAGGCCGCCCGACGTTGGAGATGCCGCCTGAAGCGGCCCGGCCTCCCTGAAGCCAGAAAACCAATAAAAACCACTAATCTACTTAGAAAAATTAGCTACAACTAATAAAACCTTTAAAACACGGAATTTCACTATAACAACATTGTGACATGAAATATAGAGAAAAATTAGCTCTATCAAATGGTACTAAGCACTTAACCCTAAGACTTAAGGTTAGCCTGTAAAACACAAAAAACAAAATTAAACAGCAATCTTTTATAAATGAAAAATGAGGAAATGACCCCTTAAAACTCAGAATATAAAAAATGTCTACAGGACATAAAATATAGAGAAAAACCAGGGCTATCCAATGATAGTACCCACATACCCGCAGACCCAATATCCATGGAATAAAACCAGAAAAATACCCGATTCCTTAACAGATGTCAATTAAGACATGCACAAACAGCGCCAAATCACACAACAAAGGCCCCTGCCAATGTTGGAAGACCACATCCTCCCTCAAATTGAGAATTTCCGCATTCTTTCTTCATCCAACCACCATGTTTAACCTTCTTCCCAAATCTGCCTCTGAAATGGGCCCCTGCCAATACTGCATTGACAATAATTTAATCTGCGCCATGACACCACCTGTCCATCCATACCGAACGTCCTGCCATGTCTGCCAATCCAGAAAGAAGACCTGCCACAGACCTGGTTCACTTTCTTCCACAACAGATTCACCTCCACCTCAACCTGGTCCTTCTTCTGCCAGCACCAAAAGATCTAGGCCATCCATCCTGATACCCAGATTAATTAAAAAGCTTCACCCTTCCCAGAAGAGTGCCACAACCCATAAAACAACTATTTCCCCCATCCCTGGTCCATCTGATGGTAAAGAACATTCATTTCTTCCTTCAACTTTAAAACTGATGACTTCTCAGTTTCTTCCTCTTCTGATAGTGATGATAACAATGTAGGATCCATTGCACCACCAACACCAACGCACTTGCCCACTATCAAGGCCAAGTTCCAACAACACACATCACAACAGAAGCAACTTCTGCTTCACTACTTCCAATCCACTCCTGCTAGAGATCCACAGGACATTGAGAACAGAAGACACCTCATTCACCAATTCAAGGGTAATTCTGAACACTTCATTTCATCTCTTGATTCCCTCTGTAATTCCACTAGTACTTGAGTTTGATTCAGAAAAGAAAAATTGACCACACCCTCTATTGGATGTAACCACAAACAACCCTCAGTTTTAAGTCTTGGGGGACCATCCTCATTTTATAGTCTTGGGGGACTCAAAAACCCTCAGTTTAAAGTCTTGGGGGACTCAAAAACCTAAATCATAAACCCAGAACCAGAGATCAACCACATTAAGACACAGAGAAAAAACTAACATTCTGGGGTAATTGTGAATAGAGCTACCAGCCCATCAATTACCCCCAAACTTGCCTTTGCAAAATTTTGAGGCTCCCCCTGTGGATACCCTCCACCAATCTTTCAAAACAACTCCAACAACAAAAAACTTTTCCCTCAGTTTATAGTCTTGGGGGACTTACAACCCTCATTTTAAAGTCTTGGGGGACTAACACAGCGTTCAGTTTAAAGTCTTGACGGACTACTTCTTGATAAAATTCTTGAAACCAGCCAGTTTAAAGTCTTGGAGGACTAACAGAAACCAGATTTCAGTTTAAAGTCTTGATGGACTGCCTTGATACCATAGCTTTTTCAGTTTAGAGTCTTGATGGACTGATAAATTTTCCAGTTTAGAGTCATAGAGGACTGCCAGAATCTTGCATGAATCTGACCCAGCCAATTTCATGCAATACACACACAGCTAGACCCACGGAGCGTCCACCTTCACTTCATCTTCTACTCATCACTGACAAAATCTTCTCTTATCCTTTTCCTCACCTTTCATACCACAAATCATGTCTGGATCCCCTGCTGTTGACTCCTCTACTCTTCCTTGCTTCACTGCTCCAAGGGACTATGCCTGCAAACAGTGCATCCACATGTGCAGACCTTGCACATTCACTCTTCCAAATCCAGAAGCCAAATTTTACAACAGGGCTTGTGACTCTTGCTATTCTAAAAAAAAGAAATGTGATAGAGATGCCCACTATCCTATTCCTCCGCCTTCTCCTTCTCACAAGTACATCTCCAGATCCCCTACCAGGTCTCCAGAACTTGGTCCATCCTCTTCCTCTCTATCTTCAGCTCCTTCCAGAAGATCCAGAAGCTCGGCTTCCCGCACTCTTCCAAAAAGACCAGCCTTAGTTTCTGAAGAAACTGCTTTTATCACTGCTAAATTAGCTCCAAAAGCTTCAAAATCAACCCCTAAGCTTCTAGACCGCGTCCAGGCGGCCTGGCCGACGTCGGGCGGCCCACCCGCCTCACCAAACAGCGAAAATCAGGGCAAAACCTCCAAAAACGGTTAGAAAATAGCCAAATTCATCCAGACAACAATAACAACTCAACCCAACTACCTCCTACTGCTTCCAGAGCAATGCAATCCACCCTTCCAAAATCCAAAAACACCAAAATTTCCCAGATTTCTAAGAGAACTGCCAGAGAACCCCAAGAAGAAACCAGAACACCACACACTGCTCCACAACAACAACTTTGTCCCCAACTAAGACAAAGAAACTACACCTCTCCTCTGTCAGCCAACTACTCTTCTGACAGTTCCATCTCTTCAAATTCTCCATCCAGAAGAGAGCAGTCTGCTTCCAATTCCCCCTCTCCTGCTCCATCCTTTAACAACCCTGCTACTCCATCACCAGCACCTCCTGCAGCTGAATCCCACAGAAATAACAACCACAACAACAACAACAATCTCACTGCTCCAACTAGGCCCCAGGAACCTCAGAATCCCAGTTCACCTTCTCAGGATCCTTCAGAAGAAGACCATGAGAATCCATATCTTTCCCTAGTTGATCCACCCACTATGACCATAACAAAATCTTCAGAGATCCAAATCCCAGCTGCTTACAGATTTGATGAGCTTCCAATCTGTAAGTACCAAATTAATTATTCCATTTCTTCAACAAAAATAATTACTGATCCAATTCTTCTTGTCTAGTTGGCACCCCTCCTCCTGAATCTATTATTGGAGTTGGCCAAACTCTTGAAACTTCTTTGACCCTGGATTATGGAGACATGAAGAAACACCTAAGCACCATGTGTTCCAACATGCTAAAAGCCTTTGCCCTCCATGGACCCTTGAATGACTTTGAAAAATCCCTGAGAAAGCGCCTACTGGACAACCACTGGAAAATGTCTAGGATCATTAAACACACCCTCCAGAACTCCATTCCTGCCTCTTCTTCTTCCTCCTCTGAACTTCCCTCTAATCCAATCCCTGATCATTACAATCCCTATAATCTCTCCAGCAGGATGCACTTCAAAGAACACAGTGCTTCCCACAATCCCAACAAAAAACAAAAACGTCATCACAATCCGGACCAGCCTCCAGAAGCTTCATCATCCAGACAATGAGCTCCTGCAAAAGATTAGAAACATAAAAATAATATAAAACAAATAATAAAAAACAATTTCAGAAATTTTATTTTATTTTATTTATTTATTTATTTTTTTTATTTTTTATTTTTTTTTATCTACTAATATACTAAAATTAAAAATTAATAACTAAAATGAAATGAAATAAAATAAATGAAATAAAATAAAATATAAAAAATAATACAAATGCTATCCCCCAGCCAATTGATGAGCTGATCCCCTGATACCTTACCCACATCCAAGTGCACCTTGATGTGGATACACAATTAAATCTTTTAAATGATTAACAGAAAACAAAATTCAAAAAATTTAGAAATTCAGAAAATAATAAAAAATAATGAAACACAGAAACACATGAAATAAATAATAAATAAAAAATAAGAAAATAGCATTTCCCGGCCAATTGATGAGCCTTTCCCCCACCAATGCTTGCCCACATCCAGGTGACCCTGAAGTGGTAACACCCTAAATTTTTGATTTTATAATTTTAAACAACCCCCATAAAAAAATTCAAAGAAAAAAAAAGAAAAAAAGAAAATAATCTAAAACTACTATCTAGCAAAAACATAACTGCAGAAATCAAAGAAAGACCAGCTCCATAAATTGTCCAATAAGGGAAAGTCCGGTCCATAGAAATGATCACTGGGTGGGCTCCCTCCAATAAGTAAAAATGATGGGAGACCACCAGTGATCCACCACCAATATGAAAGAACAAAAGATAAAGAAGCCAGTCCCAAACCAGTTTAAAGTCTTAGTGGACTTGAAACCTGAATAATAAACAACAGAACTAGAATTCAACTAGGAAAAACAAAAGACTTGAGACAGACATTCTGGGGTAACTGTTCTACAGAGAAGCCAGCACATCAGTTACCCCCACACTTGCCAAAATAAAATCTAGAAGCCCCCCTGGGTACCTTCTAACAAAAACACAACATCCAACACAAAAAAAACCAAAACCAATAAGAGTGAAGAGACCAGCACATGAAAACCAGAGGAAATTCCAGTTTAAAGTCATAGAGGACTAAAACCTGTGAAAATAAACCAATACTAGGGTTCAACCAAATTAAGAGAAAGGGTTGGAAAAAGACAATCTGGGGTAACTGTTGATAGAGCAGCCAGCCCATCAGTCACCCCTACACTTGCCAAGATCAAATCTAGAAGCCCCACCCATGGGTACCCTCTAACAAAAGTTTCCAACAAACAGATGCATAGCATCACCACAAAAAAACCAAAATTAAAGATTGGTCCGTAGTTTATCCTCATTGCGGAGTCAATCTTCTTCATGCCTAGTGCCTCAGGGATAAAACCTCTTCACTTGGTCTGCAGCCACCCTCTTTTTCAAGACTGCACCATCCAACTCTTCCAAAACATAAGAACCTCCAGACGCCTGAGACCTGACTCTGTAAGGTCCATTCCATCTGTCAGCAAACATTTTGCCCCACTGACTCTCCAAACTTCTATTATACACCAAAACCAGACAACCAGGTTTCAAGGGATTCCTGAGTCTTTGAGCTAACTTCTTGTCCCAGTACCTGACTGATTGATTCCTAATCTTCATCATTCCAGAGTATGCCTTCTCCTGACATTCTTCTCTACATTCCAACTGTTGCATCCTGGCACAGACCAAATCTTCTGTTGAGTGCACGTCATCCCAATCAATTCCAAGATAAGAGACAGCTTCCAAGTCCACTGGTGGAACGACTTTCTGACCAAACATTAACTCATAAGGAGAATAGCCAGTTGTCCTCTTCACAGTGACCCTATCAGCAAATAACACCAAGGGTAAATAATGCCTCCACTTTTCGGCACTATCTCCGCACATCTTCACCAAAGCATTCTTGATAACTTGATGGCCTCTTTTAACCATGCTTTCAGCTTCAGGATAATACTGTGTAGCCACTCTAATCCTAGAACCAACACTAGCCACAGCTTCTTTAAATTCGGCACGAAACTTTGGCCCGCCATCAACAGTCACCAACTTCATTAACCCATACCTATAAATCCACTCCTTCTTCAAAAACTCTGCCACATTCTTGGCAGTCAAATTAACCAGAGGCACTGCCTCAACCCAACCAGAAAAATCATCCCTAGAAACAATCAAGTATTTATACCTGCCCTCTTTAATATGGACAGCATCCAGACTGACCCTTCCAAAAACAGTTGATTCACCAGTAGCACGGCCCACCTCTTTAGGTTTCAAGTGACTTCTTCTTTGACATTCTTCACAAGATTGAACCCAACCCTGCACAGACAACTTCATACCCGGCCACCAAAATCTGTCTGATACTCTTCTATAAGTCTTACCAAAGCCTCTATGACCAAGGGCTTCATGCAAAGACTTCAAAACCAATTCTTGACCCTTCTTCTGAGTCACCACCACTTGAGGATTAGGATGTCTCCTTCTCATCAAGCGCCTTCCTGACACATAAAATCCAGGACCCTTCTTCTTGATTGCCAACCAAGTATCATCATCACAACTATCTGGCCTCTCCAAGCTCAACAGATATTCCACCAAAATAAAATAAAACCTAGATTGACCCCAGGTCTCATCTTCAAAATCCAACAAAACAACATCCAAGGGTACAACTCTGTCATCAAAATCACCAGTGTGAACATGAGCCAATTGAGCAGCCCAACCAGGACACCAATCCTTAAATTTTGGCATGTCCTTCTCTTTCCACTGAACCTTGTGAGAATCCAGTTCACTAACAAAAACACCCTTTTCCAATTTTGAGCTGTCCCAAACAACAACTCCATCTTCATCAACAAGAACATCCTGATCACCAGAATCAAGATCAGATCCAGCCAGTTTAGCCTCTTGGGGGAGGTCAGAAAAATCTTCAGCACCCTTTGTGCTGGCCCTAACCACTGGAAAATATTCATCAAACTCTTCAGCCTCAGAATCTTCTACTGTAGGTGGCCTCCTTGATAATCCATCAGGCATTGTAAAAGTTATTCCTGGTTTGTGTACCAGGTCAAAAGAAAAATGTTGAATAAATGCCACCCACCTAGTCATTGGAGCATTTGGAAGACTAGGTGTATTGATCATCTAAACTAAAGATTTTGCATCCACCTGCAGCTCAAAATGCTGCCCCCATAAAACAGTCTGTAGCTTCTTTAAAATTTTTGTTACACCACACAATTCCAACTTAGGTTCAGAATACCTAGATTCCACCTCATTAAGCACCACAGACTCATATCTTACTGGCATGACCCTCCCAGTTTTATCTTCCTGGGACAAAACAGCACCAGAAGCAATATAGCTTGAGTCCACTGACAGATAAAATTTTCCATCACCAACACCATAATCCAACTTGTGAATAACAATATCTTCCCCAACAATCTTTTTCAACTTCTGAAAAGCCTCTTCACACTCTTCAGTCCATTCCCAATGTGTATCTTTCCTGGTCAACCTATTTAAAGGTGAAGCCAACAAATAAAAATCCTTTATAAAAATCCTGACATATACACACACACCCAAAAATCCCCTAACTTCAGTAGTATTTTTAGGCCTTGGCCATGACTGAATTTTATTAATCTTCTTCTTTGCCATAATACTTCCCTCTTTTCATACCACATGACCCAGAATTTTCAAAGCAGGAACACAACAACAGAATTTCGACCCTGAAATGGTCAAACCAGCCTCTTCAATCCTAAACAACACTCTCTCTAGAGTTATTTCATATTACCAAACAAACCTCCTTATTTCAGGGTTCTCTGTTAACACCTCATTACCATAAACAGTGGATGTTCCTTTAATTCAACCATCACCAATATAAATACCAGCATGATCTAAGCCATCTGTTCTTGGTATACTGCCACTGAATTAGTTGCTACTTGAGGCAACATAGTGAGCTGAAATCTTCACAAAGGAGTTTCAAAAGTTGTGAGAGGCCTTGAATCTGTATGAAGTTCCCTCTCAGCATAACCACCCATAATATCACCCAAACCATAACACACCCTTCCAGCAAAAGCTTCAACAAAATCCTCTGCACTTGGTTGCATACCAGCGTCCTTAATAGTGACTCTATTCAAGGCTCTAAGATCATGAACCACCCTCAACTTTCCATTCAGCTTCTTTACACAGAAAACAGGACTTGAGTTACTGGATGTCTATTGTTCCTATAACCCAGTCATGACTCTTTCCCTAACAATCTCCACAAAATCCTCTCTGATAGCAGCTGGAATCGGAATAGGTTTGATTTGCCAAAGTTCATGACAAACCATAGGAATCAAGTAAGGTTCCCCATAAGAGTGCTTCAACACACCCCTTTCCTCCTCAACAAAAGCCACAGCTATTTCCTTTAGCACAATAACATGCAACAACAACTTCTTTTCTTCTTCAGACAACCACCCATCTGGACCAAAATTAACAACTTTCAACCTTTCCACAGTCATCCTAGCCATCTCTACAAATTCTGGAGGATTCTTCACCAAAGGAATACAGTACTGATCTCTTGACAAAGGAGGTCTCTTCAAGGGAGGATTCAAACCCACAAGCATAGGCTCATTGACAGGCCTAATCTTCTGCTCTACCTTCTTAAACTTTGTCGCTCCACCTTCAATTTGAGGGAACTTCAGGAAATCTTCACCACCAGACCTGGAACAAAACCAAGGGTTTCCCCATTGCTCACATGTGTGGCCAAGGTAATGTTTTTGAAAGTTGTAGAAGAAACCCTAGCGGTGCACAATTAGGAAGACTTACTTTTAGACCCCAATCTCAACACTCCAAAAATTTTCCGCAATTCCAAATTTTCATCTTCACTTCTGCCTTCCAAATCTTCAAATCTTAATTCATTTCAGAATCAACTCTTTTAAAATTGTGCAGTTTATCCTCATGCTAGAGTCCCAAAAATTAATCTTGATGATCTTCTTTCTTCATAGTTTTCTGCAGTTTAACCTCATGCTGGAGGCCCACAATATTCTTTCTTCATAATTTTCTGCAGTTTAACCTCATGCTGGAGGCCCAAAAATTGATCATGACAATCTTCTTTCTTTATAATTTTCAGATTTTTTTTGATTTTCTTGAATTATCTTGAAATTTTTATCTTCTTTTCTTCAGTTTTCTTCTGACCTACAAAAATAACCAGGGGTTTCCCCAATGCTCACAGGTGTGGCCAAGGTAATGTTTTTGAAAGGTTTAAAAGAAACACTAGCAGTTCTAAATTGGGAAGACTTACTTTTAGACCCCAATCTCACCTCTCCAAAACATTTCCGCATATCTTTTAATAAAAATACATAACCAATCTTCTTCTTTGAGCTTGAATTAAAAATAATTGAGAATCTTGAGAGAGAGCAGAGACTTGATAAAAAACTTGATGAATACTTGCAGAGAAGAGAAACATTAAAAAGAGAAAGTTGAAAATCCACTTGGTATATCTCCAAGTGAGCTGACCTACTACAACCTGGGATTTCCTCATCTTGGGGAGAGGTTGTAGCACTAGGGTGATCATCCCTCCTCATTTTAAAAAAGACGGACCCTCACTAGAGCCTGAGCCACACTCCAAAAAACCAGAGGCAGCACCCACTTCTCTTCTTCGCCTACAATAATCCATGCTCTGGCGCATTGAAGATTAACCAGGCCTGGTCTCCCAACCATCCTCTCCATGGGATGATAACCTCATGTGAAGTCTCCTTTCATCTTCACCAGTCAACTCCAAACTGATTCCCAAATCAAATTGATAACCAATTCTTGCCTGAAAATCCATCAAAAATAGCCCACCCAAAACAGCTTTAACTGTTCCCTTAGCAATATAACAGTGAACCTTCCCTGAGGTTCCACCAATATCTAACTTCACAAACTCAGAAGTTCCAACCAATTCAGTGACATGGCCACCAATCCCTCTCAAATTCCCACCAATACTAGTTTTGATGGGGAGGCCCAAATGAGTAGCCTCAAACAAAGAAATCAGGTTTATCTTAGAACCTGAATTCACCAATGCCCTTTCCTCCCTTCCATTCAGAGTGACATTGAAATAACCCAGAGGAGCAGAAAAATGAGTTTCCAACCCCTTACCAAACTTTTCAGCAGAATCAAAAATGTATTCCACCTCCCCAGAAGAAACTCTTCTCCTGGTCAAAAACTTTTTCTGTCTATCAGCCAACCCTGGACTAATTGCATACAGTTCCCCATAAGAAAGGGAAACTGACCCTCATTCATCCGTTCAAGAACAGAGTCCATAACATTAGCTTGACCAGAAGTCACTGGACTCTCAATGTGAGCCCTTGGCTTCACTACCTTTGTTCTAGAAGCTTCTTGAGGACCAGCACCACCAACAGATTTAGCATCGACAGGAACCAAACCAGATTCCTCACCAGAACCTCTAACTCTAGCAGGCTTTGGAAATGAAGCCAAAGGGACATCCTCCTCAGAGTCAGAATCAACCTCCATTGGCATTGGTTCACCATTCATGTCCAATGCACCAAAACTAGGGGGGCCCATGTCAGTCATACCATTCTGCATCTTGTACAGCTCCTCTTTGCTGTACCTCTTCCTAGCTGCACTCAGCTTAGGATCCACCTTTGAAGCCTTTGGCTTTGGTTGGGCCTGAGAACTGCTCTTAGGCCTTCCCACCTTCCCTGCTTCCACATCATAAACACCAGCCAAGCATTCTCCACTTGACTGTCCACCACAGGAATACAACTCCAAACCACAAAAGGAAGTAGAAAAAGAGACCTGATTGACCTCCTTCCCCTTTCCCTTGACATAATCATCTTCCTTACCAGAAGACTTCCCCTGATCAGGAATCTCCTCAAACCTTGGCCTCCTTTTATTGAGACCACCCCTTTTCCTGACCAAATTAACAGGAGCCTTCCCCTTACTGGGCTTCACAAATGAACCATCAGGGAACTTGAAAACCCTGCCATCAAATTCCACCTTTCCTTCAGACACATCCCTGTTTAACGCCCAACAATTATTGGACCTGTTCCCCCTACTGCTGAAATAAGAGCAGACCCAAGGATCACTCCTACCACTCCTACTATCAAAATCTCTAGTCTGAGAAGGTGCCTTATTGACCTTCTTAGCCTCCTGAACCAAAATATACAGCTGCTTTGTGAGATCATCCAACAGCTCCACCACTGAGTCACTCTCCTGTTTGGGAACCTGCACCATATTCTTCTCCTCCTTCTTCACCCTAACTTCCTCTTCAGCCAAAGCCTCACTGAATTCGCTGACATATTTGGCACACCCCTACTGATAGGTGTCCACAGCCAATAATTTAAAATGGGCCTCAACAGCCTCCTTCACCTTATCCAAGGCAGGCAACTTCTGGTCCCCATTAGAAAGAGTCTTCATCAAGTCCTTCCTTCACAGCTCCTTCAACACATCCATCCCGACATCTCTAGCCAGGGCAGACCAAAAAACATCCTTGGCAGAATTTTCATGTGCCAGCTCCTCCACTTTCACCAAGTATTCCACCACAGGATCAAACTTTATCAGAAACTTTCTGTAACCATGCAAGTTACCAACACCACCATATGATTGCCATTCACTGACAACCTTGTTCAGATCCACCATAGTGAACCTGACACCCAATCTATCAACCATCTCCCTACACAATAACTTCCAATCCCTCTTCTTGTAGGCAGGCATGGCCACAACCTCCTTCTCCACTGCCCTATCACCAATGAAGAGAATAATCTGCTTCACCATGTCCAGGTAAGAAGCACCATCCACTCCAGCAGCAATTTCATACTTCTCCTGAAACCACTTGACATCCTCCCCATTAAACGTGGTACCATCCCAAATTATAATCCTAACACACTCCCTGACCATCACAGCAGGAGGACCATCTCCCCCACTGACAGTCACCACAGGAATAGAGGAACCAGAAGCCATTCCTCCAGACCAAAACACCAAAAAGAGCCAACCAAAGAAAACAGAGATTCCAAAGAACTAGCAAGTTCTACCCCACTTTGGGCACCAGAAATGTCAAAAATCCTATAGTACTAGCTATAGGCCTTGACCAAGGGAGTTGGAGAATAACCAGAGAGAAAATCCCCTGTCCCTTTAGAAAAATAGAGTGAGATTTACTTGCTAAAGTAAGTTGGTTCCTGTTTGCTAAAGCCCCTTTTTCAACACACTTGAATTCTTGATGAGCCAAGAAAGTAGTCCCCAGACAGACTACCAGACCAAAGAACTGGAATGTAGACCAATGTCCACACCAGAGAAAGCAAAGATACTTGATGTAGGCTGCAAATCCACACCAGAGACAGCAATAATACTTCATATAGCTTGCAAGACTATACCAGAGAACCAGTTGCTAAATTTGAGTTAAATGAAGAGCTAAGCTTGCAACCAACACAGCCAATTGTGGCCCAAAAACAGTGAAAACTGAGTGAGAAAACAATATCTAATCACCAGATGGTTGTATGATAATTAAAGTTTTCCCCAAAAGTGTCTTATTCAGTATGTACACACAAACCACCCCTCTAAGATCCATGCACAGCAACAAATTTGGCACCTGTACCAGCCAAATTGAATAAAAATCCTCCATAAGCACTCCCCAACCTTCTAAAACAGAGGCGGATGGGCCACCCAATGTCGGAGGTGCCGCCTGAAGCAGCCCAGCCCCCCTGAAGCCAGAAAACCAATAAAAACATCTAATCTACTTGGAAAAATTCACTACAACTACTAAAACCCTTAAAACACAAAATTATGCTATAACAACATTGTGACATGAAATATAGAGCTAAATTAGCCCTATCTAATGGTACTTAGCACTTAACCCTAAGACTTAAGGTTAGCCCGTAAAACGCAAAAAACAAAATTAAACAGCTATCTTTTGTAACTGAATAATGAGGAAATGACCCCTTAAAACTTAGAATATGAAAAATATCAACTAGACATAAAATATAGAGAAAATCCGGGGCTATCCAATGATAGTACCCACATACCCGCAGTCCCAATATTCACGGAATAAATCTAGAAAAACACCCAATCCTTCAACAGATGTCAATTAAGACATGCACAAACAGCACCAAACAACACAACAAAGTCACCTGGCAATGTTGGAAGACCACACCGGCTTCTCTGATCACCGTCGAATTCCCAATAAATATTCTAAATAGACTTTTAGAGCCATACTAAGATTTGGAATGCCACACCGGTCACAGAAAAAAAGTAAGTCATGTGGCTGATGATGTTTGTTGTCTTCATTGTATACTTGTCCTATTGGAACATCACCATTGATGGTCCCTTGGTTGCTGGCTTCAAGGTATTGATACATCATCAACTATTCAGAGAGGGCCTCAATTGTCAAGGGGTCTTTTATGTCTAGAAAGTTTCTAATGGTGGTCCAACAGTAGTAACAGTTGAAAGTTAGGATCTCAAAGCTTTAAGTATGTTTGTCTATCTTTCATTTGTTTTTTTCAAATATAAGAGGTAAGAATTTTAATTATTATTATAAACTAATGAGGTAGAACTACAAAAATGTAATTACTAAAATCAATAATAAATAGCAATAAGTGATTAAATGGAATAGGTATTTGTTTAATGTAAGTAAGTAATGGATGCTCCAAATCAACCAAAAAGAGAGGCCTTAAATAGGCAATTGAGAGACAAAGCATGGTAATAAAATTATAAATACAGTAGTAAGAGAGAGAGAAATTAATATTCCAGAAGGAATATTTTCAAATAATAAAGTTGTTCCAAAATGAAGGCGTCAAAAAGGTTTATTTAAAGAATATGTCAGGAATAAATTAATTTATTTAATATTTACTGTAAATGTCAATTCTAAATAAGAAATTTGAATTTTTTCGTATATATTTATTTTTATTTGAATATTAAATTTATTTTAATATAAATTTTTATTTCTTTCAACCTGTCATTGAGCACGGTTTTAGAAAATAAAAATATAAGGGAAATTTAAATATTTAATTTTAATTATTTATTAATTTTACCATTTTTTAATTTTTTAATTTATTACAGGTAATTTTAATGTAAATAAATTATAATTAAAATAATAAGTCGTGGATTCATTCAGTGAATAATTAATTATTTTACTGGGTAAGTCTAGCAGCCTGGCTGAAACTTATAGAGGTATCTTTTATTAATTACTTAATGAAAGAGGTAAAATTTGTAATTATTATTAAAACTAATGGATTAGAATTATGTAGTTGTAAATAATAAAGACAATATGTAGTAGTAATAAATATATTATTGGTTAGTATTTAATAAATTATTTTTTATGTAAAAAGATGATCTAAAACAACCAAAAGGTGAGGCCTTATATAGGCAAAAGAGAGAGAAAGCACTGATCTAAAATCATATCTAAAGGATTCTGAGAGAAAAAAGAAAATTCCAAAATAAAATATTTCAAATATTAAGGTAGTTCTATAAATATTGTATTAAAATAATGTATTTACTTTATATGTTAAAATTAATTGATTTATTTCAACATTTATGTAAATTTCACTTTTAAATAATTAATTCAAATTATTATATATATTTATTTTATTTTTATATTAAATTTTTATTTCATTTAACATCTCATTTAGAATGGTGTTAGGAAATAAAAAATATAAAGGGAATTAATATTAATTTTAAATATTTACTAAATTATCTTATTGTAATTAGTTAATTTATTACAACTAATTTTAAAGAAAATATATACTATAATTAATAATAAAATAAGATTTAAAAAAGGCATGGCTTCATCCCAGTAAATAATTAATTATTTTGCTGGGTTAGTCTAGCAGCCTTGCTGACACTACCTCACTCTAAAAAACAATAAAAAAAATGATATGATTTTTTGTTGTTATATTTCTCTAGTAGATTAGGAAGATGAGATATCTCTTCCCAGGTATACAAGAATCATATTTAGAAGATTTATTCTTGAATCTCAATAAGTATTCAGTACCTTTTTCAGAAGTAACTACTCTATCAATTAGAATATTATCCATTTCTTCTGTCTCAGTGATTTCATTAGGGGTCTTCTTTGGTCTTCCCCTCCATTTGGGAAATAAATCACTATTGGATGTGTAAGATTTCAAAAGAGATATTGGAAAAGTAGGATTTTTTCTGTCATATGAAGAATACAAGATAAATTCAACTTAATTATCACCAACCATTCTTCTGACAAGAAATGGACCTACAAAAGGGTCTTTTAATTTGTTTTTACCTTGTAAATTGAGTGGACTGTAGAAATCAGTACTTCATCACCATTTTTGAAATTGTATTATTAATTGGATTTGTCCCAACTCTTTTTCTCATACTCAAAAGATTTTTCAATACATTTTTGATCATGACTTCTGAAAAGTTGTTACATTTGAACAAAAGATTTCACACCAGGATGTAAATCCAATTTAGGTATTTTATTATTGAGAATTTGTGCAGGAGTATTTGGAAAATATCCAAGCCAGAGCTCAATATGCTTTTTCTGAGTAAAAGAATGAACAGTGCTATTATAAGCAAATTCCAACCCAGGAAGTAAGGTAACCCAATCATGGGTGAATCTATCATTGTCTTTGTACTCAAGGCCAAAGGCACAATACCTTCTTATCATGTCCTCTAAGGTCTGAATAATTCTTTCAGCTAATACATTAGTTTGCGGGTGATGGGATGTAGAAAGTTTCAGATCCCAGCCAGAGACATCCATCAGAGGCATCCGAAATTCAGAAGTAAATTTAGGGTCTCTGTCAGAGATTATGGCCTTAGGAAAAACAGAAATGTTAAACATATGAGACCACCACAAGAAGGCTTAATCTTTAGTGGAAACATTCTTGTGAATACGGTTAAATTTACACATCTTTGTGACTCTGTCCACAGTAACCCAGCAAGAGCTATAACTCTCTTTCCCAGAAATGTGTAGTCCTCTTACAAAGTCCATGTTTATTATTTTCAATGGTGCATCAGGAGCTTCAATATGTTGCATTAATTCAGCTCTTTTACCAGTCAATCTTTTTGATCTTTGGCAAGAATCACAGGATTCAACATATAGTTTGGTGTCTTTAGACATATTAACCCAACAAACAGTGTTCTTAATTCTGATCATTGTTTTCTCAAGATCAAAATGTCCGGCTTATATGTCATCATGACAAGTTTTCAAGATGATCTCTTTCATAGAAGGAGGAATAACAATAACATTACTCAACTTTCTTCTATAATAGAGGTAGCCTTCATCAATTTAAAATTTAACTTTTTCCAAAGCCTTCTGGTACTTTGGTTGAAGGGTTTTAATCAATGCTTGTATTGAAGAATTCTTTGGATCATTTAATATGTTACATAACTTTTTAAATCAGTGTCCTTATCATATGAATCCAAAATAAGCTGTAATAGCTCTTCCTCCATATCAACCACATATATCCAATGAATGTGAACTATCTCATCTTCAGAAACATATGCAGGATTTGAGGCATTATTTGGAAAAGGTAACCTTGATAAAATATCCATGTTTGAGTGAACAATACCATCCCTATGAATTATTGTCATCCTCCCTCTGTATTTTTGAAAAGCTAGCTGCCATCTGAACATATGTCTGTTAGGTGTTTTCAAGTTTTAGAGGGATTTAACTGCACTGAAGTCAATGACAAGTTCAAATTTCTGGTCATGCAGAAAACAATGAAACTTCTCTAGAGCCTACAATACATCTAAACACTCCAGTTGAGTGGCAACATATTTCAATTCACTATTTCCCAAGGTTCTTAAAATATAACAAATTACTACTTCTGATACTTTATCATTCATAACTTTTTTTTATAGAGAGCAGAACCAAGACCAAAAAAACTTGTATCAGTGTATAAAACAAATGGTTGATCAAAGTCAGGCAACGTAAGAATTTATGCTGACATCAAAAAATGTTTCATAGTGCCAAAAGCTCTTTGTCTTTCACTGTTCCAGACAAAAGCAACATCTTTCCTAGTTAATTGGGTAAGGGGTAATGCTATGACCTGATAATTTTTGATATACTTTCCATAGTATCCACACATTCCCAAAACATCTGGAGCTGTCTAACTGTGGTAGGAGCTTTCACCTGTTGTATGGCTACCACTTTGTTTTGGTCAACACATATCTGAAAACCTGAGACAACATGACCAAGCACTTTTTAGGAATGAAACCCAAATTTTAATTTTTTTAAGGCAAGTGTCATATTTACTTCATCCATCTTATGGAACACTTTACACAGGTGGTTAAGATGGCCCACAAATGTTTGTGAGAATATGATGATATCATAAATGTAAAACATGAGCCATCCTTCAATTATTTCCTAATGGAATGTTTTATTAATAACTTTTTGAAAAACTGAAGGGAATTTTTGGGGCCAAATGGCATTCTAACATACTTTTAAATACCAATATGAGTGGCAATTATCCAAAAATTCTGAGAATTCTTCTCAACAGGTACCTGGTGATATCCTTTATAACCATCTAAACAGCTGATATATTTAGCAACTTGTAACATTGTGGTAGCCTAAAGTTTAGTATGGCACCTAAGTACGTAAATGGAGCTATTACGGTGTGCAAGATTGGCATTATTAATTTTTATAAAAGGGTTTTATTTAATTTATTTGAGTTTTAAATATGAAGAGATTTGTTAAAAGCAAATGCCTATGCGAATACAATTTATTTTACTGAGAAAACTTATTTTTACGGTCTGAAAATTTTATAAGTATCAAGTCAAGTCACTCAAGAACCTTGGGAAATTTTTCCAGAATTTTTACTATTTTTCTTATATTTTTAAATGAATTTTAAAGATTTATAGAAATATTTACATTTTTAGAAAATACTTAACTTTGATGAATTTTCACGGGATGATTAGAGCTACGCAGGCTACAAAAATTAGTTGGGAATGTAAAGGAGAAGTGGCTCTATCAAATGTAATTTTTCTAGATTTTTTATTATAGTTTTAAAGGTTTTAAATGAGTCCGGAGGTCTGGACAGACTCTGCTTGGACTCCGGACGGACTCCATTTGGACTCTGTACGGACTCCGTACAAGCTCCGTACAGGCTCTGGATTGACTCTGGGTGAGCTCTGGAGGGGAAAACTTAGGCACATGACTAGGAATACTTAAGAGCCTCTCAGACTCGAAATTGGGATCATCTTACAATCATCAGGATCATACAGCTTAATCTTTAACCACCATGGTCTCATTTTTTATTACTCAACAAATTAAATAAATTTGTAATACCCTTATAACTTTATATTTTATATATAACATTTTAAAAATACTACTCAAAAATTTAAATCACACTTCAATCAGGGTATCTTTAGAAAGGTCTTCATCACTGGGACTTGATTATTGCTGTCTCATAAAAATTCAAATTATTATAAAAACATAAAAGTCAATCTTTTCAGATCTTTCACTGGTACACCTTAATTGTTGTTATCAGTATTTCTTTCTCAACAGCCACTTTCTTTAAATCTCAATAAGCGTTAAATATTTTAAAGTTTCATTATTTTTTATCAATCAGATACAAGTAGACTGGGTAGCTTAGTGATTTAGAATTCCCATTTTGTTATTTTTATTGGAAGGACGGGGTTTTCCACTAAATCCACATATCTCCTCCGGATTCTGCTTACAGCAAGGCGACTGTAAGAGTTTACCTTACCATAGTTGGCGGCCAACATGGGGTTCAAATTCTCTAGCTTTCTTTAAAGACTTACTTGGATCAAGAACGTTCTTAGGCTGCAAGAGGCTTATTTTCTGGAACTCTAATTGGATTTTTGTTATTGGCCTGCAAAAGGCTTGTTATTTTATCAATTTTTAAAGCTTTTCATTACTTATTGGGATGTCTTCTTCTGCTGTTGCTTCTGGATCTCCTCAAACTCTTACTCCCTCTGTTAGGATTGTTTCTTGGGATGGCCCAAAGTTTGATGGGGAGGAGGTTAAATGGTTCATTAGCAGGTATGAAGCTGATGCTGCTGTTGATGGTGCTTCTCATGTGGATATGGTGAAGCAAGTTAGATTTTTTATTGCTGATAGGGAGGTGGAAAAAGAGGTTATTGCTATGCAGGCATTTAAGGACAAGGATTGGGTTAAGCTTTCTAAAGCTATGGTTGATAGATGGAGTGTTAGGTTTACTATGATGGACCTCAATAAAATTGTTGGAGACTGGCAAGCAAAAGGTGGAGTTTCTTCTATGGCTGACTTCAAAAAGCTCTGTGTTCAGTTTGATGAAGTGGTGGAATATCTCATACTGGTGGATGAGTTAGTGCATGAGAACCAGGAAAAAGATTTGTTTTGGTCAGCATGCCGTAGGGATATTCGTATGGATGTCTTGAAGGATCTTTCAAGAAAAGATTTGATCAAGGAGCTGCCTAATGGTGAGAAGAAATTGCCAGCTTCGGAGGTTATAAAGGACAATATTCAAGCCCATCTAAAGTTATTGGTGTTGGACAAATATCAAGAGTCATGCACTCAATATGTTAGCAAGGTTAGTGAAGTTTTGGCTGAGAATAACAATATCATGGTCAAAGCCCAGGAGGCCAAGAAGGCTCAAATGGGACTACCGGCTGCAAAAGTTGAGGGTAATCTGGATAATAAGATGGTCGATCACCTGGCCGATTTAATTAAACAATTAAAAATATTTTTTCAAGAGACACAGAAGGCTAACAAGGCCCCAATCGCTTCTTCATTGACGTCTACTTCTTATCAATCTAGAGGGTATGAACGTCAAAATTATAATGGCAATAATAACGGTAACCGCTTCCCAGGATATGGGAGAAATGGTGGGAATGGTGGTAGTAGTTATAGAGGTGGCTACGATGAGCCAAAGGTGTGCTCCTATTGTAATAGGAGGGGGCACAGAGCAACAGTTTGTTTTGCTCTTGACAAGGATATGGATTCTGGGCGAGTTTTATTTGATGGTAAAGTTTATAAATTTCCAGATGGTTTGTTCATCAAGCCCAGTGATGGACAGTCTCCTTCTGATTTGGTCAGAAGAAATTTAACGGCTGAAAGGAGAGACAGATTTGAAGAGATAAATGATGAAGATGTTAATGCCAAGGGTTGCAAAAATGGTAATGGTAATGGTGGAAAAGCTGACAAGGGAAAAGAGAAAGAGGTCAGTAAAGCCACATTTTCTACTTCTTTTGGAGGTTTAGAGCTGGCAATGGTTGCCCAGGTGGAGGGTAGCTGTATGGCTGGCGAATACGATGTTAATGCTGCTAGAAGAGCAGCTGCTACTAAGGCGAAAAGTAGCATTCAAAGCCAATTGAGGGATAATCCTGGCAAGGCAAATAACAAAGTGAACCCTTACTCTAAGGACAAAAATTCTAGTGCTCAAACTGCCGCCAACAAATTGAACCCTTACTCTAAGGACAAATTATATAAAATGCAGAAGGGGATTGCTGATATGGGGCCCCCTAGTTATGGCAAGTTTGATTTAAATGGTGAGCCTATGCCAGAGGATGTTTCGGATTCTGGGGAGGACGTTCCGTTGGCGTCTCTACCCAGACCAAGTTTTAGCGGTCCCATCCCAATGGAGGGAGTAAGAAGGACCAGCGATGGATCAGGATTAGTGCAAGAAGCTGGTGAGGGAGTTAGGGTTATATAAAGTGAAGATGGCTTGGTTGGACCTCAAGAGGTACCCAGGGCCAAGGTTGTTAAATCAAAGGTCAAGTATGAGCGGCCAGTAGTTTCTGGTCAAGCTAATGCAATGGACAAAGTTTTGAATAGGGTAAATCAACTGCAGATTCCCTTATCTTTGGGGGAGTTATTTACGATTAGTCCGGCGCTTGCTGAAAAGCAAAAGAGGCATTTGACAAGGCGTCGAGTTTCCACTGGAGAGGTGGAATTAATTTGTGAAAATGCTGAAAAGTTTGGGGAAGATGTAGATACACATTTTTCCGCTCCCCTGGGTTACCTGGTGGTAACTCTTAAGGGTAAAGAAGTTAAGTCCTTGGTCGATTAAGGGTCTCAAATTAATTTAATTTCATTGGAGCAAGCGACGCGTATAGGCTTGCCAATTAAAAGTGGAACTGGGGGAAACCTCAGAGGCATTGGAGGGCATGCAACAGAGCTGATGGGTACAGCTGAGCATGTCAGGTTAGGCATTGGTGGATCTGTTGGTAAGTTTCACTTTTATGTGGCCAGAGGAGCAGTCAAAACTGTTCTTGATGGTCCTTTTTTGATGGATTTTGAGGCCAGGATAGGGTATCAAGCTGGCATGGGGAATAGTTTGGAAATCACTGGTGAAGATATGCGGAGGTTACATATGCGGTTAGCGCCTCCTGGAGATGAAGGTTGGGAAACATGGCCAGGGATTACTACTCTGTGCCAGTGTTGTGTTTGCACCAAGAAGCGGCATATAAAACAGACAGCTTCTGGTGAATTATGTTTGTTGGAAAGGGATGAACTCCCTCATTTTTTGGGGTAGCTGGAGCTGATCACTCTAATGTTGTAATCTCTCCTCAGGATGAGATCCCGGATTGCAATAGGTCAGCTCACTTGGAGATAATTCAAGTGGATTCTCAATTATTTTCTGTTAATATTACTTTAGAGTGCAAATACTTTATGGACTTTTCTATATGTTTATTGGATTTACCCTGTTTTTCTATTAAATTTAAAAATAGTGAAAAAGGCAAAATGGGTCAAATTAGGTTGGATAAAAATTGGAAGGGTATGTTTTATGACCTCCAGCAAGAGGGAAAACTGAAAATATCACATCAAAACCCGATTAAAAATCTCAGTATAATTAAAACACAAAAAAATAATTTTTGTGAATATTCAATTCCGGACCTCCAGCAAGAGGTTAAAATGCAAGTATCTCCTTCTATTATGGACCTCCAGCAAGAGGGAAAACTGCAAATATCACATCAAAACTCAATTAAAAATCTCAGTATAATTAAAACACAAAAAAATAATTTTTGTGAAAATTCAATTCTGGACCTCCAGCAAGAGGTTAAACTGCAAGTATCTCCTTCTATTATGGACCTCCAGCAAGAGGTTAAACTGCAAAAATCTTATCAAAATCCAATAAAAAATCTCAGTATAATTAAAACACAAAAAAATAATTTTTGTGAAAATTCAATTCCGGTCCTCCAGCAAGAGGCTAAACTGCCAACTCACTTTACGGGTGATTTACTTTTGGATAAGGGAGGCAAAGGTGTTGGAAAATCTGTTTATAAATTAGACAAGGGAAAGGAGAAAAGGGTAAAATTTAAAAATGAAATAAAATATTTTTCTAATTTTTCTTATTCCGATTCTGACGATGAAGAAGATTCATTTGATAAAATTTTTTATGGCGAAACAAAAGTAAATGATTTACCTCAAGTTTATTTAGATGTGGACGCAGCCAAATATAAGAAAGTAGCAAATAAAGTTTGACGTATTTATGAACCACTACCTGCTGAATTGAATCCACCCTTGAGAAGACCAAGGTTATCAAGAGATCCTTATGAAAGTCCCTTGGTAAAGAATCCGCCTGAATTTTTTGAGACGTCAAGAATCACTTTTGAGAGACTGGATGTTGTTAATTTTGGACCTGATGGTTGTTTGTCTGGAGAAGAGAAGAAGTTGTTGTTGGATGTGATGGTCAAGCAAGAGAAGGCCATTGCTTTTGTAGAAGAGGAGAGGGGTGTGTTGAAGCATTCCTATGGGGAGCCTTACAAGATTCCTGTGGTATGTCATGAACTGTGGCAGCAGAAACCAATTACTATTCTGGCTGAATTAAAAGAAGCCTATATTGAAGTTGTCAGAGAACGGATATGCACTGGACTGTATGAGCAATCAACATCAAGTTATTCTAGTCCGGTATTTTGTATCAAGAAACCGAATGGTAAGCTTAGAGTTGTTCATGATCTTAGGGAATTAAATAGGGTTACAATAAAGGATGGTGGGATACCGCCTAGTGCTGAGGAGTTTGTCGAAGCATTTTCAGGGAGTGTGTTATGGTTTGGGAGATATTATGGGTGGATATGATGAGAGAGAGTTAAATCCGGAATCAAGGCCTCTCACTACATTTGATACACCACTCAGAAGTTTACAGTTAACAAGATTACCTCAAGGAGCAACAAATTTGGTTGCAGTTTATCAAGCTCAGATGGCTTGGATCCTTCAAGACAAAATTCCACAATATGCTGGAATCTTTATAGATGATGGAGGAATTAAGGGACCAACAACCGACTGTGATAACCAGGTGTTGGAAGAGAATCCCGGGATACACAAATTCATTTGGGAGTTTGCAATTACATTAGAAAGAATCTTGTTTTGAATTGAAGAGGCTGGGTTAACTATTTCAGGTTCAAAATTTTCATGTTGTGTGCCAGCCTTAGAAATATTAGGCCATGTGGTATGTAGAGAGGGTAGGATTATTTCCAAGAAGAAAGTTAACAAAATTCAATCCTGGCCAAGACCCAAGAATACGACAGAAGTCAGAGGGTTTTTAGGCGTTTGCGTATATGTTAGAATATTTATTAAGGACTTTTCTTCATCGGCAGCTCCATTGAGACGGTTAATGAGAAAGGATGCAGACTGGGAGTGGGATGAAGAGTGTGAGAAGGCTTTTGTGAAGTTGAAGGAGGTTGTAGGGAAGGATTTAGTCCTGCACAAGTTGTATTATGGAAAAGAAGCTGGCAGAATTTATTTAGCAGTTGATTTAAGTCAGGTTGCAGCTGGGGCGGTTTTGTCTCAGATGGATAAAGCTGGTTACATCAGGCCAGTTAGGTATGAATCTGTAGTATTTACTGAGGTTGAATCAAGATATTCTCAACCAAAATTGGAATTATGTGGTGTGGTGAAAATACTTAAGAAACTTCAGCATATTTTGTGGGGGCAACATTTTGAGTTGCAAGTGGATGCGAAATTGTTAATCCAGATGATTAATTCCCCAAGCTTACCAAATGCACCCATGATGAGATGGGTAGCTTTTATTCAACATGTTTTGTTTGATTTAGTTCATAAGCCTGGAAAAACTTGTACTATGCCAGATGGTTTATCAAGGAGACGACCCACTGAAGAAGATTCAGACTCAGAAGAGTTTGATGAAGATATACCTATTATCAAAGCCAGCACTAAAGGAGCTGAAGACTTTCCATACCTCCCCCATGAGGTTAAACTGGCAGGACTATTGTGTTTAGATTATGGTGATGATGACCTCCACCAAGAGGATAAACTGGAAAATAGTTTTTATGTTAATAAAGGTGTTGGAAAAGGTGTAGATAAATTTGGTAGAAAGGAGGTAGAAGAAGATGTGGTGTATGTAGAGGAAGATGGATTGGTAGTGTGGGATAGTAGTAAGTTAAGGAATGGTGTATATGTTACAGAATTAGAGAATTTAAATAAAAAGGTGGATAAAGAGAAAGAGGTATTTTTAAATATGGTTTATGAAGGATCTAAAGGTTCAGAAGAAAAATATTGACATAGCTCGATTAAAGATTTATTTAGGGGTCAACGATTATTGACTCATTCATGTGCAGGTGATATTGGAGATAGAGAAGTCCCTATTTATGTTATATTAATCGATTTTCAAGATGAAGTCTGGGGTCAGACTGGATTTTATTTTTTGTTAGTCAAATATTTGTTGACTTTAGAGAGGCCAGAAGAGTGTGAAGACAATGAATGGGTGGCTATCAAGAGGAAGTCATCTACGTTTTACCTATCTGGTCGACATTTAATGAGGAGAAGGTATCCAAATCCTCAAGTAGTTATAACTCAAGAGAAGGGGCAAGAATTAGTTTTGAAATCACTGCATGAAGATCTCGGGCATAGAGGTGTTGGAGAAACGTTTAGAAGAATTTCTGATCGATTTTGGTGGCCTGGCATGAAGATGGCTGTTAAACAGTGGGTTCAGTCATATGAAGAATGTCAAAGACGAAGTTATTTAAAACCTAAAGAACCTGGACGCCCGACCGGTGAATATACGCTCTTTGGGAGAGTTAGTTTAGATGCCGTTCATATAAAAGAGGGACGGTATAAATATTTAATTGTGGCCAGAGATGATTTATCAGGTTGGGTAGAGGCAGCGCCTCTTATTAATTTAACTGCCAAAAATGTGGCAGAATTTTTTTTGAATAATTGGGTATATAGGTATGGGGTGATGAAGTTGGTGACGGTAGATGGAGGTCCTGAATTTGGGACAGAGTTTAAAGAGGCCGTATTGAAAGTTGGATCAAAGGTTAGGGTAGAAACCCCATATTATCCTGAAGCTGAAGGCATGGTTGAAAGAGGGCAGCAAGTTATTAAGGATGCTTTAGTTAAAATGTGTGGGACAAGTGCCGAAAAGTGGAGGCACTATTTACCTTTAGTTTTATTTGCTGATCGAATCACTGCGAAAAGGACAACCGGATTTTCAACTTATGAACTTGTTTTTGGACAGAAAGCAGTTTTACCGGTTGATTTAGAAGCTGAATCATATCTTGGAGTTGAATGGGACACGGTCAAAACTACTGATGAATTATTGTGTGCAAGAATGATGCAGCTAGAAAAGAAAGAAGAATATTTAGAAAAGGCATATTTGCGGATGATGAAGATCCAAAATCAATCAGTTAGATATTGGGATGAGCGGTTGGCACATCTATTAAGGAAACCTTTGAACCCAGGTGATATGGTCCTGGTGTATAATAGGAGTTTGGAAAGTCAGTGGAGAAAGATGTTTGCAGATAGGTGGAATAATCAAGGAGCAAGTTTCCAGCGGTTCATATGTGTTAGAAGAATTGGATGGAGTTAAATTGAAGAAGAGGGTAGCAGCCAATCAAGTGAAACGGTTCTATCCTAGAGGCACCAGGAGTGCCGAAGTCTTCATCAGCAATGAGGATAAACTATGACATTTATGAAATTATATGGATCCCTCCGCAACGAGGATAAACTATGATATCGACGAAATTTTATGGATTCCTCTGCAACGAGGATAAACTATGATGTTTATAAAAACCTTATCGACCTCCGCAACAGGGATAAACTATCTTCTTTTTTTATCAAAATACTTTACTATCGTTACACTGCATATGGGCGACAAAACTGTGATGAAACTTAACGAAATGCAAGAAAACCTTCTTTGAAATTTTCAAAAATTAAAATTCTTAAAATATGGGTGAAGATAGGGTTGAAAAATTTTAAAATTTTATTGGAAGAAGTGTTCACAGGGGAACCTTCTTAATTTAATATTGGCAAGTGTGGGGGTAATTGATTGGCTGGCTGCTCTATACGCAATTACCCCATAATGTTTGTTTCTAAAATTTTCCCTGTTTCTAGTTCAATCCTGGCTTTGTCTTTTAATTATAGGAAGTCCACTAAGACTATAAACTGGAACAAATCAAGAGACACCGCTCTCAACGCCGGATTCAAGATTCTTTTTATTTTATTTTGTTTTTGATTTTTTTTATATGTTGGATTGTGATTTCTTTTCTTTAATATATATTATGAATTATTGTAAAGGTGATGCTCACTGGTGGTCTCTAATCATTTTTATAAATTGGAGGGAGCCCACCCAGTGATCATCATTATAAAATTTATCTTCAAAAACTTTCATTTATTTTCTTTTCTTTTCAATTTCTCAAAACTGTGTAACCACATCAAGTTGCACATGGATGTGGGTATGATGTCAAGGGCACGGCTCATCAAATGGCCAGGGGGCATCTTTTAAAATTTTATTTTGAAATTTTATTTATTACTTTTTTTATCTTTTTTTTCACATTTGTTTATCTTTCTTTAAAAATTAAATTTTAACTTTTATTTCAAAACTATCTTTTTTAAAATCTTTTATTTTAAATTAAAAAACAAATTAAAATAAAATAAAATAAAAATAAAAATAAAAATAAAAATAAAAATAAAAATAAAAATAAAAATAAAAATAAAAATAAAAATAAAAATAAAAATAAAAATAAAAATAAAAATAAAAATAAAAATAAAAATAAAAATAAAAATAAAAATATAAATATAAATATAAATAAAAATAAAAATAAAAATAAAAATAAAAATATAAATATAAATAAAAATAAAAATAAAAATAAAAATAAAAATAAAAATAAAAATAAAAATAAAAATAAAAATAAAAATAAAAATAAAAATAAAAATAAAAATAAAAATAAAAATAAAAATAAAAATAAAAATAAAAATAAAAATAAAAATAAAAATAAAAATAAAAATAAAAATAAAAATATAAATATAAATAAAAATATAAATATAAATATAAATATAAATATAAATAAAAATAAAAATAAAAATAAAAATAAAAATAAAAATAAAAATAAAAATAAAAATAAAAATAAAAATAAAAATAAAAATAAAAATAAAAATAAAAATAAAAATAAAAATAAAAATAAAAATAAAAATAAAAATAAAAATAAAAATAAAAATAAAAATAAAAATAAAAATAAAAATAAAAATAAAAATAAAAATAAAAATAAAAATAAAAATAAAAATAAAAATAAAAATAAAAATAAAAATAAAAATAAAAATAAAAATAAAAATAAAAATAAAAATAAAAATAAAAATAAAAATAAAAATAAAAATAAAAATAAAAATAAAAATAAAAATAAAAATAAAAATAAAAAAAAATAAAAATAAAAATAAAAAAAAAATAAAAATAAAAATAAAAATAAAAATAAAAATAAAAATAAAAATAAAAATAAAAATAAAAATAAAAATAAAAATAAAAATGAAAATAAAAATAAAAATAAAAATAAAAATAAAAATAAAAATAAAAATAAAAATAAAAATAAAAATAAAAATAAAAATAAAAATAAAAATAAAAATAAAAATAAAAATAAAAATAAAAATAAAAATAAAAATAAAAATAAAAATAAAAATAAAAATAAAAATAAAAATAAAAATAAAAATAAAAATAAAAATAAAAATAAAAATAAAAATAAAAATAAAAATAAAAATAAAAATAAAATAAAAAATAAAAAATAAAAATAAAATAAAATAAAATAATAAAATAAAATAAAAATAAATAAAAATAAAAATAAAATAAAATAAAATAATTATAAAATAAAATAAAAATCAAATAAAATAAAATAATTATAAAATAAAATAAAAATAAAATGAAAATAAAATAATAAAATAAAAAATTAATCAATTAAATCAAAATTATTATTATATTTCTTAGTTTTATTTTTTTTAATTTTCATTCTTTTTAGTTTTATTCATTTAGTTTAGACAGGAAACAGGGTCTATGGGAGCTCAAAACCTATGGGATTTTACTTCAAGATATCTGTTAGTCCTCCAAGAATTTATACTGGCTACTGTTCAAGACGTTTAAGTTTTTTTTTTTTTCTTTATATGAATATTGGAGCTGTTAGTCCTCCAAGACTTTAAACTGGCTTATTTATCAAGAATTTCATTAAAGATTTTATATTGGAGCTCTTAGTCCTTCAAGACTTTAAACTGAATTTCAAGGATGTTCAAGATTTTATGGATATTTTTGGAGACAGATTTTTTTTAATTTTTTTATCAATCAAATGTTAGGTCCACCAAGACCTTAAACTGGAGTGTTATCAAATGTTATGTCCACCAAGACCCTAAACTAGACTATTATCAAGCTTTTGGGTCCACCATGACCTTAAACTGGATATCTTATAAATCAAATGTTTGGTCCACCATGACTTTAAACTGGTAGTTCATTCATTGTTTAGTCCACTATGACTTTAAACTGGAAAATCAATATCTGCAGGATAATTCAACATTCATTGGTCCACTATGGCCTTATACTGGATTACTTGTTGATCAAATGTTTTTTCCACTATGACATTAAACTGGATTATCAAGTTTATTCAATCTTTGGTCAAGCCTAGGCCTTACTTAGGAATATTTCAAGTTATTTATGCACTTAAACGATCTTTGGTCCACCAAGACCATAAACTGGCAATCGATTATATGTTTGGTCTACCAAGACTTTAAACTGGAATGTCAATCTTGTTTGGATAACTCAATTCAATCTTTTAAATTATCACTGTCAACTAAGACTCTAAACTGGTTATTCAATTATTTCTGGAATTGGGTGCTGATAAACTTTAGGAGGTTAAAATTTTAGGTGGGAATGATGCTAAGGAAAGCATAATGGTTAATTAGGTAAATTTTGTGGCGCTTTAACATGGTCTAAAGTTAATATTATTATTATTGGAAGCCTGGAAAAAGTATTTTATGGGTTTTCTGTATAGCAAAGTTTAAAAATTGTGATGAAGGAATCAGAAGTTAGGATGGTAGCTGGATTTTAGGGAATGATTTTTTTTAGTGCCTCATTGTTAGGCCATTTTTGGTGTGAAGTTCGGAGGACCTTATGGCGAGATTGGAATCATAGAATTCGGCTCAGTGGGGGGCCCTATGAGGTTGGAATCAGGAGTATTCGGCTCATAGGAAGATCCACTCTCTCAATGCTGTGACAAGAAGGAAGACTGGTATATGGGATTCTGAAGGGATTCAAACCTTGCTCTCAGTAGTGGAATCATCACAAGATTTATTTTTATTATTATTTTATGTTATATTAATCCAGAGAAGAAAGAAAACAACATTTATTTTAAAGTTAAAGAAGACCAAGCAAAAACAAAATTTTATCAAGTTATAATGTTAGAAAAGATAATTTCTTTGAAATTGTTCAACATCATTATCAAATCTTTGCATTAAAATTCTTCTTTTCATGAGGTCTTCATGGTTATTAGCTGGAGTTTCTTGAAAATAGGCCAGCATTTTTTGTTTCAACTCATTTGTAAAGTCAAAAAAAAGATAGCGATGAAAATTTTGATAATGATTAATATAGTCTGTCTTCACTTTGCCAACGTCATCAGTGTTGGTTATTTCGACAGCTAGAAGTTCAAACATGTTATTAAGTTATAGGTTTAGTTAATTTTGATTAAAAAGTTTTTTTTAGTAAGATAATAGGGTCTTACATTTAGAGCCAGGAAACATAGTCTCAGCAAAGTTGGTTGGGGGCACTGGCGTTATAGGATTAGGATCTTGTGAAGGCAAAATTAGGCTGGGATCCGCTGATGAAGATTGAACTTTTGATGTTGAAGCTGCTTTTGATCTTATTTGTTTTAAGAAGACAGGAATTTTTGATTGCTTTTTAGAAGTTGTGGGATCAGGGAGAGCTGCTGGTCCTAAATATACGTTTGTTTTAGAAGGAACTATTGGCTGGTTACATTTGACTTTTTTCACATGGCATACATTGCAAGCAGTCCTGCCAGGAAGATTAGGGTTAGACATTAAACAAGGTACCTGGTAGCAAGCGCAGAGTTCACATGGATCGACAAGTTCTTTGAAAGACATATTGATGAAGATGAATTTTAAAGTTGATTAAAGAAGATGGTGGTTGAAGGTTAAAGATGAATATTGTGTTTGACCACTTATGCAAAGTTTTAAGAATGGGGACATTCTCAATTGGAGGGAGGATGTGGTAGCCTAAAGTTTAGTATGGCACCTAAGTACGTAAATGGAGTTATTAGGGCGTGCAAGATTGGCGTTATTAATTTTTATAAAAGGGTTTTATTTAATTTATTTGAGTTTTTAATATGAAGAAATTGGTTAAAAGCAAATGCCTAGGCGAAATCAACTTATTTTTACGGTCTTAAAAATTTATAAGTATCAAGTCGAGTCACTCAAGAACCTTAGGAAATTTTTCCAGAATTTTTACTATTTTTCTTATATTTTTAAATGAATTTTAAAGATTTATAGAAATATTTACGTTTTTAGAAAATTCTTAAATTTGATGAATTTATACCAGGTGATTAGAGCTGCGCAGGCTACGAAAATTAGTTGGGAATGTAAAAGGGAAGTGGCTCTATCATGTGTAATTTTTTTATAATTTTTATTATAGTTTTAAAGGTTTTAATTGAGTCTGGAGGTCCGGACGGACTCCATACGAGCTCCATACGGGCTCCGCATTTACTCTGGGTGAGCTCTGGAGGGGAAAACTTAGGCACGTGACTAGGAATACTTAAGAGCCTCTCAGACTCGAAATTAGGATCATCTTACAATCATCAGGATCATACATCTTAATCTTTAACCACCACGGTCTCATTTTTTATTACTCAACAAATTAAATAAATTTGTAATACCCTTATAACTTTATATTTTATATATAACATTTTAGAAATACTACTCAAAAATTTAAATCACACTTCAATCAGGGTATCTTTAGAAAGGTCTTCATCACTGGGACTTGATTATTGCTGTCTCATAAAAATTCAAATTATTATACAAACATAAAAGTCAATCTTTTCAGATCTTTCACTGGTACACCTTAATTGTTGTTATCAGTATTTCTTTCTCAACAGCCATTTTCTTTTAATATTAATAAGTATTAAATATTTTAGAGTTTCATTATTTTTTATCAATCAGATACAAGTATACTGGGTAGCTTAGTGATTTAGAATTCCCATTTTGTTATTTTTATTTGAAGGACGGGTTTTCCACTAAATCCACATATCTCCTCCTAATTCTGCTTACAGCAAGGCGACTGTAAGAGTTTACCTTACCATAATGTAGCATGTATAGAGCTAATTCTGGGTAAAGCATAGATATCATCAACAGTATAAGTGTTTAATACTTTATGATAACCACATAACCTGGTTTTATCTTTCTCACAAGAAATTAAGACAGTTGAGATAACACAATGTTTAGGTGTTTTAACTACCTTTTTAATAATATTCATTTTTAAAAGGGTAGAGATATTGTCTTCAATATCTTTTCTCTTTGTGGGAGAAAAATAATATGGCTTCTTCTTTAAGCTAGGTGGTATTTCAGTTTATGGGAAAGATCATGAAAGCTTCATTTCTTCTTTTACCAATCAAATTCATGTGACTCATGAGCAAAGGCCTTAGGAAAATATTTTATCAATTGAGTGATGGGATATTTTTCCTCACCAGAAAGTTGCTCTCCAAATGAAGCATTGTCAATTTCAGATAAAAGGGCAGGCATTTCTTTTTTAGATCTTCCTTTATATTGAACTACTGAATGACATGTATTCAATCCTGGTGTTAATAATTTTTTGGGGGAGGAAATCCTAAAGTTTCTCTTACCATTCATCCCCATGGTGAAGCATTGGTTTGAGGTATCCAATTTTATTCCATATTTGGTTAAAAAATCATTTCCCACAATGAACCAACTGCTTAAGTTATCATTTTTAATGACCAAAAAATTACACATAGCTCTTAAAAAATAATGGTTATATTTAAAAAATACTGTGGCTTTTTATTTACCAATGGGGGACAAAACTGAGTCATAACCTTTCCAATGCTCAGAAATGATAGGCATTACTTTTGATTTATAATCCCGGTCCACTGAAGCAAGTGCTTTTTCAGATACTACACTTCCTCCAGCTCCAGAATCTAAAACAGCCTCAATGTTATTTCTATTAATGACACTGGTGCCTTGAGAAGGGCAATAATAATTGAGATGTGCTAAAGATTTCTTATGACCTCAGTATCTTCTACTATAGATAAATCATTATCTCCCACATCAATATTATATAAATAATGAATATCTTCTTCCAGAATCAAAATTACCTTGTGAGATTCATATGAAATATTTGAGGCACAAGCACATGAAGTATTGTCCAGTGCAACTGTGTCATCAGCATGTTCCTCTGTTTGTTCAACAAGATTTATTTTCTTGTTAAAAATATGGTCTGTTTGCCAAGGCTTTCTGCATTTGAAGCAAGTGTTTGTTGTATACTTTTTAGGTGCAACAGGGGAAGAAGGTTTACCAACTTTTTCAAGAGTTTTCTGTTGGTAATTGGAGGTTTTCTCCAATGAATTTCTAGGAATAAATCTTCTAGAATCATACTTGTTATTTAAAAGGATCTCATTACTAGTATTGATAAAAGAAGAAGGTTATCTTGAGAACTCAGTCCTAGAAACTACTAAGTCTCTCAGAGACATAGGTAATTTAAAGAGGTTCCTGTCCTTACATAATTCAAACTCCATATCTGGCTCCATTGCCCTCAGGATTTTCACAAGTTTCATCAGGAACTAAATAGGTTTTTCAGTAGAATAAGAGCTATATCTGGATTCTTCATAATGCCTTTTTTGAGCTAACCTAAACTTGAAACCACCAAATTGTGCTTTAATAAATTTCTTACAATCTTCCCATTAGTCATTTTTTCTAAGAGGACAGATTCATATCAAATTATGGCTACATTGGTAAATAAAGAAATTAATTTTGACACAATTTCATGATATGGGAGTTTGTAAGAATTTTTCAGATTATCAATCCTGCAAATAAATTGATGCCAATCAGAATAAGAATCACCATCAAATGTTGGATATCAGTCAAGTTTTGGACAATTCTTTCAATTTGAAGTAGTCTCCTTATTACAAGTTTGTTTCTGAGTAAGAAGAAGCTTTAACTTCTCTAATTAAGCAGTAATCTCATTGTTTATCCCTTCTGTAGATGAAAAAGGTACATCATCAATTTTTGATGGAAACGCAGTAATATCTACAGGCATATCTGGCACTAATTTTACTTTGGATGAACTTGGTACAGGTACAATTGGATTATCCTGTGAAACAAATTCTTTCAAAGAAATGTAAGAAAAATTTTGGTCATGTAAAAATGAGTTTAATTTCTCTTCAATGGTTGTTAGCCTATTCTTTACTCTTGGAATACTAGATAAACTCTCATTGATGGTTGCAAATAATAACTGGTTCTTATTTTAAGAAGATAAATAATGGTCACCTAATATCTTTAAGTTCAACTTATGTCCCTCTAGCTCCTGGAAACAGATAGACACAGTATCTTGTAATTTAGACAAATTATTCTTAATATTTTGCCACAAAGCAACTTTCTATTAATTAGTTACTTTTTACTTAAATAAATCATCAGAAACTCTCTGTAATTCACTTCTCACTGCTTCATAACCTTGTTCAGTTAAAAAACTTTAAAATTTCTGAGTCAATTGCATGTTTTTCATTATATGATTTTTTTATCCATAAAATCCCTCAATTATTTATCATTAATGTTATCTACATCTGGAGTATTTCTTAATAGGGGAACAGAATAATTTTCCAGATTCTCATAAAATTCAAGATCAAGTGGTTTCATCATTAATAGCCATATCAGGATCTATCAATGAATTAGAAATCAATACTAAAGTATTAGTTACATTAGAGTATTGAGCAATCTGCAGCTACAGTCAGCCTCTACTGGTCTCAAAGTATCATCTTCTTATTCAGAATTACCTGAAGGAACTGAATCAGTAACAAGAAATGGTACTTGGGATTCAATAGAGGGGATTACTATAGTTTTTGAAAAAATTGGATGTGATTGTTCTTTCTCTTTCTTCCTCCTTGTTAGGGATGAGGAGGTGTTGGGTTGAACTGATGGGTTCTTGAAGGACCTGCCTGAGGTGCTTGCTGTTGTTGTTTTTGGGTCTGGTGGTAGTCCCACTGGGTTCTTAGCCAGTCCCATTGCCATTTTGTAACTTCCACCTTTTCCTGTTATTGAGGGGCCGTTTCACTACGCAATATAGGGGGTGGACTTGCTAGCAAGTCCCCAACCTGAACTCAGACTGAACTCAGATGGAACTCAGACTGAACTCATACTGAACTCATACTGAACTCTACTTGAAGACCCACAAAAACTGTTATGCTGAGTGGTGTTCATCCCTGATTGTATGGTTCCTTTGTCAATAGCTCAATGTGTGTTCAATCTGTGGTGAATTTGAGTCCAAGGTTGCGGACTTGCTAACAAGTCCGCCCCCCGTATTGCGCGGTGTTTGTTGAAGGGATTTTTGTGCTGGAAGAGGTTTCCTCTTCTCTTGAAGAAAGGATTCTATGTTTCTTACCCTTTCTTCTAGAATTTATGTTTTTGACCTCAATTTGAAATTTTCTGCCCTCAACTTCTTGATGTGAGTGGAGAGGTTACTGACTGCTGTTACAAGGGCATCCTTTTTATCCTGAATCCTTTTGGAAGCTCTTCTGGGGGTTTTACTGAAAGCTTTTGATCCAGAGAATTTTTTTCCACTTTTATTTCTATTTCTTACATTTCCACATCCTGATTAGTCCAAAAATTGATTAATTTGAGAAAGTTTTGTAGCCAAAGGAGAACTTACAGAAGTCCTATCATCATTAATAAAATCTAGTTCTTCATCATGGGCAGCAGAAGCACTTTGATCAGTCATTGTTCTAGATAACCAGAACTGAGAGACAGAAATATTAAAATTTAATCAGTTATTATCTTTACTTTGTTGTAAGGAAAATAAGAGAGAAAAAATATTTCAAGCATATAATCAATTATCAGGATTTATTAATCAACTTTAATAATGAAAATATAATGTTTATCAAGAGAAAAGTATCAACTGAAATAAGAATTGCAATTTTTATTAATTTAATTAAGAAGTTTTTTATATTTTATTAGCAGGATTTAAAATAAATCAACTGAAATAATAAAATGATTTATTAATTGTCAGGACAAATAGTCAAATGGAATAATTAACCCAATTCTCAATTAGTTATTAATATATATGTTGATTATTATCAGGACTAAGAGTCAACTGAAAAATTTAACTACCAGGACTTAATGTCAGCTGAAATAATTTAATAGAATTAGTTTAATTAATTTGATATATCTATTATTTTACTGCAAGAAAAATTTGTCAACTGAAATAATAATATAATATTTTAATTTTCAGGACAAAAGGTCAACTGAAATAATTAATAATTAATTCAATTATTATTTTTTTACTGCCAGAAAAATTTTTTAACTGAAACAATAATATAATATTTTAATTATCAGGATGAAAATTGTCAACTGAAATAATTTTAAAAAAAATTTATATAATATAATTAATTTAATTTATATTAATTTTAGGACTAAAATAAAAATATTGCTCTATCTTGGTCAACTAGGAAAAAAAATTATTTACCAGGCACCTCCCCCTGTAATGTGAGCAAATTAATTCAACTACAGAGTGCTGAGTAAAAAATATATACATAAAATATGAAATATGCAAATTTAGACCCACAAATAGTAACCAATATAGTAACCACAAATATATATGAGATTTTCCAATTATTAAACCTTAAATTTTGAGCGATGTTTGATTCCCAGTCACAGAAAAAAAGTAATTCATGTGCCTGATGACGTTTGTTGTTTTTCTCATCCACCCTTCCTTATAGGTCCTTGTAGTTGATGGTCCCACAGTTTCTGGCGTCAAGTTATTGGTGTGTGGTCATTGATTTGGAAAGGGCCTCAATTGTCTAGAAGGTTTGAATGGAGGTCCTTGGTGGTGATAGGTGGATTTTTGAGGATTTCAAGGTCAAGGTACGTAAAGAAGTATCTTTTATTAATTACTCAATGAAAGAGGTAAAATTTGTAATTATTATTATAACTAATGGATTAGAATTATGAAGTTTTAAATACTAAAAACAATAGGTAGTAGTAATAAATATATTTTTGGTTAGTATTTAATAAATTATTTTGTTAGTAAAATGATTATCTAAAACAACCAAAAGGGGAAGCCTTATATAGGCAAAAGAGAGAGAAAGCATGGAGCTAGAATCTTATCTACAGGATTATGAGAGAAAGAAAATTCCAAAAAAAATATTTCAAATATTAAGGCTGTTCTATAAAGAATGTATTAAGATAATGTATTTACTTTATATGTCAAAATTAATTGATTTTTTTCAAAATTTATATAAATGTCACTTTAAAATAAGTAATTTGAATTTTTTTATACATTTATTTTATTTTAATATTATATTTTTATCTCATTTAACCTGTCATTGAACACGGTGTTAGGAAATAAAACATAAAAGGGACATTAATATTAATTTTAAATATTTACTAAATTTAATTATTGTAATTAGTTTATTTATTACAAGTAATTTTAAAGTAAATTTACTATAATTAATAATAAAATAAAAAATAAAAAAGTTGTGGCTTTGTCCCAGTAAATAATTAATTATTTTACTGGGTGAGTCTAGCAGCCTGGCTGACAGTTTCTCACTCAGTTTTTACTTTTTTTTTGCCACAATTGGCTGTGTTTTTTGCAAGGTTAGTTCTTCATTTTACTCAACTTTGGCAACTGGTTTCTCTTGTGTAGCTTTACAACCATCATCAATTATTATTGTTGTTTCTGTGTAACAAGTGCACAGTGTTTTGTTTTTCTGGTGTGGATCTTTCTGCATTTCAGGTTCTCTTTGGTCTGTGGCCAATATAGGCTACTATCTTGACTTATTAAGCAGTCAAGAATTGTGTTTGAAGGGGTATAGTAATAGTCTCTAATCTGCTGTAGCAAAAAAATCTCACCTGGTATTTCTCAAAGGGACATGAGTTTTTCTCTCCAGTTTTACTCCAACTCTTTTGGTCAAGGCCTATATCTAGTAATAAAGGATTGTCTACATTTCTGGCTCCCAACCTGGGGTGAGGATTTGCTAGATTTTGGAATCTCTGTTACTTTTGGACTCTCATATTTGGTTGGAGATTGGTTTTCTGGAATCTATTGGACCATGGCTTCTGGACCCTCTTTTTCTAGTGGTGGTAGTGGCACTGTTGGTGCTGCTGAGGATGGTAATCCTCCTGTTTCTTTTAGGCCTTCTTTCAGGATTAAGTCCTGGAAGGGGCCTATGTTTATGGGGGAGGATGTGAAGTTGTTTCTGAAACTGTTTGAGGCTGATGGGAATGTGGATGGTGCTTCTCACTTGGACATGGTAAAGAAAGTCATCTTCTATATTAGTGACAGGGCTCTGGTGAGGGAATTTGCTTCTATGGAGGGTAATAGGAGAAAGGATTGGAAAAAGTTGTGTCTGAAGATGACAAACAGGTGGGGATACAGGTACTCTATGGTGGATCTCAATATGATTGCAAGTGAATGGCAATCTTATGGAGGGATGGATAACATCCATACTTATAGGAAGTTTCTGGATCAGTTGCAGCCAGTGGTGGATTATTTGGTGGATATGCAGGAATTGGAGAGTACTAACTCTGAAAGGGATATTTTTGAGTCTGCTCTGGCTAGGAATGTTAGGATTGATGCTCTGAAGCAGCTGGCAAGGAAGGATAAATAAAGATTCTCCATAATTGGAATCAGAAATTGCCTGCACTTTCTGTGGTGAAGGAGTTTGTGGAGGGTCATCTGAAACTTTTAACAGTAGAGTCATTCCAAGAAGCTAGCACTAAGTATTTTAGAAAGGTCAGTGAAGCTTTTTCTGAAGATGTGGAGGAATCAAGGACGAAGGAAAGAGTGAACATTGGAAAGGCTCCTGAGAAGCCTAAAGAGGTTGACCCTGTGGTGGAGCAGTTGGCTGATCTGACTAAACAGCTACATATTTTTGTTTAGGAGGCTCATAAGGCCAATAAGGCTCCTTCTCAGCCTAGAGATTTTGAAAGGAGGGTTAGTAGGAGTGATCCTTGGGTCTTCTCTTATTTCAGCAGGAAGGGCCACAAGTCCAATTATTAATGGGCACTGAATAGGGATGTGTCTGAAGGGAAGGTAGAATTTGATGGGAAAGTGTTAATGTTCACATATGGTACTTTGTGAATCCTAATGATGGTCAGGCTCCAGTGGACTTGATGATGAGGAGACATAATGTCAACTGAAGGAGGCCAAGGTTTGAAGAGTTGCCTAATGAGGCTTCTTTAAATGGTGAAGGTGGAAATGATGGCAAGGGAAAATGAAAGGAGGCTAATAGAGTCTAATTTACATCTTTCTTTGGTGGTTTGAAGCCGTATTCTTGTGGTGGAAAGTCAACTGGGTAATTCTTGGCTGGTGTTTATGATGTAGGCCCAACCAAGGCCTAAGGCTTCAAAGGTGGATCCTAAGCTGAGCGCAGCTAGGAAGAGGTACAAAAAAGAGGAGCTGTATAAAATTCAGAAAGGTATAGCTGATATTTCCCCCCCTATATTTGGAGCATTGGACATGAATGATGAGCCAATGCCTATGGATGTTGATTCTGACTCTGAGGAGGATGTCTCTTTTGCTTCATTTCCAAATCCTGCTGGAGTTAGAGGTTCTGGTGAGGGATATATTTTGGTTCCTGTTTATGGTAAATCTGTTGGTTATTCTGGTCCTCAAGAATCTTCTAGGACCAAGGTAGTGAAGTAAAGAGCTCACTTTAAGAGGCCAGAGGTTTCTGGCCAAGTTAACATTATGAACTGTGTCCTGGAAAGGATGAATCAGGGTCAGGCCTCCCTAACTTATTGGGAGTTGTATTCTATCAGTCCTGGGTTGGCTGATAGGCAAAACAAGTTGTTGACCAGGAGAGGGGTTTCTTCAAGGGAGGTAGAATACATTTTTTATTCTTCTGAAAAACTTGGTGAGGGGTTGGAGACTCATTTTTCTGCACCTCTGGGTTATGTCAATGTCACTCTGAATGGCAGGGAGGCTATGGCATTGGTGCGTTCAGGTTCTCAGATTAACCTGATTTCTTTGTTTGAGGAAACTCTTCTGGGCCTCCCCATCAAAACAGCTATTGGTGGAAATTTAAGAATAATTGTTAGCCATGTCACTTTATTGGTTAAAACATCTGAGTTTGTGAAGTTAGATGTTGGTGGAGCCTCAGGGAAGGTTCATTTTTATATTGAAAAATGAAAAGTAAAAGCTGTTTTTGGTGGGCCATTCTTGATGGATTTTCAGGCAAGAATTGGCTACTGATTTGATTTGGGAATATGATTGGTGTTAACTGGTGAAGATGAAAGGAGACTTCACATGAGGTTATCATCTCTTTGAGAGGATGTTTGGGAGACCAGGCCTGAGTTATCTTCAAGGTGGCAGTGCATGAAATTTTGAGGAAAAGAAGAGAAGTGGGTGCTGCCTCTTGCTTTTTGGAGGGTGGTTCAGGCTCTAGTGGGAGTCTGTCTTTTTTAGAGTGATGAGGGCTAATCACTCTAGTGCTACAACCTCTCCCCAAGATGAGGGAATCCCAGATTTTAGTAGGTCAGCTCCCTTGCAGATATACCAAGTGGATTTTCAACTTTCTCCTTGTAATTTTTCTCTTCTCTGCAAGTATTCTTCAAGTTTTTTATCAAGTATCTGTTCTCTCTCAAAATTTTCAATTTTTTTTTAATTCAAGTTCAAATAAGAAGATTAATTATATATCTTTATTGGAAGATATGCGGAAAAGCTGTGAAGTGGTGAGAATAGTGTTTAAAAGTAATTCCTTCCAACTGTGCACTGCTATAGTTTCTTCTATATCTTTCAAAAACATTCACCACACAATATGGGGGGAGGACTTGCTAGCAAGTCCGCAACCTTGGACCCAAACTCACCATAAATTGAACACACATTGAGCTATTGATAAAGGAGCCATACAATCAGGAATGAACACCACTCAGAAGAACAGTTTTAGGTGGGTGTTCAAGTAGAGTTCAGTATGGGTTCAGTATGAGTTCAGTCTGAGTTCCATCTGAGTTCCATCTGAGTTCAGGTTGAGGACTTGCTAGCAAGTCCACCCCCTATATTGTGTAGTGATTACCTTGGCCAAGTCTGTGAGCATTGGGGAAACCCATGGCTATTTTTGTAGGATAGAATAAAATTCAAGAAAATAAAATAAAAATTTCAAGAAAACTGAAGAAAATCAAGAAAATAATTTCTAGATAATTAAGAAAGAAGAAAAGAAATATTTTTGTGAAGATCATCAAGATCATTTTTTTGGCCTCTAGAACAAGGTGAAACTGCACAAATTTTTGAATAATGAAGATCAGCAAGATCAATTTTTGTGCCTCCAGCATGAGGTCTAACTGCACAAATTTTTGAGAAATGAAGATCAGCAAGATCAATTTTTGGGCCTCCAGCATTGTGGTGATCCAAACCTTGGTAGGCCTTTGGAGTGCATATTTGGGTATATTTGGTATGTAGGGTGTTATTTGGGGTTATGGTGTTATTAGTGGATTTTTTTCATCTTTAGGTGATAATTAGTAATGTTTATGGAGGCTTAAGCTAGGTTCACTTATTATGTCTCAGCTTAATGTCCTTTCTTTTCTCTTCATTTTGGTATCCCTATGGGTGGTTACCTTGTTTTATAGGGTAGTTATGGTGTTGTTATTGGTATTTATCGGAAGTTTATTGCTTAGTGGTGCTTATTTTGGCTTAAGCTAGGGTCACTTATTATGTCTCAGCTTATTTTCCTTTTTTTTCTTTTCATTTTGGTATGTCTTATGTGTGTTTACCTTGTTTATTAGTGAAGTTATGGGTTTTTATGGGTTTTATGGGTGTTTTAGGGCCAAGAAGCAGCCCGCCCGCCCCTAAGCGGAGGCCTTTCTTGAAGTGGGGTGACTGTCTGGGCGCTTGGGAAGCGCTAAAATGCACTTTTATGCATGAAAAAGGCTGGGAAAGCTGGATTTTGGCTAGGGAATTGGTCAGGGTGGTCTGTGCACTAGCTGTATGATGCATGTGTGGGAAGTTTTTTAGGGGAATCATCATATCTCTATGCTCATTGCCACTCTGTTTCTTACTGTCTCATTGGCTTATGTTTTGTTGGAATATATTACTGTTTATTTCAACTCTTTCTGGTAGTCTGTCTGGGACTATTATCTTCACTTTTAAAGGGGTCAAGTGTGTTTAATTAGAGGTTCTAGCAAACAGATCTCCAATTTTCTGCAACAGGTAAATTTCACTTGTTTTTCTAAAGGGACAGGTGTTATTATTTCTGGTTTTTCTCCAACTCCCTTGGTCAAGGCCTATAGCTAGTACTATAGGATTGTCTACAGCGTGAGAATAGACTGCACAATTTTAGAAGATGTGATTCAGAAGATGAATCAACATTTGAAGATTAAGAAGATGGAAGTAAGGATGAAGATGAAAAATTGCGGAAAAGTTTTGGAGTGATGAGATTGGGGAATAAAAGTAAGTCCTTCAGATTGTGCACTGCTAGGGTTTTTTCTACAAATTTCAAAAACATTACCTTGGCCACACATGTGAGAGATGGGGAAACCCTTGTGTTTTGTTCCAGGTCTGGTGGTGAAAATGTCCTGAAGATCCCTCAAGTTGAAGGTGGAGCTGGAAAATATAAGAAGGTGGCTCAGAAGATTAGGACTGTCAATGAGCCTATGCCTGTTGGTTTAATCCTCCTCTGAAGAGATCTCCTTTTTCAAGAGATTTGTACTTTACTCTTCTGGTGAAGAATCCTTTTGATTTTGTGGAAACTGCTATATTTACTGTGGAATGGTTAAAAGTTGTTAATTTTGGTCCTGATGGGTGTTGTCTGATGAGGAAAATAAATTTTTGTTGCACGTTATTGTGCTGAGGGAGAAAGCAGTGGCATAAGATGAAGAGGAAAGGGGTGTGTTGAAAAACTCCTATGGGGAACCTTACTTGATTACTGTGGTTTTTCATGAACCTTGGCAAATTAAACCTATTCCAATTCCATCTGTTATTTGAAATGATTTTGTAGAGATTGTTAGGGAAAGAGTAAGGACTGGTTTATATGAAAAATCATCATCTAGCTACTCAAGTCCTTTTTTCTGTGTAAAGAAGTAGAATGGGAACCTGAGGGTGGTGCACAATCTTATAGCTTTGAATAGAGTCACTATCAAGGATGCTGGTATGCCTCCAAGTGCAGGGGACTTTGTTGAAGCATTTTCTGGAAGGGTATGTTATGGTTTTGGTGATATTGTGGGTGGTTATGATAAATGGAACTTCACATTGATTCACCACCACTTTTAACTTTTGAAACTCCTTTGGGAAGTTTTCAGCTCACTAGGTTTCCTACAGGAGCAACTAATTAAGTAGAAATATATCAAGCACAAATGGCTTGGATTATACAGGATGAGTTCCCTACTCATGCTGGTATTTTTATTAATGATGTTGGAATCAAAGGACACTCCACTGATTATGGAAATGAGGTGCTGAACAAGAACCCAGGTATAAGAATATTTGTTTGGGAATATGCAATTAATCTAGAGAGAGTATTGCTTAGGATTGATTAGGCTGGTTTGACCATTTCTAGGTCAAATTTTTGTTGTTTTGTTCTTCTCTGGAAATTCTAGGTCATGTTGTATGTAAGGAGGGAAGTATTATGGAAATGAAGAAATTTAATAAAATTTAGTCATGGCCAAGGCCAAAATATACTACTCAAGTCAGGGGGCTTTTGTGGGTTTGTGTGTATGTCAAAATTTTTATTAAAGATTTTTCTTTGTTGGCATCACATTTAAGGAGGCTGACCAGGAAGGATGCAGAGTGGGAATGGTCTGAAGAGTGTGAAGAGGCTTTTCAGAATTTGAAAAAATTAGTTTGTGAAGATATTGTTCTTCACAATTTGGATTATGATGTGGGATCTTGAAAATATTTTCTGGAAATGGACTCAAGTTATATTGCTTCTGGTGCTGTTTTGTTGCAGGAAGATAAAACTGGGAGGGTCAGGCCAGTAAGGTATGAGTCCATGGTATTTAATGAGGTTGAATCTAGATATTCTCAACCCAAGTTTTAATTGTGTGGTGTAGCAAAATTTTTGAAGAAACTGCAAACTTTTTTGTGGGAGCAGCATTTTGAGCTGCAGGTGGATGCAAAATCTATGGTTCTAATGATCACTACACCTAGTCTTCCAAGGGTGGAATTTATTCAGATTTTCCCTTGACCTGGTACACAAACCTGGAAAAACTTTTACAATGACTTATGGATTATCAAGGAGACCATCCACAGATGAATATTTGGACTCTGAAGAATTTGATGAAGATGTCCCAGTGATTAGGGCCAGTACAAAGGGTGCTGAAGATTTTTCTCTTCTCCCCCATGAGGCTAAACTGGAAGATTTCTCTCTCCTCCCCCATTATGCTAAACTGCAAGATTTTTCTCTCCTTCTCCATGAGGCTAGACTGAAAGATTGTTTTCTCCTCCCCTAAGAGGTTAAACTGGCTGGATCTGTTCTTGATTCTGGTTATCAGGATGTCTTTGTTGATTAAGATCGGGATGTTGTTTAGGATAGCTCAAATTTAGAATATGGTGTTTTTGTTAGTAAACTGGAATCTCTTAAAATTAAGTGGAAGTAAAAGGATGTACCAAAATTTAGGTATTGGTGTCCTGGTTGAGCTGTTCATGTGACTCATGTTTACAATGGTGATTTTGATGGAAGGGTTTTATCCTTATATGTTGTTTTTTTTGGATTTTGAAGATGAGACCTGGGGTCATACTGGGTTTAATTTTACTATGGTTTAATATCTCTTAATCTTGGAGAGGCCAAATATTTGTGATGATGATACTTTGGTGGCAATCAAGAAGAAAAGTTCTGGCTTCTATGTGTAAGGAAGGAGGTTGATGAGGAGGAGACATCCAAATACTCAAGTAGTGGTGACTCAGAAGAAGGGTTAAGAAGTTGTGTTGAAGTCTTTTCATGAAGAGCTTGGTCATAGAGGCTTTGGGGAGACTTATAGAAGAGTAGCTGACAGATTTCAGTGGCCAGGTATGAAGTTGGCTGTGCAGGGTTGGGTTCAATCTTGTGAAGAATTTCAAAGAAGAAGTCACTTGAAACCTAAGGATGTTGGCCATGCTACTGGTTAATCAACTGTTTTTGGAAGAGTCAGCTTAGATTCTGTCCATATCAAAGAGGGCAGGTATAAATACTTGATTGTTTCCAGGGATGATTCACCTGGTTGGATTGAGGCAGTGCCTCTTGGTAATTTGACTGCCAAAAATGTGGCAGAATTTTTGAAGAAGGAATGTGTGTTTAGATATGGGTTAATGAATTTGGTGACTATTGATGGTCGGCCAGAGTTTGGAGCTAAATTTAAAGAAGCTGTGGAAAGTATTGGTTCTAAAGTTAGAGTGGCCACACCTTATTATCCTGAAGCTGAAGGCATATTTGAAAGAGGCCATCAAGTTATCAAGAGTGCTCTGGTGAAGATGTGTGGAGATAGTGCTAAAAAGTGGAGGCATTATTTACCCTTGGTATTATTTTCTGTTACATTCACTGTGAAAAGGATAACTGGCTATTCCCCTTATGAATTAATGCTTTGGTAGAAAGATGTTCTACCAGTGGATTTAAAAGCTGTCTCTTATCTTGGAATAGATTGGGATGATGTGTTCTCAACAGAAGATTTGCTTTGTGCCAGGATGCAACAGTTGGAATGTAGCGAGGAATGTCAAGAGAATGCATACTCTAGAATGATGAAGATAGGAAATCAATCAGTCAGATATTGGGATAATAAGTTGGCTTATAGACTCAGGAATCCCTTGAAATCTGGTTGTTTAGTTTTGGTGTATAATAGAAGTTTGGAGATTCAGTGGGGAAAAATGTTTTCTGACAGATGGAATGGGCCTTACAGATTCAAATCTCAGGTGTCTGGAGGTTCTTATGTTTTGAAAGAGTTAGATGGTGCAGTTATAAAGAAGAGAGTGGCTGCTGATCAGTTGAAGATATATTACCCAAGAAGCACTAGAAGTGAAAAATATTGACTCTGCAATGAGGATAAACTATGGACCATTCTTTAATTTTGGATTTTGGTGAAGCTGTGCATCTGTTTTGTTGGAAATTTTTTTTTGTTAGTAGGAACCTATGGGTGGGGCTTCTAGATTTGATCTTGGCAAGTCTATGAGTATCTGATTATCTAGCTTCTCTGTAGAACAGTTACCCCAGATTGTCTGTTTTTAACCCCTTGTCTTAATTTGGTTGAACCCTAGTATTGGTTTCACTTCACATTTTTTTAGTCCTATATGACCTAAAACTTGAAATTCTTTTGGTCTTCAAGTGCTTGACTCTTCACACTTATTGGTTTTGGTTTATTTATTTTTTTTGATTGTTGTGTTTTTGTTAGAAGGTACCCAGAGGGGGTTCTAGATTTTATTTTGGCAAGTGTGGAGGTAAATGATGAGCTGGCTGCTCTGTAGAAAAGTTATCCCTTAATGTTTGTTTCAAGTATTTTTTTTGTCATAGTTTAATTCCAGTTCTGGTTTTTGTTATTCAGGTTTCAAGTTGACTATGACTTTAAACTGACTTACTGGATTGGAAATGGGTTCTTTATTATTGGTCTATTTAGATTGGTAGTGGATCACTGGTTGTCTCCTATAATTTTCTTTATTGGAGGGAGCCCACCCATTGATCATTTCCTTGGACTAGACATTCTATGGAGCCAGACTTTTTTTTCTTTCCTTAATTTTTTTGTCTATGGTTTTGTTAGATAGAATTTTTAATATTATTTTCTTTTTTCTTTTTTTTCTTTTAATTTTTATGGGGGTTAATAGGATATAAAGAAGGGGAAAAATCACAAATTTTATTGTATGGTTTCACCACATCAGGGTCACCTGGATGTGTGCAAGCATTGGTGGGGAAAGGCTCATCAATTGGCTGGGAAATTCCATTTTCTTTTTTATACTTATTTCATTTTTTTATTATTTACTTTAATTTCTATTCATTTCATCTTATCTTTATTGATATTATTTTTCTTAACTTATTTTTATCTCAATTCATTTTAAGATTATTTAATGGTGTATCAAAATGAAGGTGCACTTGGATGTGGGTAAGGTATCAGGGGATCAGCTCATCAATTGGCTGGGGGAGACTGTTTGTAATTATTATTTATTTCATCTTATTCTTATTCATTACAATTTAATTTCTCAGCTCTCATATTTTGTTGGGCAATTTTGTTAATTTATTTTCAAGTTTTTTTTAATATTTTAGTAGTTTAAGTAATAATCAATAAAATAAAAATAAATTTAAGTTTAAATTAAATTCTTTAAATTATAAATATAATTATAATTAAAATCAAATTAAATTAAAAATAAAATAAAATAAAATTGAAAAAAAAAAATTTAAAAAAAATTATAATTGCTAACAATTTTTGTTTCTCCATTTAGTAATTTATTAATTTCTTTTTTTTCTATAATTAATGTCTGGAAGAAGAAGCCTCTAGTGTTTGGTCCAGATTATGTTGGCATTTTTGCTTTTTTTTAAGATTGGAGGAAGAACTATGTACCTTGTGGTTTAGTCAGCTGGGAGAGTGTTTGGATTTTCATGGTCAGGAACCAGATTGGAATGTAATTGTTTTGTAGAAGTAGAAGAGGCTGGGATGGAGTGTTGGAAGGTTTGATTAATTATTCTAGACATCTTCCAGTGGTCATAAAAAATTTGTTTCCTCAGGTTCTTCTAAAATTCATTCAATTGTCCATGAAGAGAAAAGGCTTTAAGCATGTTTGAACACATCATACTTAGTTGTTGCATCATATTGGTGTAATCCAGTGTTAATTTGGTTTCTAGAGGTTGGCCAATCCTAATAGTAGTTTCAGGAGGTGGGGTGCCAAATAAACAGAACAATTGGATCAGTTATTGTTTTCTGTTATAGAAATTGGATTAATCAATTTGGTACTTACAGATTTGAAGCTCATTAATTTTTTAAGAAGCCAGAATTGGGACTGTTGAAGGATTTTGGATGTAGGTAGTAGGAGGAGCAACCAGGTGGAGATATGGATTTCCATGGTCATCCTCTAAAGGGTTTTGAGAAGATGTACAAGAATGAGGAGGTTACTGGGGCCTAGTTGGAACAGCAGGGCTGTTGTTTTTGTTCTTCATATTTTTTCTTGGATCAGTTTTGTAGGATACTGGTGGTGAATTACCAGGTTGGTTGTAGGATGGAGCAGGCAAAGGTGACCTGGAAGCTGATTGGGATCTGCTGGATGAAGATCTGGAAGAAATTTAACTGTCAGATGAATAATTTTCTGGCAGAGGAGAGCTGTAATTTATTCTTCTTTATTGAGATGGATGATTTTGTCTGGGAGCAGTGTTTGATGCTCTAGTGTCTTCTTGGGGTCCTATGGCAGGTCTTCTAAAAGTTTTGTAATTTTTGGCAACTTTGGCTGAATGAAATTTTGACCACATTACTCTGGGAGCACTAGGAGACTGTTATGTGGTGTTTTTGGTATTTTTTGGTGCAATTTGGCTGTTTTCTGGCTGATTTTTTCTTCCTAGAGAGGCAGTTGGACCGCCTGGACCAGGTCTAGCAGCCTGGGAGCTGATTTTGAAGCTTTTTTAGTAAAGGCTTTTTATTGAGATGATAAAGAAAGTCTTATGGAGAGTGTTCTGGGGACTGGGCTGCAGGATCTTCTGGACGGAGCTGAAGATAAAGAAAAAGAAGCAGGGCCAAGTTCTGGGGATCTTGTAGGAGTTCTAGAGATGTTTTTTTGTGAAGGTGAAGGTGGTGGTATAAGATAATTGGGATCTCTGTCACATTTTTACATTTTGAGCTGCAAGAATCACAAGCCCTGTTTTATAGTTTGGCTTCAGGTGTTGGAAAAGTGAAAGTGCAAGGTCTGCACATGTGGATACAATGTTTTGCAAGCATAGTCTTTGGGAGAAGTGAAACAAGGAAGGTCTTATGGGTCAAAATCTGGGGATCCAGCCATGATCTGTAATGGGAAAGCAATGAAGAGAATAGAGATAAAAAAAATTTATCATTGATGGTTGGATGATGAAGAGAAAGTGGAAGTTCAGTAGAGTGGTTGCGGAGTATTGTGCATGGAATTGGCTCTATCTTTTTATGCAAAGTGTGGAAGGTCTGTCAAGACTTATACTGAACAATATGGTCAGTCCATCAAGACTTTAAACTGAGGAATTTTATAGTTCCCCAAGACTATAATCTGAGGATGTTTTGATGGTTGAGTCTTTCAGGACTAAAAACTGATATTGTGATTTTCATGTTATTCTGGAAGAGGGAATCCAAAGGGGGAGTCTCTGAATTTAGTTCAGGTAAGTGTGGGGGTAAATGATGAGCTGGCTGCTCTGTGGAACAGTTAGCCCAGAATGTTAGTTTATTTCTTTAGTCTTCAATGGTTTGATCTCTGGTTCTGTCTTTATGATTTAGATTTTAAGTCCCCCAAAACTATAAACTGAGGGCTTTGAGTCCCAAAAGACTATAAAATGAGGGCTGTTAGTCCCCCAAGACTTAAAACTGAGGATGGGTCCCCCAAGACTGTAAATTGAGGAATTTCTTATGATTGGCTATGTTAAGGAAGTATGGAGAGTGTTCAAGAATTTTTTATTTCCAATTCACAAAGTTCAATCAAGAGTCAAGTGGCAGAAGAGAAACAATAGATGAAACAAAGTGTTCAGAATTAGCTTTGAACTGGTGGATGAGGTCCCTAATTTTTTTAAGGTCCTGTGGGTTTCTAGCAGGAGTGGATTGGAAGTAGCTTAGTAGAAAGTTTTTTTGCTCAGAGGAGTGTTGTTGGAACTTGGCTTTGATTGTGGGCAAGTGGTTAGGTTTTGGTGGTGCAGTGGATCCTACATTGTCATCATCACTGTCAGAAGATGCAGGAACAGAGAAGTAATCAGTTTTAAAATTAGAAGGAAGGAATGAAAGTTTTTTTTGTTTACCTTCAGATGAACCAAGCATGGTGGAAGTGTTTTCTGTAGTTGTGTTGGCACTCTTCTTTGAAGGGTGTAGTTTGTTGACCAATCTGGGTATCAGGATGGATGGTCTGGATCTTTGTGTACTGGTGGAAGATGGACTAGTTTGAGGTGGAGGTGAAGCTTTTGAAGATGGTAATGGACCATATCTGAAGCAAGTCTTCTTTCTGGATTGGCAGACATCACAGGAGGTTCAGTATGGATGAGCTGCTGGTGTGATGGTGCAGATTAGATTGTTGTCAATGCATTATTGGCAAGGGCCCATGTCAGAGGCAGATTTTGAAAAAAAGCTGAACATGGTGGATGTTATCAGGGATAATCTGGACATTCTTAATTGGAGGGAGGATGTGGTCTTCCAACATTTGCAGAGGTCTTTGTTGGTCTGTTTGGCGCTATGGTAAGGTAAACTCTTACAGTCGCCTTGCTGTAAGCAGAATCCGGAGGAGATATGTGGATTTAGCTGAAAACCCCGTCCTTCCAATAAAAAAATAACAAAGTAGGTATTCTAAATCACTAAGCTAACCAATCTACTTGGATCTGATTTATAAAAATAATGAAACTCTAAAATAATTAACGCTTATTGAGATTAAATGATTGTGGCTGTTGATAAAGAAATACTGATAACAACAATTAAGTTGTACCAGTGAAAGATCTGAAAAGATTGACTTTTATAATTTTATAATAATTTAAATTTTTATGAGACAGCAATAATCAAGTCCCAGCGATGAAGACCTTTCTAAAGATACCCTGTATGAAGTGTGATTTAAATTGTTGAGTAGTATTTCTAAAATGTTATATATAAAATATAAAGTTATAAGGGTATTACAAATTTATTTAATTTGTTGAGTAATAAAAAATGAGACCATGGTGGTTAAAGATTAAGCTGTATGATGTGTCCCCCCCTCTCAATTTCGAGTTTGAGAAGCGCTTAAGTATTCCTAGTCACGTGCCTAAGTTTTTCCCCTCCAGAGCTCTTCCAGAGTCAATCCGGAGCCCGTACGGAGTCCGTATGGAGTCCGTACAGAGTCAAAGCGGAGTACGTACGGAGTCCGTACGGAGTCGAAACGGAGTCCGTCCGGACTTCCGGACTCAATTAGAACCTTAAAACTATAATAAAAAATCTAGAAAACTTACACATAATAGAGCTACTTCCCCTTTACATACCAAACTAATTTTTGTAGTCTGCGCAGCTCTAATTACCCCGTGAAAATTCATCGAAGTTAAGTAATTTCTGAAAACATAAATATTTCTATAAAACTTTAAAATTCATTTAAAAATATAAGAAAAATAGTAAAAATTCTGGGAAAATTTCCCATCGTTCTTGAGTGACTTGACTTGATACTTATAAATTTTTCAGACCGTAAAAAAAAGTTTTCTCCGTAAAATAAATTGTTTTTGTGTAGGCATTTGCTCGTGACCAATTTCTTCATATTTAAAACTCAAATAAATTAAATAAAACCCTTTTATATATAAAAAAAATAATAACGCCAATCTTGCACGCCATAATAACTCCATTTACGTACTTAGGTGCCGTACTAAACTTTAGGCTACCACATCCTCCCTCCAATCGAGAATGTCCCCATTCTTAAAACTTTGCATAAGTGGTCGAACACAGTATTCATCTTTAACCTTCAACCACCATCTTCTTTAATCAACTATAAAATTCATCTTCATCAATATGTCTTCCAAAGAACTTGTCGCTCCATGTGAACTCTGCGCTCGATACCAGGTACCTTGTTTAATGTCCAACCCTAATCTTCCTGGCAGAACAGCTTGCGACTTATGCCGTGTGAAAAAAGTCAAATGCAACCGGCCAATAGTTCCTTCTAAAACAAACGTATATTTAGGACCAGCAGCTCTCCCTGATCCCTCAACTTCTAAAAAGCGATCCAAAATTCCTGTCTTCTTAAAACAAATAAGATCAAAAAAAGCTTCAAAAGTTCAATCTTCATCAACGGATCCCGGCCTAATTTTGCCTTCACAAGATCCTAATCCTATAACGCCAGTACCCCCAACTAACTTTGCTGAGACTATGTTTCCTGGCTCTAAATGTAAGACCCTATTTATCTTACTAAAAAAAACTTTTAATCAAAATTGACTAAACCTATGACTTAATAACATATTTGAACTTCTAGCTGTCGAAATAACCAACACTGATGATGTTGGTAGAGTGAAGACGGACTATATCAATCATTACCCAAATTTTCATCACTATCTTTTTCTTGACTTTACTAATGAGTTGAAACGAAAAATGCTGGTCTATTTTCAAGAAACTCCAGCTAATAACCATGAAGACCTCATGAAAAGAAGAATTTTAATGCAAAGCTTTGATAATGATGTTGAACAATTTCAAAGAAATTATCTTTTCTAACAGTATAACTTGATAAAATTTTGTTTTTGCTTGGTCTTCTTAAACTTTCAACATAAATGATGTTTTCTTTCTTCTCTGGCTTGATATAACATAAAATAAAATAATATAAATCTTGTGATGATTCCACTACTGAGAGCAAGGTTTGAATCCCTTCAGACTCCCATATACCAGTCTTCCTTCTTGTCACAGCATTGAGAGAGTGGATCTTCCTATGAGCCGAATACTCCTGATTCCAACCTCATAGGGCCCCCCACTGAGCCGAATTCTATGATTCCAATCTCGCCATAAGGTCCTCCAAGCTTCACACCAAAAAAAAATGGCCTAACTATGAGGCACTAAAAAAAAATCATTCCCTAAAATCCAACTACCATCCTAACCTCTGATTCCTTCATCACAATTTTCAAACTTTGCTATACAGCAAACCCATAAAATACTTTTTCCAGGCTTCCAATAATAATATTAACTTTAGACCATGTTAAAGCGCCACAAATTTCACCTAATTAACCATTTTGCTTTCTTTAGCATCATCACCACCTAAAATTTTAACCTCCTAAAGCTGTCAGCACCCAATTCCAGAAATAATTGAATAACCAGTTTAGAGTCTTAGTGGACAGTGATAAATTAAAAGATTGAATTGAGTTATCCAAACAAGATTGACATTCCAGTTTAAAGTCTTGGTGGACCAAACATATAATCGATTGCCAGTTTATGGTCTTGGTGGACCAAAGATCGTTTAGGTGCATAAATAACTTGATAAATTCCTAAGTAAGGCCTAGGCTTGACCAAAGATTGAATAAATTTGATAATCCAGTTTAATGTCATAGTGGACCAAAAATTTGATCGACAAGTAATCCAGTATAAGGCCATAGTGGTCCAATGAATGTTGAATTATCCTGCAGATATTAATTTTCCAGTTTAAAGTCATAGTGGACTAAAACAATGAATGAACTGCCAGTTTAAAGTTATGGTGGACCAAACATTTAATCGATAAGAAATCCAGTTTAAGGTCATGGTGGACCCAACACTTGATAATAGTCCAGTTTAAGGTCTTGGTGGACCTAACATTTGATTTATATGAAAAGAAGTCCGTCTCCGAAAATATCCATAAAATCTTGATTATCCTTGAAATTCAGTTTAAAGTCTTGAAGGACTAACAGCTCCAATATAAAATCTTTAATGAAAGTCTTGAAAATTAGCCAGTTTAAAGTCTTGGAGGACTAACAGCTCCAAAATTCGTATAAAACCTTAAGGAAAGTCTTGAACAGTAGCCAGTTTAAAGTCTTGGAGGACTAACAGATCCAATATAAAATCTTATAAAAAAAAACTTAAAGAATGTCTTGAACAGTAGCCAGTTTAAAGTCTTGGAGGACTAACAGATCCAAAATACGTATAAAAAAAAGCCTTAAAGAACGTCTTGAAAAGTAGCCAGTTTAAAGTCTTGGAGGACTAACAGCTCCAAAATTAGTATAAAAAAACCCTTAAAGAATGTCTTGAACAGTAGCCAGTTTAAAGTCTTGGAGGACTAACAGATGTCTTGAAGTAAAATCCCATAGGTATTGAGTTCCCCTAGACCCTGTTTCCTGTCTAAACTAAATGAATAAAACTAAAAAGAATGAAAACTGAAAAATAAAACTAAGAAATATAATAATTTTGGTTTAATTAATTAATTATTTTTTTTTTTTTATTTTTATTTTTTTATTTTTATTTTTATTTATTTATTTATTTTTTTTTAAAAGATGCCCCCCGGCCATTTGATGAGCCGTACCCTCGACATCATACCCACATCCAAGTGCAACTTGATGTGGTTACACAATTTTGAGAAATTGAAAAGAAAAGAAAATAAATGAAAGTTTTTAGAAGATAATTTTTATAATGATGATCACTGGGTGGGCTCCCTCCAATTTATAAAAATGATTAGAGACCACCAGTGAGCATCACCTTTACATTAATTCATAATATATATTAAAGAAAAGAAATCACAATCTAACATAAAAAATCAAAAACAAAATAAAAAAATCTTGAATCCGGCGTTGAGAGCGGTGTCTCTTGATTCGTTCCAGTTTATAGTCTTAGTGGACTTCCTAAAATTAAAAGACAAAGCCAGGATTCAACTAGAAACAGGGAAAATTTTGGAAACAAACATTATGGGGTAATTGTGTATAGAGCAGCCAGCCCATCAATCACCCCCACACTTGCCAATATTAAATTAAGATGGTTCCCCTGTGAACACTTCTTCCAATAAATTTTAAAAATTTTTCCAACACTATCTTCACCCATATTTTTAAGAATTTTAAGTTTTCGAAAATTTCAAAGAAGGTCTTCTTGCATTTCGTTAAGTTTCATCACAGTTTCGTTGTCCATATGCAGTGTAACGATAGTAAATTATTTGATAAAAAAAAAAGATAGTTTATCCTCATTGCGGAGGTATTCATAAAATTTTGTTGATATCATAGTTTATCCTCATTTCGGAGGTATAAATTTAATAAAAGTCATTAAAATTGTAGCTTATCATCATTTCGGAGTTAGACTTCGGCACTCCTGGTGCCTCTAGGATAGAACCGTTTCACTTGATCGGCTGCTACCCTCTTCTTTAATACTACTCCATCCAACTCTTCTAGCACATATGAACCGCCAGAAACTTGCTCCTTAATTTTATACGGTCCATTCCACCTATCTGCAAACATCTTTCCCCACTGGCTTTCCAAACTCCTATTATACACCAAGACCATATCACCTGGGTTCAAAGGTTTCCTTAATAGATGTGCCAACCGCTCATCCCAATATCTGACTGATTGATTTCGGATCTTCATCATCCGCGAATATGCCTTTTCTAAATATTCTTCTTTCTTTTCTAGATGCATCATTCTTGCACACAATAATTCTTCAGTAGTTTTGACTGTGTCCCAGTCAACTCCAAGATATGATTCAGCTTCTAAATCAACCGGTAAAACTGCTTTCTGTCCAAAAACAAGTTCATAAGGTGAAAATCCGGTTGTCCTTTTGGCAGTGATTCGATCAGCAAATAAAACTAAAGGTAAATAGTGCCTCCACTTTTCGGCACTTGTCCCACACATTTTAACTAAAGCATCCTTAATAACTTGATGCCCTCTTTCAACCATGCCTTCAGCTTCAGGATAATATGGGGTTGCTACCCTAACCTTTGATCCAACTTTCAATACAGCCTCTTTAAACTCTGTCCCAAATTCAGGACCTCCATCTACCGTTACCAACTTCATCACCCCATACCTATATACCCAATTATTCAAAAAAAATTCTGCCACATTTTTGGCAGTTAAATTAATAAGAGGCGCTGCCTCTACCCAACCAGATAAATCATCTCTGGCCACAATTAAATATTTATACCGTCCCTCTTTTATATGAACGGCATCTAAACTAACTCTCCCAAAGAGCGTATATTCACCGGTCGCGCGTCCAGATTCTTTTGGCCTTAAATAACTTTGTCTTTGACATTCTTCGCATGACTGAACCCACTGTTTAACAGCCATCTTCATGCCAGGCCACCAGAATCGATCAGAAATTCTTCTAAACGTTTCTCCAACGCCTCTATGCCCGAGATCTTCATGCAGTGATTTCAAAACTAATTCTTGCCCCTTCTGTTGAGTTATAACTACTTGAGGATTTGGATACCTCCTCCTCATTAAACGTCGACCAGATAGGTAAAACGTAGATGACTTCCTCTTGATAGCCACCCATTCATCGTCTTCATACTCTTCTGGCCTCTCTAAAATCAACAAATATTTGACTAACAAAAAATAAAAACCAGTCTGACCCCAGACTTCATCTTGAAAATCGATTAATATAACATCAATAGGGACTTCTCTATCACCAATATCACCTGCACATGAATGAGCCAATAATCGTTGACCCCTAAATAAATCTTTAATCGAGCTATGTCGACGTTTTCTTCTGAACCTTTGGATCCTTCGTAAATCGTATTCGAAAATACCTCTTTCTCTTTATCCACCTTTTTATTTAAATTCTCTAATTCTCCAACATAACACCATTCCTTAAATTACTACTATCCCACACTACCAATCCATCTTCCTCTACATACACCACATCTTCTTCTACCTCCTTTCTACCGAATTTATCTACACCTTTTCCAACACCCTTATTAACATAAAAACTATTTTCCAGTTTATCCTCTTGGTGGAGGTCATCAACACCATAATCTAAACACAATAGTCCTGCCAGTTTAACCTCATGGGGGAGGTATGGAAAGTCTTCAGCTCCTTTAGTGCTGGCTTTGATAATAGGTATATCTTCATCGAACTCTTCTGAGTCTGAATCTTCTTCAGTGGGTGGTCTCCTTGATAAACCATCTGGCATAGTAAAAGTTTTGCCAGGCTTATGAACTAAATCGAACAAAAAATGTTGAATAAAAGCTACCCATCTCGTCATGGGTGCGTTCGGTAAACATGGGGAATTAATCATCTGGATTAACAATTTCGCATCCACTTGCAACTCAAAATGTTGCCCCCACAAAATATGCTGAAGTTTCTTCAGTATTTTTGCCACACCACATAATTCCAATTTCGGTTGAGAATATCTTGATTCGACCTCAGTAAATACTACAGATTCATACCTAACTGGCCTGATGTAACCAGCTTTATCCATCTGAGACAAAACCGCCCCAGCTGCAACCTGACTTGAATCAACTGCTAAATAAATTCTGCCAGCATCTTTTCCATAATCCAACTTGTGCAGGACTAAATCCTTCCCCACAACCTCCTTCAACTTCACAAACGCCTTCTCACACTCTTCATCCCACTCCCAGTCTGCATCCTTTCTCGTTAACCGTCTCAATGGAGCTGCCAATGAAGAAAAGTCCTTGATAAACATTCTAACATATACGCAAACACCTAAAAACCCTCTAACTTCGGTTGTATTCTTGGGTCTTGGCCAGGACTGAATTTTGTTAACTTTCTTCTTGGTCATAATCCTACCCTCTCTACATACCACATGGCCTAATATTTCTAAGGCTGGCACACAAAATGAAAATTTTAAACCTGAAATAGTTAAACCAGCCTCTTCAATTCGAAACAAGATTCTTTCTAATGTAATTGCAAACTCCCAAATGAATTTGCGTATCCCGGGATTCTCTTCCAACACCTGGTTATCATAGTCGGTTGTTGGTCCCTTAATTCCTCCATCATCTACAAAGATTCCAGCATATTGTGGAATTTCATCTTGAAGGATCCAAGCCATCTGAGCTTGATAAACTGCAACCGAATTTGTTGCTCCTTGAGGTAATCTTGTTAACTGTAAACGTCCTAGTGGTGTATCGAATGTAGTGAGTGGCCTTGAGTCCGGATGTAACTCTCTCTCATCATATCCACCCATAATATCTCCCAAACCATAACACACTCTCCCTGCAAACGCTTCGACGAACTCCTCAGCACTAGGTGGTATCCCACCATCCTTTATTGTAACCCTATTTAATTCCCTAAGATCATGAACAACTCTAAGCTTTCCATTCGGTTTCTTGATACAAAATACAGGACTAGAATAACTTGACGTTGATTGCTCATACAGTCCAGTGCGTATCCGTTCTCTGACAACTTCAATATAGGCTTCTTTTAATGCAGCCGGAATAGGAATTGGTTTCTGCTGCCAAGGTTCATGACATACCACAGGAATCTTGTAAGGCTCCCCATAGGAATGCTTCAACACACCCCTCTCCTCTTCTACAAAAGCAATGGCCTTCTCTCGTTTGACCATCACATCCAACAAAAACTTCTTCTCTTCTCCAGACAACCAACCATCAGGTCCAAAATTAACAACACCCAGTCTCTCAAAAGAAATTCTTGACGTCTCAGAAAATTCAGGCGGATTCTTTACCAAGGGACTTTCATAAGGATCTCTTGATAACCTTGGTCTTCTCAAAGGTGGTTTTAATTCAGCAGGTAGCGGTTCATTAATAGGTCGAACTTTATTTGCTACCTTCTTATATTTGGCTGCCTCCACATCTAAATAAACTTGAGGTAAAACATTGCCATTAAAACTTTCATCAAATGAATCTTCTTCATCGTCAGAATCGGAATAAGAAAAATTAGAAAAATATTTTATTTCATTTTTAAATTTTACCCTTTTCTCCTTTCCCTCGTCTAATTTATAAACAGATTTTCCAACACCTTTTCTTCCCTTATCCAACAGTAAATCACCCATAAAGAAAGTTGGCAGTTTAACCTCTTGCTGGGGAACCGGAATTGAATTTTCACAAAAATTATTTTTTTGTGTTTTAATTATACCGAGATTTTTTATTTGATTTTGATGAGATAATTGCAGTTTACCCTCTTGCTGGAGGTCCGGAATAACATTTTCACATAAATTATTTTTTTGTGTTTTAATTATACCAAGATTTTTAATCGGATTTTGATGTGATATTTGCAGTTTACCCTCTTGCTGGAGGTCCGTGATAGAAGGAGGTAATTGCAGTTTAACCTCTTGCTGGAGGCCATAAAACATACCCTTCCAATTTTTATCCAACCTAATTTGGCCCATTTTGCCTTTTTCACCATTTTTAAATTTAATAGAAAAACAGGGTAAATCCAATAAACATATAGAAAAGTCCAAAACGTATTAGCACTCCAAGGTAATATTAACAGAAAATAATTGAGAATCCACTTGAATTATCTCCAAGTGAGCTGACTTATTGCAATCCGAGATCTCATCCTGAGGAGAGATTACAACATTAGAGTGATCAGCCCCTGCTACCCCAAAAAATGAGGGCATCCATCCTTTTCCAAAAAACATAATTCACCAGAAGCCGTCCGTTTTATATGCCGCTTCTTGGTGCAAACACAACACTGGCACAGAGTAGTAATCCCTGGCCGTGTTTCCCAACCTTCATCTCCAGGAGGCGCTAACCGCATATGTAACCTTCGCATATCTTCACCAGTGATCTCCAAACTAATCCCCATGCCAGCTTGATACCCTATCCTTGCCTCAAAATCCATCAAAAAAGGACGCCCAAGAACAGTTTTGACTGCTCCTCTGGCCACATAAAAGTGAACCTTACCAACAGATCCACCAATGCCTAACCTGACATGCTCAGCTGTACCCATCAGCTCTGTTGCATGCCCTCCAATACCTCTGAGGTTTCCCCCAGTTCCACTTTTAATTGGCAAGCCTATACTCGTTGCTTGCTCCAATGAAATTAAATTAATTTGAGACCCTGAATCGACCAAGGCCTTTACTTCTTTACCGTTAAGAGTTACCACCAGGTAACCCAGGGGAGCGTAAAAATGCGTATCTACATCTTCCCCAAACTTCTCAGCATTTTCACAAATATATTCCACCTCTCCAGTGGAAACCCGACGCCTTGTCAAATGCTTCTTTTGCTTTTCAGCAAGCGCCGGACTAATCGTAAATAACTCCCCCAAAGATAAGGGAATCTGAAGTTGATTCACCCTATTCAAAACTGCGTCCATGGCATTAGCTTGACCAGAAACTACTGGCCGCTCATACTGGACCTTTGATTTAACAACCTTGGCCCTGGGTACCTCTTGAGGTCCAACCGAGCCATCTTCACCCCCCATTATAACATCTTTACTTTCTATAACCCTAACTCCGTCACCAGCTTCTTGCACTAATCCTGATCCATCGCTAGTCCTTCTTACACCCTCCATTGGGATGGGACCGCTAAAACTTGGTCTGGGTAGAGACGCCAATGGTAAGTCCTCCTCAGAATCCGAATCATCATCTGGAAGAGGCTCACCATTTAAATCAAACTTGCCATAACTAGGGGGCCCCATATCAGCAATCCCCTTCTGCATTTTATATAATTCGTCCTTAGAGTAAGGGTTCAATTTGTTGGCGGCAGTTTGAGCACTAGAATTCTTGTCCTTAGAGTAAGGGTTCACTTTGTTATTGGCCTTGCCAGGATTAGCCCTCAATTGGCTCTGAATGCTACTTTTCGCCTTAGTAGCGGCTGCTCTTCTAGCAGCATTAACATCGTATTCGCCAGCCATACAGCTACCCTCCACCTGGGCAACCGTCGCCAGCTCTAAACCACCAAAAGAAGTAGAAAATGTGGCTTTACTGACCTCTTTCTCTTTACCCTTGTCAGCTTTTCCACCATTACCATTACCATTTTTGCCATTCTTGGCATTAACATCTTCATCCGTCACCTCTTCAAATCTGGCTCTCCTTTCAGCCGTTAAACTTCTTCTGACCAAATCAGAAGGAGACTGTCCATCACTGGGCTTGATGAACGAACCATCAGGAAATTTATAAACTTTACCATCAAATAAAACTCGCCCAGCATCCATATCCTTATCAAGAGCAAAACAAACTGTTGCTCTGTGCCCCCTCCTATTACAATAGGAGCACACCTTTGGCTCATCATAGCCACCTCTATATCCATTACCACCATTCCCACCATTTCTCCCATTGCCTGGGAAGCGGTACCGTTATTATTGCCATTATAATTTCGACATTCATAACCTCTGGACTGATAAGAAGTCGACGTCAACGAAGAAGCGATTGGGGCCTTGTTGGCCTTCTGGGTTTCTTGAACAAATATTTTTAATTGTTTTGTTAAATCGGCCAGGTGATCGACCATCTTATTGTCTACATTGCCCTCAACTTTAGCAGCCGGTAATCCCATTTGTGCCTTCTTGGCCTCCTGCGCTTTGACCATAATATTGTTGTTTTTGGCCAAAACTTCGCTAACCTTGCTAACATATTGAGTGCATGACTCTTGATATTTGTCCAACGCTAATAACTTTAGATGGGCCTGAATGTTCTCTTTGATAACCTCCAGAGCCGGCAGTTTCTGCTCACCATTAGGCAGTTCCTTCATCAAATCTTTTCTTGAAAGATCCTTCAAGACGTCCATTCGAATATCCCTGCTGCATGCTGTCCAAAACAAATCTTTTGCTTGGTTCTCATGCACTAACTCATCCACCAGTATGAGATATTCCACCACTTCATCAAACTTAACACAGAGCTTTTTGAAGTCAGCCATAGAAGAAACTCCACCTTTTGCTTGCCAGTCTCCAACAATTTTATTGAGGTCCATCATAGTAAACCTAACACCCCATCTATCAACCATAGCTTTAGAAAGCTTAACCCAATCCTTGTCCTTGAATGCCTGCATAGCAATAACCTCTTTTTCCACCTCCCTATCAGCAATAAAAAATCTAACTTGCTTCACCATGTCCACATGAGAAGCACCATCAACAGCAGCAGCAGCTTCATACCTGCTAATGAACCATTTAACCTCCTCCCCATCAAACTTTGGGCGATCCCAAGAAACAATTCTAACTGAGGGAGAAAGAGGGTTAGAATATCCAGAAGCAACAGCAGAAGAAGACATCCCAATAAGTAATGAGAAGCGTTAACAATCGATAAAATAACAAGCCTCTTGCAGGCCAATAACAAAAATCCAATTAGAGTTCCAGAAAATAAGCCTCTTGCAGGCTAATAACGTTCTTGATCCAAGTAAGTCTTTAAAGAAAGCTAGAGAAATCGAACCCCACGTTGGGCGCCAACTATGGTAAGGTAAACTCTTACAGTCGCCTTGCTGTAAGCAGAATCCGGAGGAGATATGTGGATTTAGCTGAAAACCCCGTCCTTCCAATAAAAAAATAACAAAGTAGGTATTCTAAATCACTAAGCTAACCAATCTACTTGGATCTGATTTATAAAAATAATGAAACTCTAAAATAATTAACGCTTATTGAGATTAAATGATCGTGGCTGTTGATAAAGAAATACTGATAACAACAATTAAGGTGTACCAGTGAAAGATCTGAAAAGATTGACTTTTATGTTTTTATAATAATTTAAATTTTTATGAGACAGCAATAATCAAGTCCCAGTGATGAAGAACTTTCTAAAGATACCCTGTATGAAGTGTGATTTAAATTGTTGAGTAGTATTTCTAAAATGTTATATATAAAATATAAAGTTATAAGGGTATTACAAATTTATTTAATTTGTTGAGTAATAAAAAATGAGACCGTGGTGGTTAAAGATTAAGCTGTATGATGTTTCCCCCCCTCTCAATTTCGAGTTTGAGAAGCGCTTAAGTATTCCTAGTCACGTGCCTAAGTTTTCCCATCCAGAGCTCTTCCAGAGTCAATCCAGAGCCCGTACGGAGTCAAAGCGGAGTCTGTACAGAGTCCGTCCGGACTTCCGGACTCAATTAGAACCTTAAAACTATAATAAAAAATCTAGAAAAATTACACATAATAGAGCTACTTCCCCTTTACATACCAAACTAATTTTCGTAGTCTGCGCAGCTCTGATTACCCCGTGAAAATTCATCGAAATCAAGTAATTTCTGAAAACGTAAATATTTCTATAAAACTTTAAAATTCATTTAAAAAAATAAGAAAAATAGTAAAAATTTTGGGAAAATTTCCCAAGGCTTTTGAGTGACTTGACTTGATACTTATAAATTTTTCAGACCGTAAAAATAAGTTTTCTCCGTAAAATAAATTGTTTTTGTGTAGGCATTTGCTCATGACCAATTTCTTCATATTTAAAACTCAAATAAATTAAATAAAACCCTTTTATATATAAAAAAAATAATAACGCCAATCTTGCACGCCGTAATAACTCCATTTAGGTACTTAGGTGCCGTACTAAACTTTAGGCTACCACAGCGCTGTTTTTGAATGTCTTAATTGACATTGGTTGAAGAATTAGGTGTATTTTGGTTTTTATTCAGTGAATATTGGCACTATGGATATGTGAGTACTACCATTGGATAGCCCTGGGTTCTCTCTATATTGGATTTTCTGATTACATTTTTCATATTCCAAGTTTTAATGGGTCATTTACTCACTTTTCATTTCTAAAAGATAGCTGTTTAATTTTGTTTTTCATGTTTTACCGGCTAACGTTAAGTCTTAGGGTTAAGTGCTTAGTATCATTAAGTAGAGCTTATTTGGCTCAATATTTTATGTCACAATGTTGTCATAGCTTAATTTTGTGTTTAAAGGGTTTAAGTAGTCATGGTAGATTTTTCTATATATTTTGGGCTTTTTTGGAGGTTTTTGGTAGTTTTCTGGCTTCAGGGAGGTCCAGCTGCCTCTAGGTGGGAAACCTACCCACCTTGGTTATAGAAGGCTGAGGAGTGTTTCTAGAGGGTTTTTATTCAATTTGGCTGTCAAAAGCGCCAAATTAGTTGCTGTGCATGGTTTTTTTAGGTGGTGGTCTGTGTGTAAATAGTGAATAAGACAGTTTGGGGGAACTTTAATTATCATACAATCATCCAGAGGTGATATCCTTTTTCCTCACTCAGGTTTCACTGTTTTTTGGCCACAATTGGCTGTGTTTGTAGCAAGTTTAGCTATTCATTTACCTCAACTTTGGCAAATGGTGTCTCTGGTGTAGCTTTGCAACCTTCATCAAGTATTATTGCTGTTTCTGTGCAACAAGTGCACAGTGTTTTGTTTTTCTGGTGTGGATCTCTCTGAATTTCAAGTTCTATTTGGTCTGTGGTCAATCTAGGCTACTTTCTTGACTTGTTCAGAATTCAGGAAGTGTGTTGGAAGGGGTATAGTAACATTGTCTGATTTGCTTTAGAAAATAAATCTCACCTGGTATTTCTCAAAGGGACAGGTATTTTTCTCTCCAGTTTTACTCCAACTCCTTTGGTCAAGGCCTATAGCTAGTACTATAGGATTGTCTAAAATGGTTTATAAAAAATTTTATTTCACAATATAAAAATTAAATGAAGTTTTAAAAAAATAATTAAAATCAAGCAGACAATAACATGTATCTGCACTAAATAGAATCAAAGTAATAAGATTTTAAAGAAGAGAAGAAAATAAAAGTAAACAATCTCCTTGGAAGCTTTCAAAATCATTATCTAAGCTTTGCATTAATATTCTTCTCTTCATTAAATCTTCAGAATTATTAGAAATAGTTTCCTGAAAATAAGTTTAAAATTTATGCTTCATATTATCACATAAATCAAGAAAGAGATATCTATGAAACTTAGGATAATGATTAATGTAATAATTCTGCACCTGACCAGAGTCATCTTTATTGGTGATTTAAATAGCTTAGGAGTTTGAAGAGGTAGTAGTTGGATTTTGAATTAGTAGGAGAATTATTAAATTAAAATAAAAAAGGCTATATTTTTGAGCCAGGAAAGTGTTTCAGAAAAACTGAATGGAGATACCGGAATAATAGGATTAGGATCTTGGGATGGGGTAGGAAGCTCACGATTGTGACTTTTAGAAGAAGAAGCTGTTTTAGCCTTTATATTATGAAGGAAGGTGGGAATTTTTGATGGCCACTATTTATGACTTGTCAGCCAGGCTACTAGACTTATCCAGTAAAATAATTAATTATTTTACTTAGATGAAGCCACACCTTTTTAATTCCTATTATTAATTAATTATTTTATAATTACTTATGTATTACTTACAATAAAATAATTAAGTACAATAAGTAAATTTAGTAATTATATAAAGTAAATAATAATTTACTGTGCTCAATAACAGGATGAAAAGGATTAAAGTTATACTAAAATACTAATAACTAAAAAAATTAAAATTTCTTTATTAAAAAATTTAAAATTCTTTTAATTTAAAATTTTAATTCAAAATTTTTTACACTAAGTGTGACAATTACAGGGAACTCTAAAACTATATCAAATAATGTGATACCTTTTATTGACGCATCATTTTAGTATACTTTTTTATGTGCACATTCTTATTTTTAGAATGGTTTTTCTTTCACACTCCCTTATGGGTAGTTTTTAACTCCATGTGTTATCTCTCTCCTTTTGTCTATAAAAGAGCTTCTCTTTTGTGTTGTTTTAATCATTCATTACTTACCAATTTTTTATTAAAACATTTATTGTTATTAAATATGTATTACTATTATTTATTTTTTTAGTACTCACATTATTGTAATTCTAAATGATAAATTATAATAATATTGATGAAACTCTACCTCTTTTATTTGATTAAAGTAAAATATAAGATAAAATTACGTACTTGACTTTGAGAGTTTCCAAATCCACAATCCAATACTTTAAATTGCCACCAAAAATCTTCTAGAACAAAAGGAGTGCCCCAATACTTGAGGCCCTTTCTGAATCTTCAACACCGCATCGTTATCTTAAAGCCGGCGACGAAGGGACTGTTTGATTTTAAGGTACCTGTAAGGACAATTAAGCGACAAAAATGGCAAACTTCAAAGACCACATAAGTTATTTTTTTTGCTGCCACTGGGAATTAAACTGTGCTCCAAAACTTAGGTTCATATATTGGAAATATCCATATATATTTGTGGTAATTATATTAATTACTATTTGTGGGTCACATTGTACATTTCATTGTCTATGTATATGTTTTTACTCAGCACTCTGTAGGTGGAATTAACTTGCTCATTTTACAGGGGGAGGTGCCTGGTAAATAAAATATTTTTTTCCTAGTTGAAGAAGATAGAACTGTATTTTTCTTAGTCCTAGAAGTAATATAAAAATTAAACTAATTATTTTATATTTTTTTAATTATTTCAGTTGACCTCTGTCCTGATAATTAAAAAATTACATTATTGCTTCAGTTGACAATTTGTCCTGGCAGTGAGATAATAATATTAAAAGTTAGTTAAATTAATTATATTAAAATTACTTCAGTTGACAACAAGTCCTGGTAATATAATTATTTCAGTTGAAATTGAGTCCTGGTAATTAAAATTATTTTCAGTTTACATTAAGTCCTGGTAATTAAATTCTTCAGTTGACTTTAGTCCTGATAATTATCAACTTTTAAATTAATAATTACTAAATCATTTTATTATTACAGTTAATTTATTTTAATCCTGGTTATTTAATTACTTTAAATTAATTAATAAAATTTTGGTTATTGTTTCAGTTGATTCTTTGTCCTGAAAAACAGTATATTCTAAATATTCCAGCTAATTAAAAAATCCTGATAATTACTTACATATTTAAAAAAAATTCCTTATTTTTCTTTTAATAAAGTAAAAATAATAACTTATTAAATGTCAGCCAGCTGATTTGAAAGTATTAGTAAATATGATAATAAAAACTAAGTAAAGGACATCAGTAACTTACAGAGGATGGTTCAGTAGTGACAATGCCCAAAAGAGGGCGTGAACCAATGTCCCAATTACCCTCCAAAGTGGGAAAATCCTGGAGTGGGAATAAATTTTAATCATTAAAATTAGTATATATTTCTTTCTCACCTGACGTGGGTTTTTCCCTGGGAAAATACATCACATGAGATGTATTGTTCTTTTCTTTTCTATCTTTTTATTTCTTTTTCTCTGGAAACTTTATATTTGTTTCTCTTGTCATTTTTAGTCTCTTTATTTCCACGTCTTTGTTCTTTCTCTTTTGCCCCTGATGGGAATTATTTTATGTATCTAGTCTTTCTTGGGTCTATATAAGGGGGGGGAGATTTGGTGGAAATATCATTCCTTTTTACACACATTTATCCAGTTGCCAAAGTTGCCATCTTCTTTATTACTTTATAAGTTGTTACATTTACATCCTCTTATTAGTTATAATTTAAAAGGCCTAAGTTCAAATATTTAATTACCGTGTTGTAAGGGTTTCAACAGATAAAATAAAATCTTCTGATTTAAATTCCCCATTACTTTATAAGTCACTACCTCTCAAATAACTATTACGCTCTAAATTCTCTATTGATTAGTTATATTACCTTTATATTAGCTAATATCTTTTTCAGGGTTACCGTCATATTACTATACCTCTAGTCCACACCCTGACAATTGGGGGTCTTTTCCTAAATCTTTGATACTTGTTCTCTTCCTTCATTGCCGGTGGATTCCAGTGGATTTTGCGCTCCATCCCTTCAACGCCGGAGGATCCTGAACTATAAAGCTATTATCCTCGACACCGACAGTCGCCTGAAGTCATTTGGTCGCCGGCCTAGGTCCTTTGGAAAACCGTCATTGTTGTGACGTGGGAGGTGCTCACTTGCAAGTGTTGGAGCTGCCCCAAGGGTTCTTGACGATTGTACCTGGATAGGAGACAAGAAAAGAATAAAAAAAGAAAAGAAACGTGAGTTAATATTTTTTTTTTTGGTTAGGAGGGTGCTTTAAGGGGGAAAGGATTCTCTTACCCTGTTGAACCACGTATCTAAGTCTCCTTACAAACCTTGAGGTTGTAGGAGCCAAGGGTTTGGACATCAAAGTGAGGTTTTTTGAAATAAGCCATCTATTTGTAAGTCCCTTCCTTTCTTCTAAACCATGCCGTTGCTAATTACGGTAATACACACTCTATCTTGGCTAGCCTGTTGCAGAAAAGTAGAAACAGTATAAAGTGGTAATAGTCGAAAAAAAAAACACGCAAGTATCTTCCTTCGCCAACGGCGTTGTCTCGTGTGGTAACTGGGTATAAGGTGAGTCCTAGGAAATTAAGAATTAGTATTAGATACTTTTTTAATAAGGAAACCTTACCTATTTATTTCATCCAAGTGGTAGCGGTGGAATAGAGCTAAGAATCTGCGCTATTGAGGTTGCGCTGTTCAGGGGAAATCAACTAAAAAGTACAATACCTCCTTCTTTTATAGTAAAAGTGTGCTCTTACTGACGCAGTTTTATATTTTATTTTGCTTTACATAGTAAAATAAATTATTGTGATTTTAATAGAGAGTAATATAGTGCTACATGGTGATAACTTTAAGGAGATACTAGGGACACTAAGACTTGAAAAAAGTTATATAATTTTTAATCTTGAACAATACATTACAACAGTAAGGTGTTCTTCATTGCTTTGATAAAAAATACAAGTATTAAAAATATATATATATTTTAACAATTTAAAACAATAAATTCTAGTATTAACATGGCTTATGCTGGCAGTCCTGACATTGAAATTGATTATGATGAGGGTTCAGTAAGTCCCAAATCAAGCCTTGATAATGATGGGTTTTCTGATAAGCATTTTATAGGACACTCTTATGGAGGAGAATGTGGACCTTCTGGATTGGACAGGAGAGCAGGAGAAGGTGAAAGTAGAGCCCGAAGTAGGACCTCCACCCACAGCAGAGCCTCCAAAGCCCCTTTTTCCCCAAGAAGACCTTCCCCAAGGCTTCAAGATAAAAAAGCTCCCCTTAGAGGTACAAGTTCAAAATTTATCTCATCTGTTAAAGACAATTCAGGGGGAGTTAAACAAGGTAATCAAATTACAAGAGAGAGTGGTAAAAGTAGAAAAGATGTGCCAGGATGCATTTCAAAGACAACTCAGAAAGCCCCTGCCAAATCTACCAGTAAAGCAGCCTCCTCCTCAAAGCACCTTGCCTCCAAAAGAACAGTTGCCCCCACCTCCACCTCCACCACCACCTGCTCCAGAAAACATGGTGGTACCAAGAGGGCAGTGGGAATGGTACCAAACAAATTACCAACAAAGCCAAGCAGGTCCTTCAAGACCACCTCTGCAACAGCACAATCTTCAACTTCATCCTTACCACAAGAAGAAGAAAGGGAAGCAAGTAGCCCAGAGGCCTTGGTGAGTGGCAATGATCATATTATTTTTTCTACTCCTACTAATGTGTGTGATATAGGTGATGCAGGTGATATGACTGAAAAACCATTAGTACAGAGTCCTGTGAAATTAGTATTTGATCCTGAGAATATATTACATCAAGTTTCTTTAAATGATAATATTAGTCTAACTTCTGTTTCTGAAATTAATCCTTATGTTATTGATTTAAAAGAGTATGATGTGAGTTTTGAGTTATATTCAGTGCTTGAAAAATTAGCCTCAAGAATCTTGAAAAATCCTGTAAAACTTGATCATTTAAATAATCCTGAGTTAACAGTAGTAATTAAAGATGTTGTCAATAGATTCAATAACCTACAGTTGAATACTAGTTTAGCTGTGAGAGCTCAAGATTCAGCTCATTTGGAATTAAAAGACAAAGTTATTGAATTAATGAATACAACTATTGAGTTGAAACAAGAAAACCAATCATTGAGAGATAAGTCTGCCAATTTGACAGCTTTAGTGGCAGAACTTCAACCATGGATTAGTGACACTTTTCTTAAAAATATGGAATCTTTGAATGATGAACTTGTTTCATTAAAATCTGAAGTGAGAGGTTTATCAAATAAATTAATTACTTGTGAGTCTAGAAATAAGTTATCTTTGACCACTTTAAATAGTAAGATATCTGAGATTGAAGACCTGAGATTGCAAGTGTCCCACTTGGAGAATGAGTTACTCCAGCTACAAGTAAACCAGACCTTACCTTCAGAACCAGTGGTACCTGGCCCCTCTTCATGTAAACAACAGGGCACCCAGGTGAATCACTCTGAGAAGATATTTATGAAAGGAAAACAAAGAGCTTTCAGCCCAGTAGAAAATTTGAGTAATGCTGGCTCCTCTTCTTTCCATCATGAATTATCTGATCATTTATTAAAACTACAGGACATGTTGAGAATGGAGAAATTATGTCCCAAAAATGAGCCTTCCTCCAACCAGAAACATTGGCCAAAGATTGAGAGATACCCAACCTTTGATGGAGAAACAAATTCAGATTGGAAACATTTTATTCAGAGAATTGATAACCTAAAGAATAGTTATAAACTCCCTGATGAGGAAATTACTTCAAAATTGATTTCTTTATTTGAAAATGTTGCTTTAATGTGGTATGAGTCTGTAGTATTGGATGGGATTAATCATACTTGGGAAGAATGGAAAGCACTCATTGCTGCCCAGTTTGGGGGATCCACATTTAGATTGGCTCAGCAAAGACTGTATGAGGAGTGTAAATATTCCTATTCAGAAAAACCAATTGCTTTCTTAATGAAACTTTCAAAAATATTGAGAGCAATTGATCCAAAAATGGACTATGATTTATGGAGGGAAAGAATCCTTTATAAATTACCAAGTTCCTTGAGGGATTTAGTAGTGGCAAGGAATGAGAATGTGAGGGAACATTCATCTTTTATTTCAAGATGTAATGAGATATTACTCAACAATAAATTTCAGCCTAGGCACTACCCTCAAAGAGGGGTGGAACCCCCAAAACCTACAGGATGGAAGCCACTTGTTGAGAAGCCTGGAAAACCTTCTGCACCAGTTTCCCCAAGGAAGTACCCAATTAATACTTGTGTAAAGTGTGGAAAAGCATGTCAGAAGGGTCATGTTTGTGAGAAAAGAATAAATCTTATTGAACAAGATGAGCCAGAAGACAGTCATCATGAGGAAGAAGACTCCTCTAGTGATTGTGACAGTAATATTTCTTATGGTGAAAACCACTCCAATGAAGTTTATATGTTGGAAAATGATGTACATTTACTTGAACAGAATGCTGACATAGAAAATGTGGATTTAATTGGGGTTGAAGATGCTGACATAATAAGGGATATTGAGAAGGATTCTATAGTCATTACTCCAATCAAAGCTCCTGTTATAATAAATGGGAAGAAATTGGACATTATCTTGGATACTGGTGCTGGAGGCAGTGTGGTATCCTCAGAAGCCTTGGCTGCCATTGATAATGACTATGAAAAGAAGCTATTACCTATGGCAAATACATATTGTAAAGGATATGGGTCTGTTTTATGCCCTAAAGGAAAATATAAGACAACTGTATTTTTTAAGTATAGCCATGGGTATGTAAGAGCTGAATGTGATTTTGTTGTCATGGATGGTGACAACTTGAGCAATTGGTTTATCATGGGGAATGATATTATTACAAAGTTTGGTATCAAATTGGACCCTGCTAATCAATGCTTCACTATGGGGATGAATGGGAAGAAAAAATTTAAAATTACTTCCTCCAGAAAATGTTCAGTTCCCATGGTAAAAACATGTTTTTCCCTTGATCAATACAAAGGCAGACCTTCTGCAGAACATGAAGCTTTGTCTGATGAAATCCTAAAAGCTTCATTTGGTGAGCAGCTCAGTACTGCAGAAAAGGATGAGGTAATTAAATTAATCAAATCATTCCCTATGGCCTTTGCACATGGAAAACATGAGTTGGGACTGGTTGTGGACCATGAAATGAAAGTTTCATTATCATTTAAATTAGATGATATACCACCCAGTCTAAAGAAAAAACCTTATCCTGCATCCCCTTCTAAGAGAAAGGATATTGAGGATAATATTACCACCATGTTAAATATGAAAATTATAGAGAAAGTGGGTGTAACACCTAAATATTGTGTAATCTCACCAGTCTTAATTTCTTATGAAAAGGACAAGGCTAGGTTGTGTGGTGATTATAGAGCCCTTAATACCCACACAATTGATGATATTTATCCTCTACCAAGAATAAACTCAATACATGCTACCTTACAAGGAGCCAAGTATATCAGTTGCTTGGATGGGAATAAGGGATACCACAAAATACCTGTTGAGAAGGACTCACAAAATTATTTGATGATTGCAACTCACTTGGGTATTTACAAATACATTAGGATGCCTTTTGGCCCTAAGAATGCCCCTTCAGTGTTTCAAAAAGTGATGGACAATACTTTTCATCAAGAAATTATGGAGGGATGGATGATGGTGTACATTGATGACATCAATATTTTTTCAAAAACCTTTGAAGATCATTTGTTTCACCTGAGTAAAGTGTTCCAGAAAATGGATGCCATCAATATGACCTTAGCCTTAAAGAAATGTAAATTTGGATTCCACTCCTTAAAGGTTTTGGGGCATGTTGTATCAGGTTTTCAAATATGTGTTGACCAAAATAAGGTGGCAGCCATACAGAATGTCAATGCACCTACCACTGTAAAAGAAGTGCAGAGTTTTTTTGGGATGTGTGGTTATTACAGGCAATATATAAAAAATTATAAGGTAATAGCAGCCCCTCTGACACAATTGATCAGAAAAGAAGTGGCTTTTGTCTGGACAAATGAGAGACAAAGAGCCTTTGATGCCTTAAAACAATGTTTGGTTTCTGCTCCAATATTGGGCCTACCAGATTTTAACCAGCCATTTGTTTTATACACTGATGCTAGTTTTGTTGGACTAGGAGCTGCTCTCCACCAAAAACAAGTCATCAATGAGAAAATCTCTGAAGTAGTAATCTGTTATATTTCAAGAACCTTGAGAAACAGTGAATTTAAATATTGAGCCACACAACTGGAATGTTTGGCAGTTGTGTGGGCCCTGGATAAATTACATTACTATTCGGAGGACCAGAAATTTGAGCTGGTCACTGATTGTAGTGCAGTTAAGTCATTGTTGAACATGAAGACTCTTAACAGACACATGTTTAGATGGCAGCTGGTAGTACAAGAATACAGAGGGAGGATGACAATTATCCATAGATCTGGAAATATGCATTCCAATGTGGATATGCTATCAAGATTACCCTTACCAAACAATGATTCCAATCCTGCATATGTCCCAAAAGATGATGTGACACACATATTTGGGGTATATATTGTGGATATGGAAGAGGAATTGATGCAATTAATTTTGGATTTGTATGAGGAAAATGCTGAGTTAAAAAAACTCTGTACTATCTTAAATGATCCAAAAAATGCCTCTATTCAGCCCTTAATTAAGACATTGCCACTGAAATACCAGAATTCTCTTAACAAAGGAAAATTCTCCATTGAAGATGGGTATTTATATTACAGGAGGAAGCTCAGCAATGTAATTGTAATAGCCCCTTCAATGAAAGAGACAATTTTAAAACTTTGCCATGATGACATATTAGCAGGTCACTTTGACTATGAAAAGACACTAATCAGACTGAAGAATACAGCCTGGTGGATGAATATGTCTGAAGATGCAAAGACATATGTTGAAACCTGTGATTCCTGCCAAAAATGTAAGAGAATGACAGGTAAGAGAGCAGGTTTGATGAAACATGTTGAGAAGGCAGGAAAACCTTGGCATATTGTTAACATGGATTTTGTCACTGGCCTTCCACCAGCAGGAAAAGAAAGTTTCAATTCTTGTTGGGTGATTGTGGATAGATTTACCAAAATGTGTAAATTCATCCCTACTCATAATGAGGTTTCCACAAAAGAATTAGCTTTCCTGTGGTGGTTACATATGTTCAACACTGCAGGTTTTCCCAAAGCTATTATTTCTGATAGGGATCTAAAATTCACTTCTGAATTCTGGATGTCCTTGATGGATATTTGTGGGTGTGAATTGAAATTTTCCACTGCTCACCATCCTCAAACTGATGGATTGGCTGAGAGAATGATTCAAACATTAGAAGACATGATTAGAAGATATTGTGCTTTTGGTCTTGAATATAAGGATAATGAAAGGTTTACACATGACTGGGTCACTTTATTGCCTGGCTTGGAATTTGCCTACAATAGTACTGTCCACTCAGTTACTGAAAGAAAGCCTTTTGAACTATGGCAGGGATATGTACCAAATACTCCTGCTCATTTACTCAATAATAACTTACCAAAAATTGACATTCACCCTGGTGCTAAATCTTTCCTCCAAATGCAACAATTATGTAGAAAACATGCTAATAATTGTGTGGAGAAAGCTTTTGAATATGAGAAGAAAAGATGGAAAAAATCCCATAAAGATTGCACTTTTAATGAGGGGGATGAAATTTTGATTTCAACAGTACATTTTAACTTACAAGGTAATAATAAATTGAAGGATCCATTCATTGGGCCATTTATTGTTAAAAGAATGATAGGGGAAAATGCAGTAGAAGTGATACTGTGTGCACCATATGATAGGAAACATCCTGTTTTTCCTATATCATTGATAAAGCCTTACAAGTCAAATGATGACTTATTTCCAAAGAGAAGAGGGAGACCTAAGAAAACTCCTTTGGAAATAGAAAATACTGCTGAAATAGAGAAAATCCTAAATGAAAGAACCCTTACAAAAGAGAAGGGTGTTGAGTATTTATTGAGATATAAAGGCAAGTCCACTGAACATGACAGATGGATACCTGGAAAGGAGATAAGCAATTTGGAAACTCTTCTCAAAAAATTGAAAAAGAAAAAATGAAACAGCATTTTTTTTATTGTTTTTTTTTGGGGTGAGGGAGTGTCAGCCAGCTGATTTGAAAGTATTAGTAAATATGATAATAAAAACTAAGTAAAGGACATCAGTAACTTACAAAGGATTTTTCAGTAGTGACAATGCCCAAAAGAGGGCTTGAACCAATGTCCCAATTACCCTCCAAAGTGGGAAAATCCTGGAGTGGGAATAAATTTTAATCATTAAAATTAGTATATATTTCTTTCTCACCTGACATGGGTTTTTCCCTGGGAAAATACATCACATGAGATGTATTGTTCTTTTCTTTTCTATCTTTTTATTTCTTTTTCTCTGGAAACTTTATATTTGTTTCTCTTGTCATTTTTAGTCTCTTTATTTCCACGTCTTTGTTCTTTCTCTTTTGCCCCTGATGGGAATTATTTTATGTATCTAGTCTTTCTTGGGTCTATATAAGGGGGGGAGATTTGGTGGAAATATCATTCCTTTTTACACACATTTATCCAGTTTCCAAAGTTTCCATCTTCTTTATTACTTTATAAGTTGTTACATTTACATCCTCTTATTAGTTATAATTTAAAAGGCCTAAGTTCAAATATTTAATTACCGTGTTGTAAGGGTTTCAACAGATAAAATAAAATCTTCTGATTTAAATTCCCCATTACTTTAGAAGTCACTACCTCTCAAATAACTATTACGCTCTAAATTCTCTATTGATTAGTTATATTACCTTTATATTAGCTAATATCTTTTTCAGGGTTACCGTCATATTACTATACCTCTAGTCCACACCCTGACATTAAATATTTCTTTCTCTCAGTTCAGGTTAAATACAACTATGACTGGCAAAGGTTCTCCTTTTGGCCATGATGAGGAACTAGATTTAATTGATTATGATGAAGATTCTTCTGTAAGTTCTCCTTTGACTACAAACTGGCTCAAATTAATAAATTACTGGACCAATCAGGATGTGGAGATGCAAGATATAGAGATATTAGTGGAGACAAATTCTCAGGAACAAAAGCCTTCTATTAACCCCCCAGAAGAGCTTCCAAAAGGCTTCAAAATAAAAAAGATGCCCTTGAATCAAAAAATCAGCAATCTCTCCACTCAAATCAAGGAGTTGAGGTCAGAAATCTCAGGTTGAGGTCAAGAACAGACTCTCTTGAAGACAAGGTAAGAAAAATAAAACTCTTTCTTCAAGAGAAAAAGAAACCTCCCCAACCCCCAAAAGCCCTTCACTGATTGGCTCCCCAGCGACAAGAAAAGGTGGAAGTCTCAAAGTGGTAGTGGGATTTGCTGAACACCCAGTGGGATTATCTGTTCCAACAATAACCTCAAAAAGTAACTCAGGCAGGTCCTTCAAGAACCAATAAGTTCAACCCCACACCTCCTCACCCATATCAAGGAGGAAGAAAGAGGAAAGACAATCATATTCAATTTGTGCCCAAACCATGGTAAGTACCTCTAGTGAATCTCAAGTACCATTTCTTGTTGCTGATTCAGTTCCTTCAGGTAATTTGGAAGAGGAGATGAGACTGTGAGACCAGTAGAGGCTGATAGTAGTAGAAAAATTGCTCAATATTCTTATGTATCTAATCCTATGGTTTTGATTGCTACTTCAATGATGAATCCTGATATGGCTATTATTGATGAGAAACTTGAACCTGAGTTTTATGAGAATCTGGAAAGTTATTCTGTTTCCCTATTGAGAAATACTCCAGATGTAGCTAATATTAATGATGAATATTTGAGGGATATTATTGCTAAACAAAATCATATAATGAACAACATGCAATTGATCCAGAAATTTAATAGTTTGTTAACTGAACAGGGTTATCAATCATTAAGGAGTGAATGATAGAGAGTTTCTGATGATTTTTTTCATTACAAAGTAACTAATAAAAATAAATTTGCTTTATGGCAAAATATCAAGAATGATTTGTCTAAATCAAAAGATACTGTGTCTATCTGTTTCGAGGAGCAAGAAGGACATAAGTTGAACTTAAAAAGATTGAGTGATCATTATTCATCTTTACCAAATAAGAACCAGTTATCTTTTGCAACCATCAATGAGAGTTTATCTAGTTTTCCAAGAGTGAAGACTAGCCTAACAACCATTGAAGAGAAATTAAATTCATTGTTACATGATCAAAAGTTTTATGAAATTTCTTTGAAAAAACATGTGGTGCAGGATACCCCAATTTTACCTGTTCTTAGTTTATCCAAAGTAAAATTAGTTCCAGAAATACCTGTTGATATCACTGAGCTTCCATCAAAAATTGATGATGTACCTGGATTATCCACACAAAGATTAAACATTGAAATTAATGCCCAATTGGAGAAGTTAAAGCTCTTTCTCACTCAAAAACAATCTTTTAATAAGGAGACTACTTCAAATCAAATGAATTGGCCAAAACTTGACCAGTATTCAAAATTTGATTGTGACTCTTCCTCTGATTTGCAGAAGTTCATTTGCAGGATTGATAACTTAAAAAATTCTTGCAAACTCTCAGATAAGAAAATTGTGTCAAAATAATTTCTTTATTTACCAATATAGACCAAATGTGTTATGAATCTGTTCTCTTGGGAAAAAATGACTACTCATAGGAAGATTGGAAAAAATTAATTAAAGCACAATTTGGTGGTTCCAAGTTTAGATTAGCTCAACAAGGACAATATGAAGAATCCACATGTAGCTCTTCTACTGAAAAACCTATTGAGTTCCTGATGAAACTTTTGAAAATCTTAGGGAAATGGACCCAAATATGGAGTTTGAATTATGGAAAGACAGGATCCTCTATAAATTACCTATGTCTTGAGAGATATGACAGTTTCTAGGACTGAGTTCTCAAGAGAAACCTCTTCTTTCATTAATACTTGTAATGAGATACTTCTAAATAACAAGTGTGATTCTAGAAAATTCTTTCCTAGAACTCCATTGGAGAAACCCTCCAATCACCAACGGAAACCTCTTGAAAAGGTTGGTAAACCTTCTGGCTCTGTTGCACCCAAAAATTATGCAACATACACTTGCTTCAAATACAGCAAGCCTTTTCAGAAAGGCCATGTTTGTGACAAGAAGATAATTCTTGTTGAGCAGACAGAGGAACATGCTGATGAAACAATAGCACTGGATGATACTTCAAGTGATTTTTCAAGCAATATTTCATATGAATCTCATCAGGAAATTTTGATTCCAGAAGAAGATATTCATTATTTGAATAATATTAATATTGAGAATAATGATTTATCTAAAGTAGAAGATGCTTAGATCATAAAAAAACTTGAGGACAGTTCAATTATTATTACCCCTCTCTAGGCAGCAGTCTTGATCAATGGAAACAACATTGAGGTTGTCTTAGATTCTGGAGCTGGAGGAAGTGTAGTATCTGAAAAATCACTTGCTTCAGTGGACCAAGATTATAAATCAAAATTAATGCCTATCATTTCTGATAATTATAGAGGTTACTGCTCTGTTTTGTCCCCCATTGGTAAATACATAGCCACAGTATTTTTCAAATATAACCATGGTTTTTTAAGAGCTATATGTGATTTTGTTGTCATGAAGAATGATAACTTAAGCAGTTGGTTCATTGTAGGAGAGGATATTTTAACCAAGTATGGCATAAAATTGGATCTCTCAAACCAATGCTTCACAATGGGTATGAATGAGAAGATAAAATTTAAGATCTCCTCCCTCAAGAAATTATTAACACCAGGATTTAACACATGTCATTCTGTAGTTCAATATAAAGGAAGATCTACAAAAGAAATTCCTGCCCTTGTGTCTGAAATTGACAATGCTTCTTTTGGAGAAAAAATTTCTGGTGAGGGTAAAGATTCCATCATTAAATTGATAAAATCTTTTACTATGACCTTTGCTCATGGGTCACATGAATTAGGATTGGTAAAAGAAGAAATGAAGCTTTCATTATCTTGCCCATTAACTGAAATGCCACCTAGTTTAAAGAAAAAGCCTTATTCTGCTTCTCCCACAAAGAGAAAATATATTGAAGACAATATCTCTACTCTTTTAAAAATGAATTTTATAGAAAAAGTAGTGGAAACACCTAAAAATTGTGTTATCTCAACTGTCTTAATTTCTTATCAGAGAGATAAAACCAGGTTATGTGGTTATCATAGAGCATTAGAAACTTGTACTGTTGATGATATCTATCCTTTACCCAGAATTAGCTCTATAAATGCTACCTTACTAGGTGCTAAATATATCAGTTGTTTAGATTGTAATAAAGGATATCACAAGGTACCTGTTAAGAAGAATTTCAAAACTTCCAAATTCATCCAGATAACAGCAAAATTCCTCCATCAAACACTAATAACTCTACACAACAACCTCCTAATTCTCCCAGAGCAATGCGTACCACCACCATTTCTTCATCTGAAAACACCAAAAATTGTAAAATCTCTAGAAGCCTTGCCAGAGGACCTTCTGAAAACACCAGAGCAGGCAAAACTGCTCCCAAACAAAAAACTCCTGTTACTTCAAGAATAACTAACTTTACCTCTCCTCTGGCTGCCAATTATTCCTCTGATAGTTCCATTTCTTCCAGATCTTCATGCAGAAGATCACAATCAGCTTCCAGGTCACCTTCTCCTGGTCCTTCCTTCAACAACCCTGGTACTCCACCACCAGTGTTCAACTCAACTGGGCCAAGAAATAATATCAACAACAACAACAGCAGCCTTACTGCTCCAACCACGCCCCAGGAACACCCTCCTTCTATTCCATCTTCCCAAAACCATTTAGAGAATGATCATGAGAATCTATACCTCCATCTGGTTGATCCTCCTTCAACATTCATTAAACCTACTTCAACTGTCCAGATTCAGGCCGCATACAAATTTGATGAGCTCCCAATCTTTAAGTACCAAATTAATAAATCCAATTTATTTAACGGAGAATAATTACTGATCCTAATTCTTCAGTTTAGTTGGAACCCCACCTCCTTAAACTACAATTGGGATTGTCCAACCTCTAGAAACTACCTTAAAGCTGGATTACGCCAACATGAAACAAGACCTAAGAATGATATGTATAAACATGCTTAAGGCCTTTGCTCTCCACAGTACATTGAATGATTTTTAAAAGAATGTGATGAAACAACTCCTTGACAATCACTGGAAGATATCTAAAATAATCAAGCACACCTTCCAACACTCTATCCCCGCTTCTTCCACTTCTTCATAAAAATTACCCTCTACTGAGGTCCCTGACCATTACAACCCATATATGCTTTCCAGAGGAATACATCACAAAGAACACTGTTCTTCTTCCAACCCTAACAACAAGAAAAAATGCCACCATAATCCAGACCAACTGCCAGGGCTTCTTCTTCCAGACATTTAAATAAACAAGAAATAAATTAATAAGTCACTAAATAGAGATAACAATAATAATTAACAGAAATATATATATAAATTTGTTTTTTTATTTATATTTATATTTTTTTAATTTATTTTTATTTTATTTTATTTTATTTTATTTTATTATTATTATTATTATTTTACTTTTATCATATTTTTTTTTTAACTACTAACATACTAAAAAAATTTGAAAATAAATAAAAAAATTAACCAAAAATATGAGAGTTAAAAAATTAAAATGAAATGAATAATAATAATAACATGAGACAAATAATGGTTACTAATGGTATCCCCCAGCCAATTTATGAGCTGATCCCCTGATACCTTACCCACATCCAAGTGCACCTTGATGTGTATACACTGATCAATAATTTTTTAATGACTTGAAATAAATAAATAAAAATAAAGATGAAATAATTAGAAATTGAGAGAATAATAAGAGAAAGAAAGAAAATAGAATTACCCTGTCGGCCGGTCGTCTAGAAGAAGGAGAAAAATAGAAGAAGGAATGAGAGGAGGAGAAGGAGGAAAGGAGTATGGGTAATAAAAAAAATAAAATTTAATAAAATTATTTAATTTATTGAGAGAAAAACAACGATAAGTGAGCTGGGAGGTGACAACAACTTGGTTTTATTAATATTAATATTATTTAAGTAAGAGTTCTGCGCGGCAACCAAAATAATTACTATCAGACTTAGTGCAACCTTTAAATTGTTATATAAAATTTTAATTAGAATTTTATTACTAATAAAAAGAATATAAACGTAATATAAAAATTGTATTTAAATTGTTGAGTGTATAATAAGTGATGAGGCTACAGGGGATTATCCAAGGCCCTTTTATAGGCAATGGGTCCTCTGAAGCGCTACTCTCTTTGTAAATACAATGATTAGACTGGAATAAAACAAATATATCAAAAGAGTAAATGAAACATAACAATATAGAGAAAAACATGAAACAAATAATTAAAAGCCCAATTAAGAATCCAATTTCCCCGCCATTAATCCCCAAATCAGTAAGTGACAATAGTAAATAACTAAACAAGAGTGGAAACATAGGAACTATGAGAAATATAATTCCCAACAGATGGTACATCCTGATTAGAGGACATTTTAAGTGAAACAAAAAATAATTTGACGCAACAAAACAAGCAATTAATCTCAATTTAGTTCAAATTAATTTATTTGTTTTTTCTAACACAATTAAGGGTCAAAAGAAGCGTCCTTAATAATTGTTTAGTATCATATGAGAGGTATTAGTTAATATATAAATTTAAGTAATTAATTTAAATATATTATAAATCAAATTTACACTTGTAATTATAATATATGTTTTTTAATTAATTAAATATAAATTTATAATTATTAAATATTTAAAAATGCGCCATTATTTGTAGAATATATTATATTATGCTCAATTTAATTGTATATAAAAATATATATAACCAATAAATTTAATGTAACATTTGTATATAATAAAATTCTTATATAATTTCATTATGTAATAAAATATTAAGTTATATTCATTAAATACAAGTCTTACCCACTCTTTAAGGTTTTATAATTTATATATCATTTACTGGACTCCTGGAATAGCCTGGCTGACACTCCCTCACTCTAAAAAAAACAATAAAAAAAATGCTAAGATTTTTTCTTTTTGTATTTTTTCAACAGAGCAGGCAGATTTGAAATTTCTTTGCCAGGTATCCATGCATCTTATTCAGATGATTTGTTCTTATATCTCAATAAATATTCAGTACCTCTTTCAGAAGTGATAATTCTATCATTGAGAATTTTATCAATTTCTGCTGTTTCTGTGACTTCCTGAGGGTTCTTCTTAGGTCTTCCTCTTCTTTTTGGAAATAAGTCACTGTTGGAAGTATAAGGTTTAAGCAAAGAAATGGGAAAGACAGGATGTTTCCTATCATATGGAGAATACAATACAACTTCTACTGCATTATCACCAACCATTCTTTTAACAACAAATGGTCCTACAAAAGGATCTTTTAATTTGTGGTTACCTTGTAAATTGAAATGGACAGTAGAGATCAACACTTCATCACCCTTGTTAAATGTGTATTCTTTATGGGATTTATCCCATCTTTTCTTTTCATATTCAAATGCTTTATCAATACAACTCTGAGCATGTTTTCTGCATAGCTGTTGCATTTGCATAAAAGATTTTACACCAGGGTGTAGTTCCAACTTAGGTAATTTATTATTGAGAATTTGAGCAGGAGTGTTTGGGACATAACCTAACCAAAGCTCAAAAGGCTTTTTCTCAGTGACAGAATGAACAGTGCTATTATATGCAAATTCAAGACCAGGCAAAAGAGTGACCCAATCATGAGTAAATCTGTCATTGTCTTTATATTCTAAACCAAAGGCACAATACCTTCTAATCATATCTTCCAGAGTTTGAATCATTCTTTCAGCTAGACCATCAGTCTGAGGATGGTGAGCTGTAGACAATTTTAACTCACAGCCACAAATATCCATCAAAGAGGTCCAAAACTCAGAAGTGAATTTTGGATCCCTATCAGAGATAATGGCTTTTGGAAAACCAATAATATTAAACATGTAAGACCACCATAAGAAAGCTAATTCCTTGGTGGATACATCTTTGTGGGTTGGAATAAATTTGCACATTTTTGTGAATCTATCAACTATTACCCAACAAGAGTTAAAGCTGTCTTTACCTGCAACAGGAAGACCAGTGACAAAATCCATATTAATGATTTGCCAGGGAGCACTAGGTGCTTCAATATGTTGTAACAACCCTGCTCTTTTACCTGTTAACCTTTTAGATTTTTGGCAGGAATCACAAGATTCAACATATAATTTTGTGTCTTCAGACATATTAGCCCACCATGCAGTGTTTTTGATTCTAATCAATGTTTTTTCAAGATCAAAATGACCAGCTAATATGTCATCATGACAAAGTTTGAGGATAGTTTCTTTCATTGAAGGAGGAATAACAATTACATTGGTAAGCTTCCTTCTATAATAAATATAACCATCTTCAATAGAAAACTTTCCTTTATTTAAAGCATTTTGGTATTTTGCAGGAAGAGTTTTTATTAATGCTTGAATTGAAGCATTCTTAGGATCATTCAAAATAGTAACTAATTTATTTAAGTCAGAATCTTTATCATATGAATCCAGTATTAACTGTAATAACTCTTCTTCCATATCAACTATAAATATACCATGTATATGAACAGTGTCATCCTCAGGTACATAAGCAGGATTGGAGTCATTATTTGGCAGAGGCAATCTGGAGAGCATATCAACATTAGAGTGAACATTTCCAGCTCTGTGGATAATAGTCATCCTTCCTCTGTATTCCTGAACTGCAAGTTGCCACCTGAACATATGTCTGTTAGGTGTTTTGAGGTTTAAGAGAGATTTCACAGCACTACAGTCAGTTACCAACTCAAATTTTTGGTCATCCAAGTAGTAATGAAGTTTCTCAAGAGCCCAAACAACTGCTAAGCACTCTAATTGAGTGGCACCATATTTCAATTCACTATTTCTTAAGGTTCTTGAAATATAACAAATTACAACCTCTGAGGATTTATCATTAATAATTTGCTTTTGGTGAAGGGCAGCACCCAGACCAATAAAGCTAGCATCTGTATAAAGTACAAATGGCTTGTTAAAATCTGGGAGAGCCAATATAGGGGCTGACATTAAGCAATTTTTCAATGTATTAAAAGCTTTTTGACATTCATCATTCCAGAGAAAAGCAACATCTTTTCTGGTTAGTTTTGTAAGAGGCAAGGCTATGACCTGATAATTTTTAATATATTGTCTATAATAGCCACACATACCTAAAAAACTTTGGATTTCTCTTACAGAAGTCGGTGCTTTCACATTTTGAATGGCAGCAACTTTATTATGGTCTACACAAATTTGTAAGCCTGACACAACATGGCCAAGGACTTTCAAAGATTGAAAACCAAATTTACACTTTTTTAAAGATAAGGTCATATTGATTTCATCCATTTTTTGGAAAACTCTATTTAAGTGAATCATATGTTCATCAAAAGTTTTAGAAAAAACAATAATATCATCAATATAAACCATGAGCCAACCTTCAATAATTTCTTGATGGAAAGTGTTATCCATGACTTTTTGGAAAACTGAAGGAGCATTTTTAGGGCCAAATGGCATCCTAACATACTTATATATTCCCATATGAGTAGCAATAAGCAAAAAATTTTGAGAATTTTTCTCAACTGGAACTTGATGATAACCTTTATTACCATCCAGACAACTAATAAATTTTGCACCTTGCAAGGTAGCATGTATTGAATTAATTCTGGGTAAAGGATAAATATCATCAACAGTATAAGTATTTAAAGCTCTGTAATCTCCACATAATCTAGCTTTATCTTTTTCATAAGAAATTAAGACTGGGGAGATGACACAATATTTGGGGGTGACATCCACTTTCTCAATGATATTCATTTTCAATAATGTTTCAATATTATCTTCAATATCTTTTCTTTTTGATGGAGAAGCAGGATATGGTTTTTTCTTAAGGGAAGGAGGAATATCACTCAAATTACAGGATAAGGTAATTTTCATTTCTTCCTGAACAATTCCCAAGACATGAGAACCATGAGCAAAAGCCATAGGGAAAGAGGTAATAGAGGCAACAATAGAATCCTTTTGTTCAGTAGTCAAATGATCACCAAAAGAAGCGGTATTTATTTCATGTAATAAATCATCCATTTCAGTTGTTGTTCTACCTTTACATTGGGTCAGTGAGTTACAAGATTTCAACAAATGCCCAGAAGGTTTAGGAGAAGAAATTTTGAATTTTCTTTTCCCATTCATTCCTATGGTAAAGCAATTATTTGCTGGGTCCAGTTTCACACCAAACATGGTTAAAATATCATTTCCCATAATAAACCAATTGCTCAAATTATCATTTTTCATGACAACAAACTCACAAATAGCTCTGACAAAACCACCATTATATTTGAAGAATACAGAGGTTTTGTATTTGCCAATAGGGAATAAGGTAGAACCATACCCTCTCCATTTTTCAGAAGTTATAGGCAATAATTTACTCAAATATACCTTATCCACTGAAGCTAAAGCTTTTTCAGATACTACACTTCCTCCAGCACCAGAATCAAGAACTACATCAACATTTTTACCATTAATGATAACAGGTGCCTTTAAAGGGGATATAGGAATAGAATTGTTAGTAATATCTTTAATTATCTCAGCATTTTCTACTGAAGATAAATTCAATACACAATCTTCAGATATATTATTTAAATAATGGACATCATGTTCCAGCATTAAAACATCTTTAACAGATTCATTGTCATAGGAGATATTACTTTCACAGTCACTGGAAGAATTATTGACATCAAGTTCAATTTCATCAGTGTCTTCATTTTGTTCAACAAGATGAATTTTCTTGTCACAAACATGACCCTTCTGCCACGGTTTGTTACATTTATAACAAGTATTTGTTGCATATTTTTTAGGTGCAACTGGGGCAGAGGGTTTACCAGATTTTTCTGGGAGCTTTACAGAAGGTTTATTTTGATCATTATAAGATTTACTAAGGTAATTCTTTGGTTCATACCTATGGTTGAGTAGTACTTCATTACAGATATTAATGAAAGAAGAATTTTCCCTTACATGCTCAGTTCTAGCAACAATCAAATCCCTAAGAGAATTTGGTAATTTATACAAGATTTTATCTCTCCAAATATCATAATCCATCTTTGGATCAATGGCTCTAAGGATTTTAGTTATTTTCATCAGAAAAACAATGGGCTTTTCAACAGAGGAGGATACATATCTAGTATTCTCATACAGTCTTTGCTGAGCTAACCTGAATTTTGAACCACCAAACTGATTCTCAATCAAGGATTTCCAATCATTCCATGTATAATGATTGTTATCTAAGAGGACAGATTCATACCACATCAACGCTACATTGGAAAATAAAGAAATTAGCTTAGAAACAATTTCCTCATCAGGTAGTTTATAAGATCTCTTTAAATTATCAATTCTTTGGATAAAGTGTTGCCAATCAGAGGAAGAATCACCATCAAAGGTAGGATATTGGTCTAACTTAGGCCAATTTTTCTGACTACTGGGATGGTCCATTTTTTGGTTTGAATTATTCATTAGTAATAATTCCTGAAGTTTAGCCAGGTGTTCAGAAATTTCATTATTTACAGAAACAGCTGGTGCATGACCATCACAAGATTTTTTGCTAGTAGCAAAAGATTTTACAGACTCATTGTCAGTTTGTTTAATGGTTGAAATATGAGGAAGAAAGGATGAACTTTGTTCAGGTTTTTTCCCTTTATTTTTATGCAGCTTACTGGCAGAAATCTCATTTAATTCATTATTGATGGTTAAGGTTGAGAACTTTTCCTGTAGGTCAGACACATAGTTTCTTATTCTTGGAATTTCAGACATCTGGTCATTCACTTTTGCAAGAGATAGAACATTTCTGTCCTCAGAAACTGAGTGTTTGGTACTTAGTGCATGGAAGTCATTTTTTAGTTTCTTCAACTCATTTTGTAGAGATTTTATTTCATTTTTGAATGAATAATTTTCCTCAATAAGGGGTCTCAATTCACTCAATGTCTTATGCAGACTGATATTTCTATCTGAGATAGCTCTATGGTCACTTCTTATTTGTTTTTGTTGACTAAGAACAATATTCAAGGTTTCTTTGATTTTTAAATAAGCTGTATCTTGTACAGAAGAACTCACTCTACATTGCAAGTGTAAATTATTTAATCTATCATTTTCATGGATTAACACATCTCTCACATGTTTGTCTTTCACAATATTAAAATCAAGGGTATCTTTCAAAATTTCCTCAGAAGTTTTTTCAATTAAGTTATAGATTTCAGGGGGAACAGAATCATTTTTAATTGCAAGAGAAGGATTAATTAAAGATGTAGAAGTTAAATGTAAAGGTTCATCAAATGACAATTTGCTAATTACATCAATAGGGCTACTAGTTACAGGAAGCTGTCTTTTAACAGGTTTAACTGTTCTTTCACCATGTTCAATAATATTACCTGCAGAAGAAGATTTATTAGAAAACATACCCAAGTGACTATCAACCAAATTACTTACCATGGCAGAGGAGGAAACTTCCCCTGGGACTGGGTTTGGGATTGTGCTTGGGCCTTCTTTCTCCTGCTTTGTTGGTAGGGATGAGGAGGTGGATGGAAATTGGGTGTTCTGGATGGGCCAGGTTGATGATGGGGAGGGTGTTGCACATTCTGTTGGTAGTGACTCATTAGATAATCCCATTTCCATTGCTCTACTTCCATAGTATTTGGATTTTGGATGGTTGAGCTGGGTGGCTGTGAAGGTTGAGCCTGAAATTGAAGCTGATTGGGAGGCAATTGAGGAGGGGCCTGGGCCTGAATCTGGTTCCTGAGTTCTTGGACCTGATCCCACAATGTGTCTACCTTTGCTTTGTACGTCATATTTTCTGTCTTCAACTCTTTTATATGACTGGATAAGTTGCTGATTTGTTGTGGCAGAGGAAGCTTTTTTATTTTGAAGCCTTTTGGAAGACCTTCTTGAGGCACTAGAGGCTTTACTTCCTTCTGTGGTACTGGGGGAAGGGGGTTTGGTTTGTTTGCATTTCCTGTCATTTCCACATCCTGCAGTATGTGAATTCTTTGTGTTAACATAAGATTTTTTATGACCAACTTTAGAAGAACTTACAGTGTCAGCATCATAGTCAATTTCTATTTCATCCACTTGCATGTTATCCATTTTTTCTGTCAAATTGTTGGACATACTAGTGGGAAGATTAATATTTTACTTTGTACTTTATAAAAAATAATCAAAGTTAGTCAATAATTGCTCCAAATAATATAAAAAAATTTTTTAATTAATTAAATTATAGAAAAAATAACTTTCAATATAAAGTAATAATTAAAAAATTAATTTTTTTTTTTTAAAAAAAAAAATGGATTGCAAGTTTAAATTGGGAATAGCAAGTTAGTTAATTCAACCAATTAATTACCAATATTAAATATGGCAATATATTGGGACTAAGCACAATGTACTTTTAAGTCAACCAAAATTAACAATAATTAATAATAAAAAAAAATTAAATTAATAATTCAATTTGTATTAATAATAATGTCAATTCTTCTAGGACTAAGAGGATTTAACACTCTATAATGGTCAACTAGGAAAAAAAAAATTTTTAAAAATTGAACACTTACACTCAGTGAATCAGCAATTAAGCCACAATCACTGTTATTGCAATAAAAATATAGTAATATGAGTGAGAGGCGCAAAGGTGAACTTACTATAGTGATCGAAAAATCACTTCAAAATAATATAAAAATTAATATTATATAAACCTAAGATGTCGAACCCAAGTTCGAAACACAGTCGCGGCAAAAGTTTCGTTTTGCTAGGTGGTCCGTGCGTTTTGTCGTTCGTCGCCAGGCTTCGATCGTCGTTGTCGTTTGGAAAGGCCCTCAGTTGTCGGCTGGTCGTCTAGAAGAAGGAGAAAAATAGAAGAAGGAATGAGAGGAGGAGAAGGAGGAAAGGAGTATGGGTAATAAAAAAAAATAAAATTTAATAAAATTATTTAATTTATTGAGAGAAAAACAACGATAAGTGAGCTGGGAGGTGACAACAACTTGGTTTTATTAATATTAATATTATTTAAGTAAGAGTTCTGCGCGGCAACCAAAATAATTACTATCAGACTTAGTGCAACCTTTAAATTGTTATATAAAATTTTAATTAGAATTTTATTACTAATAAAAAGAATATAAACGTAATATAAAAATTGTATTTAAATTGTTGAGTGTATAATAAGTGATGAGGCTACAGGGGATTATCCAAGGCCCTTTTATAGGCAATGGGTCCTCTGAAGCGCTACTCTCTTTGTAAATACAATGATTAGACTGGAATAAAACAAATATATCAAAAGAGTAAATGAAACATAACAATATAGAGAAAAACATGAAACAAATAATTAAAAGCCCAATTAAGAATCCAATTTCCCCGCCATTAATCCCCAAATCAGTAAGTGACAATAGTAAATAACTAAACAAGAGTGGAAACATAGGAACTATGAGAAATATAATTCCCAACAGATGGTACATCCTGATTAGAGGACATTTTAAGTGAAACAAAAAATAATTTGACGCAACAAAACAAGCAATTAATCTCAATTTAGTTCAAATTAATTTATTTGTTTTTTCTAACACAATTAAGGGTCAAAAGAAGCGTCCTTAATAATTGTTTAGTATCATATGAGAGGTATTAGTTAATATATAAATTTAAGTAATTAATTTAAATATATTATAAATCAAATTTACACTTGTAATTATAATATATGTTTTTTAATTAATTAAATATAAATTTATAATTATTAAATATTTAAAAATGCGCCATTATTTGTAGAATATATTATATTATGCTCAATTTAATTGTATATAAAAATATATATAACCAATAAATTTAATGTAACATTTGTATATAATAAAATTCTTATATAATTTCATTATGTAATAAAATATTAAGTTATATTCATTAAATACAAGTCTTACCCACTCTTTAAGGTTTTATAATTTATATATCATTTACTGGACTCCTGGAATAGCCTGGCTGACATACCCGGCCAATTGATGAGCCTTTCCCAACCAATGCTTGCCCACATCCAGGTGACCCTGATGTGGTGACATCATATTATATAATTTTGTGATTTTTCCCTCTTTATATCTTAATAACCTCCATAAAAAAGTTAAAAGAAAAAAGAGAAGAAATATAAAAATATTAAACTACTATCTAACACAACAATAGACTCAAAAATTAAGGAAAATAAAAATACAAAGTCCAGCTCCATAGAAAGTCCAGTCCAAGGAAACGATCACTGGGTGAGCTAACTTTAAAAATTAAAAATGATGGGAGACCACCAGTGATCCACTACCAAAACCAAAGAAACCAGTCTTGAACCATTAAGCCAGTTTAAAGTCATAGTGGACTTGAAACCTGCATAACAAGAACCAGAGCTAGTATTGAACTAGGACAAACAAAAAACTGAAACAGAAATTATGGGGTAACTTTTCTACAGAGCAGTTAGCGCATCAGTTACCCCCACACTTGCCAAAATAAAATCTAGAAGTCCCCCCTGGGTACATTCTAACAAAAACGCAAAATACAACACATTAAACTAAAACCAATAAGGGTGAAGAGTCTGGCACTTGAAGACCAAAATAATTTCCAGTTTTAAGTTATAGAGGACTAAAACCTGTGAAAAGAAACCAATACTTGGGTTCAACAAAATTAAGAGAAGGGGTTGGAAACAGATAATCTGGGGTAACTGTTGATAGAGCAGTGAGCCCATCAGTTACCCCCACACTTGCCAAAATAAAATCTAGAAGCCCCACCCATGGGTACCTTCTAACAAATATTTACTAACAAAAAGATGCACAGCATCACCAAAATCCAAAATTTAAAGAATGGTCCATAGTTTATCCTCATTGCAGTGTCAATTTTCTTCACTTCTAGTGCCTCTTTGGTAAAATCTCTTTACCTGATCAGCAGCAATTCTCTTCTTTAAGACTGCACCATCTAACTCTTCACAAACATAAGAACCTCCAGACACTTGAGTTCTGACTCTGTAAGGTCCATTCCATCTTTCAGAAAATAACTTTCCCAACTGACTCTCCAAACTTCTATTATACACCAAAACCAAACAAAAAGGTTTCAAGGGATTCCTGAGTCTAAAAGCCAACTTCTTTTCCCAGTATCTGACTTATTGATTTCTTATCTTCATCATTCTAGAGTATGCCTTCTCTTGAAATTCCTCTCTAAATTCCAACTTTTGCATCCTGGCACAGAGAAATTTTTAGTCGAGCACACATCATCCCAATCAATTTCAAGATAAGAGACAAATTCCAAATCCACTTGTAGAACAGCTTTCTTCCCAACAGTTAATTCATAAGGGAAATAGCCAGTTTTCCTTTTCACAGTGACCCTATCAGCAAAAATTACCAAGGGTATATAATTCCTCCATTTTTCAGCACTAACCCCACACATCTTCACCAGAGCATTCTTGATAACTTTATGGCCTCTTTCAACCTTGCCTTCAGCTTCGGGATAATAAGGTGTAGCCACTCTGACTTTAGAACCAATACTTGACACAGATTCTTTAAATTCAGCTCCAAACTCTGGCCAACCATCAACAGTCACCAACTTCATCAACCCATACTTAAACACCCATTAATTCTTTGAAAATTCTGCCAAATTTTTGGCAGTCAAATTAACCAGAGGCACTGCCTCAACCCAACCAGACAAATCATCCCTGGAAACAATCAGGTATTTATACCTGCCCTAGTTAATAGGACATCATCCAAACTGACTCTTCCAAACACAGTTGATTCCCTAGTAGCACAGCCAACACCAGGTCAAAAGTTAGACAACTTGCAGTCAAGTGGTTTTTCAGGTATCTTAAAGTAACATCAGAAGTAACCTTTGAAGGAATTTTTGTGCTTAAATTACTTACATGCCTGAAAAAAACTGTGAGTGTCACTGAACTGAAGAAAATAGAGAAATTACATCTCACTTCTTATTGTTGAAGCTTTATTCTGATTTAATCTTGAGTGATTTTTAAAAATTGTGCCTTGTTTCTAAATTAGATTAATTTTTCAGGAAAGACATTGATCATACTAAATACCTTTACAGCTTTTATTCCAGGCCCATGAAATAACTTTTCTTAATTTTCTTTCTGAAGGTTGTCATCACAGATTTTCCCAGGACAAAAATCAATGAAAGCATGTTGAAAGTTCTCATACCCTGTTTTTTTTTAAGAAAATTTTGGTTGAATTTAATCATTTAAAATTTTCCTAGATGAACTAATGTAATATTCATAATTTTATCATATTTTAAAATTGAATTCTTGCAGAAAATTTGAAATTTTTCAAATTAATTGGTCACTTTTTAAATGTAGATAATTTATAGTCTCAATCTAAAGATAGAATTATACTTTCAAGTTTCTAAAAACAAAGGTAAAGAAAGAATGCACTAGTTCTTATTACACTAAAACCTGTTATTTATAAAATTGAATAATAGCAGAGCTAAATCTCATCAAAGGAAATGAAAGGTATAAGATAAGGAGAGACTTGTGTATAGAGAACAGATGAATCGGGAATAAGTCATGTGACTAGACAAAAATGGTGGTAGGAGTTCAAGTTTGTCCCTCAACAATATCTTGGTGAGTAGTGAATCTTGATTTAGCTGTCCTACTTAAAGCTCTTGTAAATTAATCTTTATTCTTCAGTAATTAATAAATATCAATTCTTTTTACTTACACTGTAGAGAAAACATCAGTCATTGTTGTGGAATGAAACGTGTTTTTATTACTAAACAAATACTAACTGGTAGATACCACATCATTTGTCATCCTGGAATGAACCAAGGAAAAGACAGATGTTAAGTTGCCAGGCTAATCTACATTGCAACCAAGTACATAATCTATTTAATACAAGAACTAACCATCCTTGGAATGGGTACTTTTGGTTCCCATTTTCACGTGTAGCAACATAATTAAAATGTGTTCCAAATCTTGTCTGAAGAACATGGGCAATTCATGTTGTATGTTTAACTATAATATCAAGTTCTTTACTATGAGCCACCCCTCATGTGTTTTGGCCCAGTCACCTGTTAAATTTGGTATACTATACATCTATCACTTTTAGCCTCTCATATCTCCGCCAATATTTGTTGTAATACTCCAAAGTGCAACACACAGAAATCCTCACCTATCCTTTTGCCCATCTAAAATTGTCTCACATTCATTTTTACAATTCATAAACACCTAGGTCAGTTCATAGACTATGACTGTTCATCTTAGCAAGACAACTAAGGTACCTCCTTACAGATTTAAATGAAGCTTTAATTCGTGCTCCATATACTATTCTTTTTACAGGTTGATTTTCTCCAATAGGGATATCTTCATGTCTACACCTTGGAAAATTGTGCAGAAAAACAATCCCCAAATATATGGAACTCAAATTTTTTACCGAGTGCATCTTACATTTCCAGATGCCAAAAGATAAACAGGAAAATTGGTCAATCTTTTATATTTTTGGTTTTTTCAAAATGGGTTTCTGGTAATTGCGGTGTAAAAGTTTTCAAAGATGATGCTTGTAAAATGAAGGGTAAAATTTTTGTTTCCAATGAATAAGATATTTTTAAAAACAGCACAATAACTTGTAATATCGGGTCTTTCTTAGTTCAATGTAGTGACATCCTATCAACTTGAAAGTGGTAGTTCAAGTTTTCCAAGTTAATTGTATGGGGAATTGAATTTTGCTACATGTATACAGGAGGCAACATGTCGCCTCATGTATGCATGTAAGTAATACCATTAATTGCTCACTATAAAATACAAGAAGAGGAAATGGAAAACTAGAGAAAAATGAGAAAATGTAATTGCATATATGAGGCGACATGTCGCCTCATGTATGCAAAAGCAAGAATGCTGGGACATTTCATTTCCGATCTCTCTCCCTCAACTTTTACTATTGCATACATGAGGCGACATGTCACCTCATGTATGCAATTACATTCCTTGATCAATTTGAAATTTTTTTGTCTCTCCTTGCATTATTTAATGAGACGTTACAGCTATTACCTACATGCATACATGAGGCGACATGTCGCCTCATGTATGCAATAAACAAGTTCTGTAAAAAAATTGGTCATTATTTGAATCAGAGCTCATGTAGTTGCGTACATGAGGCGACATGTTGCCTCATGTATGCAATAGCAGGGGGGGACAGAAAAATGAAACTACTGCATTTTATCTTCTATACTCTTTCTATTGCACACATGAGGTGACATGTCACCTCATGTATAAAATTACATGAGCTCCTTTTAAATACTGACCAATTTATTTACAGCACTTGTTAATTGCATACATGAGGCGACATGTCACCTCATGTATGCATGTAGGTAATAGCTGTAGCTTCTTAATAAATAATGCAAGGAGAGTCAAAAAAATTTCAAATTGATCAAGGAATGTAATTGCATACATGAGGCAACATGTCGCCTCATGTATGCAATAGTAAAAGTTCAGGGAGAGGGATTGGAAATGAAATGTCCAAGCAATCTTGCTTTTGCATACATGAGGCGAAATGTGGCCTCATGTATGCAATTACATTTTCTCATTATTCTCTAGTTTTCCATTTCCTCCTCTTGTATTTTATAGTGAGCAATTAATGGTATTACTTACATGCATACATGAGGCAACATGTTGCCTCATGTATGCATGTAGCAAAATTCAATTCCCCTTACAATTAAATTGGAAAAAAGCATAAGATGAGGACAAATTTTGCATCATCTATATGCAAGGACTCAATTTTCTTTTGAAAGGTGGAAATGTTCTTCCCCATTTAAAGATGACATGGTGCATATTCTTGTATGTACTATTGTGTTCCAAAAAAAACATTTGAATGCTACCTTTTCTCTGAATATCTGAGTTAGCATGTATTGGCAAAAATGCAGCATCATGCTGCCTCATTTTTCTCTGTAAAAAATATGAAGTAAGTCAAAATATATTTCAAAGCATTAGGAAAAATTAATCCTTTGATTGACAAATTATATCAAGATACATAAATAATTTTTGTTATTAAGTGCAAGTAATGAGCTGAACTGGTATGGTAAGGTAAACTCTTACAGTCGCCTTGATGTAAGCAGAATCCGGAGGAGATGTGTGGATTTAGCTGAAAAACCTGTCCTTCCAATAAAAATAACAAAATGGGAACTCTAAATCACTAAGCTAACCAGTCTACTTGGATCTGATTGTTGAAAAATAATGAAACTATAAAATATTTAATGCTTATTGAGATTTAAGTAAAAGTGGCTGTTGAGGAAGAAATACTGATAACAACAATTAAGGTGTACCAGTGAAAGATCTGAAAAGATTGACTTTTATGTTTTTATAATAATTTGAACTTTTATGAGACAGCAATAATCAAGTCCCAGTGATGAAGACCTTTCTAAAGATACCCTGTATGAAGTGTGATTTAAATTGTTGAGTAGTATTTCTAAAATGTTATATATAAAATATAAAGTTATAAGGGTATTACAATTTATTTAATTTGTTGAGTAATAAAAAATGAGACCGTGGTGGTTAAAGATTAAGCTGTATGATGTATGATGATTGTAAGATGATGCCCAATTTTGAGTCTGAGAGACTCTTAAGTATACCTAGTCACGTGCCTAAATTTCCCCTCCAGAGCTCACCCAGAGTCAATCCGGAGCCCTTACGGTATGGTAAGGGAAACTCTTACAGTCTCCTTGCTGTAAGCAGAATCCGGAGGAGATATGTGGATTTAGTGGAAAACCCCGTCCTTCCGATAAAAATAACAAAATGGGAATTCTAAATCACTAAGCTAACCAGTCTACTTGGATCTGATTGATAAAAAATAATGAAAATCTAAAATTTTTAACGCTTATTGAGATTTAAATAAAAGTGGCTGTTGAGAAAGAAATACTGATTACAACAATTAAGGTGTACCAGTGAAAGATCTGAAAAGATTGACTTTTATGTTTTTATAATAATTTGAATTTTTATGAGACAGAAATAATCAAGTCCCAGTGATGAAGACCTTTCTAAAGATACCCTGATTGAAGTGTGATTTAAATTGTTGAGTAGTATTTCTAAAATGTTATATATAAAATAAAAAGTTATAAGGGTATTACAATTTTATTTAATTTGTTGAGTAATAAAAAATGAGACCGTGGTAGTTAAAGATTAAGCTGTATAATGTCTGATGATTGTAAGATGATGCCCAATTTCAAGTCTGAAAGTCTCTTAAGTATACCTAGTCACGTGCCTAAGTTTTCCCCTCCAGAGTTCACCCAGAGTCAATCTGGAGCCTCCGGAGTCCATACGGAGTCCAAACGGAGTCCAAACGGAGTCCGTCCGGAGTCCAAGCGGAGTCTGTCCGGACCTCTGGACTCAATTAGAACCTTTAAAACTATAATAAAAAATCTAGAAAAATTACACATGATAGAGCCACTTCCCCTTTACATTCCCAACTTTTTTTCGTAGCATGCACAGCTCTAATTACCCTGTGAAAATTCATCAAAGTAAAGTATTTTTCTAAAAACATAAATATTTCTATAAAACTTTAAAATTCATTTAAAAATATAAGAAAAATAGTAAAAATTCTGGGAAAATTTCCCAAGGTTCTTGAGTGACTCTACTTGATACTCATAATTTTTTCGGACCATAAAAATAAGTCTTCTCCATAAAATATATGGTTTTTGTGTAGGAATTCGCTTTTAACCAGATTCTTTATATTTAAAACTCAAAAAAATTATATAAAACCCTTTTATAAAAAATAATAGCACTAATCTTGCTTGCCGTAATAACTCCATTTACGTACTTAGGTGCCATACTAAACTTTAGGCTACCACAACGGAGTCCGTCCGGACCTCTGGACTCAATTAGAACCTTTAAAACTATAATAAAAAATCTAGAAAAATTACACATGATAGAGCCACTTCCCCTTTACATTCCCAACTATTTTTTGTAGCCTGCGCAGCTCTAATCACCCTGTGAAAATTCATCAAAATTAAGTATTTTCTAAAAACATAAATTTTTCTATAAATCTTTAAAATTCATTTAAAAATATAAGAAAAAAAGTAAAAATTCTGGAAAAATTTCCCAAGATTCTTGAGTGACTCGACTTGATACTTAAAAAATTTTCAGACCGTAAAAATAAGTTTTCTCCGTAAAATAAATTGTATTCACATAGGCATTTGCTTTTAACCAATTTCTTCATATTTAAAACTCAAATAAATTAAATAAAACCCTTTTATAAAAAATAATAACGCCAATCTTGCACACCATAATAACTCCATTTACGTACTTAGGTTCCATACTAAACTTTAGGCTACCACATGCTCCCTCCAATTGAGAATGTCCACATTCTTAAAATTAGCATAAGTGGTCAAACACAATATTCATCTTTAACCTTCAACTACCATCTTCTTCACTATGCAATATAGGGGGTGGACTTGCTAGCAAGTCCTCAACCTGAACTCAGACAGAACTCAGATGGAATTCATACTGAACTCATACTGAACTCTACTTGAAGACCCACCTAAAACTGTTCTGCTGAGTGGTGTTCATCCCTGATTGTATGGTTCCTTTTTCAATAGCTCAATGTGTGTTCAATCTGTGGTGAATTTGAGTCCAAGGTTGCGGACTTGCTAACAAGTCCGCCCCCCGTATTGCGCGGTGCTTTAATCAACTTTAAAATTCATCTTCATTAATATGTCTTTCAAAGAACTTGTCACTCCATGTAAACTCTGCGCTCGCTACCAGGTACCTTGTTTAATGTCCAACTCTATTCTTCCTGGCAGGACTGCTTGTGACTTATGCCGTGTGAAAAAAGTCAAATTTAACCGGCCAATAGTTCCTTCTAAAACAAAGGTATATTTAGGACCAGCAGCTCTCCCTGATCCCACAATGTTTAAAAAGCAATCATAAATTCCTGTCTTCTTAAAAAAAAAAATATCAAAAACAGCTTCAACATCAAAAGTTCAATCTTCATCAGTGGATCCCGGCCTAATTTTGCCTTCACAAGATCCTAATCCTATAACACTAGTGCCCCCAACCAACTTTGCTGAGACTATGTTTCCTGGCTCTAAATGTAAGAACCTATTATCTTACTAAAAAAAAAAACTTTTAATCAAAATTGACTAAACCTATAACTTAATAACATATTTGAACTTCTAGCTGTCGAAATAACCAACACTGATGATGTTGGCAAAGTGTAGACGGACTATATTAATCATTATCCAAATTTTCATTGTTATCTTTTTCTTGACTTTACGAATGAATTGAAACAAAAAATGCTGGCCTATTTTCAAGAAACTCCAGCTAATAACCATGAAGACCTCATGAAAAGAAGAATTTTAATGCAAAGCTTTGATAATGATGTTGAACAATTTCAAAGAAATTATCTTTTCTAACAGTATAACTTGATAAAATTTTGTTTTAGCTTGGTCTTCTTTAACTTTAAAATAAATGTTGTTTTCTTTCTTCTCTGGCTTAACATAACATAAAATAATAAATAATATAAATCTTGTGATGATTCCACTACTGAGAGCAAGTTTTGAATCCCTTCAGACTCCCATATACCAGTCTTCCTTCTTGTCACAGCATTGAGAGGGTGGATCTTCCTATGAGCCGAATACTCCTGATTCCAACCTCATAGGGCCCCCCACTGAGCCGAATTCTATGATTCCAATCTCGCCATAAGGTCCTCCAAGCATCACACCAAAAAAAATGGCCTAACACTGAGGCACTAAAAAAAATCATTCCCTAAAATCCAACTACCATCCTAACTTCTGATTCCTTCATCACAATTTATAAACTTTGCTATACAGCAAACCCATAAAATACTTTTTGCCAGGCTTCCAATAATAATATTAACTTTAGACCATGTTAAAGTGCCACAAATTTTACCTAATTAACCATTATGCTTTCCTTAGCATCATCACCACCTAAAATTTTAACCTCCTAAAGCTTATCAGCACCCAATTCCAGAAATAAGTGAATAACCATTTTAAAGTCTTAGTGGACAGTGATAAATTAAAAGATTAAATTGAGTTATCCAAACAAGATTGACATTCCAGTTTAAAGTCTTGGTAGACCAAACATATAATTGATTTCCATTTTATGGTCTTGGTGGACCAAAGATCGTTTAAGTGCATGAATAACATGATATATTCCTAAGTAAGGCCTAGGCTTGACCAAAGATTAAATAAACTTGATAATCCAGTTTAATGTCATGGTGGACCAAACATTTGATCGACAAGTAATCCATTATAAGGCCATTATGGACCAATGAATGTTGAATGATCCTGAAGATATTAATTTTCCAGTTTAAAGTCATAGTGGACTAAAACAATGAATGAACTACAAGTTTAAAGTCATGGTGGACCAACAACTTGATAATAGTCCAGTTTAAGGTCTTGGTGGACCTAACAAATTCTCTATCCTTGAACCCAGATTTTGCCACCAGCTTTCTTCATCCTAGTTTCAAGTTTTCTTCTTCAAAAAAAAATATCTCCTAACAAGATGAAACCTACTGACTTCATTGCTTCAGCTGATAAATCTTGCAAATATTGTGCTTTCACCCATAGGGAATGTATCTTCACTTTCAACTGGCAAAAGCACACTTATAACAGGGCCTGTTTATCCTGTTATGAGAAGAAAAGAAAATGTTCTGGCTTGAATTGTGGTTCTTTCCCCATTACTGCTACTAGCTTTGCCTCCTTCTGCAAGCCTCCTCCTTCTTCTTCATCTTCTACTCCACCCCCTATTCCATCAACTTCTAAAGATCCTATCCCTTTTTCTCCATCAGCCTATTTAAATCTTTCTTCATCACCTAATCCTCTGGTTCCTTCTCTCTAATCTAGACTTGCTGCTACCCCCTTAAGAACTCTTACTGCTCCCAGGTCCATGCTTCAACCTTCAAAAAATTCTTCTCCTACTTCCAAAATCTTGAAGCACAAAAGGTCCTATAATAGCCAGAAATCTTCATCTTCTTTTGTTCCATCCAAGAAGCCCAAAACATCTACTTCAAACTCCAATTCCAACACCAGTCCTCCTGATCTATCAAAAATTAAAAATCCTTTTTTTAAACATAAAAAATCCCACTCCATTACCAAGTAAGACATTTATCTATGATCTTTATAGTGTTGAAACAGGTTAGTTGTCCCTTTTTATTTTCTTTAATCTTCAGGTTTTAATATTGCTGATATTTTAATTTGATAAGCCTCCACCGGCTCACCAATTCCATACTCAGCTTATGAACTACCAGAACCTAGTCCAAGCTTTCGTAGAGTTCCAATTCACCTAGTGTCTGAAAGGCTCTTTGCTAATTTTAATAACCTTATAGCTTATTTCCAACAATACCCACCCTCTGATAGATCAGAATCTTGGACCAGAGAACAACTGTTCAGAGATATTTTCAAAATAGCCAACTGTCTTCAACACTATGGTGACCGTGAAATAAGACTCAAATCCCAGGAAATCAATCAAGGTCCTTCTAAATCTTCTAATTTCGATTCTTCAAAAGATAACAACCCTTGATGGTGTTCTTCCCGGTATGTAGCTTTCTTGAATAATGTTTGAAAAATAATAATATAAACATCTAAACTACCTAAAACTAAAATGCCTTTTATTTTTTTATTTTTTTATTTTTTTATTTTTTTTTATTTTTTATTTTTAGTTATTTTATTATATTTTTATTTTATTTTATTTTATTTTATTTATTTTTTTATTTTTATTTTTTTAATTTAAAATAAAAGATTTTTAAAAAAAGATAGTTTGAAATAAAAGTTAAAATTTAATTTTTAAAGAAAGATATACAAATGTGAAGAGAAAGATAAAAAAGTAATAACAAAAAACATTTCAAAATAAAATTTTAAAAGATGCCCCCCGGCCATTTGATGAGCCGTACCCTCGACATCATACCCACATCCAAGTGCAACTTGATGTGGTTACACAATTTTGAGAAATTGAAAAGAAAATAAAATAAATGAAAGTTTTTAGAAGATAATTTTTATAATGATGATCACTGGGTGGGCTCCCTCCAATTTATAAAAAATGTTTAGAGACCACCTGTGAGCATCACCTTTACAATAATTCATAATATATATTAAAGAAAAGAAATCACAATCTAACATAAAAAAAATCAAAAACAAACACTACGCAATATAGGGGGTGGACTTGCTAGCAAGTCCCCAACCTGAACTCAGACTGAACTCATACTGAACTCATACTGAACTCTACTTGAAGAACCACAAAAACTGTTATGCTGAGTGGTGTTCATCCCTGATTGTATGGTTCCTTTGTCAATAGCTCAATGTGTGTTCAATCTGTGGTGAATTTGAGTCCAAGGTTGCGGACTTGCTAACAAGTCCGCCCCCCGTATTGCGCGGTGAAAATAAAATAAAAAGAATCTTGAATCCGGCGTTGAGAGCGGTGTCTCTTGATTTGTTCCAGTTTATAGTCTTAGTGGACTTCCTAAAATTAAAAGACAAAGCCAGGATTCAACTAGAAACAGGGAAAATTTTGGAAACAAACATTATAGGGTAATTGTGTATAGAGCAGCCAGCCCATCAATTAGCCCCACACTTGCCAATATTAAATTAAGAAGGTTCCCCTGTGAACACTTCTTCCAATAAAATTTTAAAATTTTCCAACACTATCTTCACCCAAATTTTAAGAATTTTAAATTTTGAAAATTTCAAAGAAGGTTTTCTTGCATTTTGTTAAGTTTCATCACAGTTTCGTCGCCCATATGCAGTGTAACGACAGCAAAGTATTTTGATAAAAAGAAGATAGTTTGTCCTCGTTGCGGAGGTTGAGAAGGTTTTTATAAACATCATAGTTTATCCTCATTGCGGAGGAAGACTTTGGCACTCCTAGTGCCTCTAGGATAGAACTGTTTCACTTGATCGGCCGCTACCCTCTTCTTCAATTGAACTCCATCCAATTCTTCTAACACATATGAACCGCTGGAAACTTGCTTCTTGATTTTATACAGTCCATTCCACCTATCTGCAAACATCTTTCCCCACTGACTTTCCAAACTCCTATTATACACCAAGGCTATATCTCCTGGGTTCTAAGGTTTCCTTAATCGATGTGCCAACTGCTCATCCCAATATCTAACTGATTGATTTCAGATCTTCATCATCCGCAAATATGCCTTTTCTAAATATTCTTCTTTCTTTTCTAGCTGCATCATTCTTGCACACAATAATTCATCAGTAGTTTTGACCGTGTCCCAGTCAACTCCAAGATATGATTCAGCTTCTAAATCAACCGGTAAAACTGCTTTCTGTCCAAAAACAATTTCATAAGGTAAAAATCCGGTCGTCCTTTTGGCAGTGATTCGATCAGCAAATAAAACTAAAGGTAAATAGTGCCTCCACTTTTCGGCACTTGTCCCACACATTTTAACTAAAGCATCCTTGATAACTTGATGCCCTCTTTCAACCATGCCTTCAGATTCAGGATAATATGGGGTTGCTACCCTAACCTTTGATCCAACTTTCAATACGGCCTCTTTAAACTCTGTCCCAAATTCAGAACCTCCATCTACCGTTACCAACTTCATCACCCCATACCTATATACCCAATTATTCAAAAAAAATTCTGCCACATTTTTGGCAGTTAAATTAATAAGAGGCGCTGCCTCTACCCAACCAGATAAATCATCTCTGGACACAATTAAATATTTATACCGTCCCTCTTTTATATGAACGGCATCTAAACTAACTCTCCCCAAGAGCGTATATTCACCGGTCGCCCGTCCAGGTTTTTTTGGCCTTAAATAACTTTGTCTTTGACATTCTTCGCATGACTGAAACCACTGTTTAACAGCCATCTTCATGCCAGGCCACCAGAATTGATCAGAAATTCTTCTAAGCATTTCTCGAATGCCTCTATGTCCGAGATCTTCATGCAGTGATTTCAAAACTAATTCTTACCCCTTCTGTTGAGTTATAACTACTTGAGGATTTGGATACCTTTTCTTCATTAAAAGTCGACCAGATAGGTAAAACGTAGATGAATTCCTCTTGATAGCCACCCATTCATCGTCTTCACAATCTTCTGGCCTCTCTAAAGTCATCAAATATTTGACTAACAAAAAATAAAAACCAGTCTGAACCCAGACTTCATCTTGAAAATTGATTAATATAACATCAATAGGGACTTCTCTATCACCAATATCACCTGCACATGAATGAGCCAATAATCCTTGACCCCTAAATAAATCTTTAATCAAGCTATGTCGACGTTTTTCTTCTGAACCTTTGGATCCTTCGTAAACCGTATTTGAAAATACCTCTTTCTCTTTATCCACCCTTTTATTTAAATTCTCTAAATCTCCAACGTATACACCATTCCTTAACTTACTACTATCCCACACTACCAATCCATCTTCCTCTACATACACCACATCTTCTTCTACCTCCTTTCTACCAAATTTATCTACACCTTTTCAACACCTTTATTAACATAAAAACTATTTTCTAGTTTATCCTCTTGGTGGAGGTCATCATCACCATAATCTAAACACAACAATCCTGCCAGTTTAACCTCATGGGGGAGGTATGGAAAGTCTTCAGCTCCTTTAGTGCTGGCTTTGATAATAGGTATATCTTCATCGAACTCTTCTGAGTCTGAATCTTCTTCAGTGGGTTGTCTCCTTGATAAACCATCTGGCATAGTAAAAGTTTTGCCAGGCTTATGAACTAAATCGAACGAAAAATGTTGAATAAAAGCTACCCATCTAGTCATGGGTGCATTCGGCAAACTTGGGGAATTAATCATCTGGATTAACGATTTCGCATCCACTTGCAACTCAAAATGTTGCCCCCACAAAATATGCTGAAGTTTCTTCAGTATTTTTGCCACACCACATAATTCCAATTTTGGTTGAGAATATTTTGATTTGACCTCAGTAAATACTACAGATTCATACCTAACTGGCCTGATGTAACCAGCTTTATCCATCTGAGACAAAACAGCCCCTGCTGCAACCTGACTTGAATCAACTGCTAAATAAATTCTGCCAGCATCTTTTCCATAATCCAACTTGTGCAGGACTAAATCCTTCCCCACAACCTCCTTCAACTTCACAAATGCCTTCTCACACTCTTCATCCCACTCCCAGTCTGCATCCTTTCTCGTTAACCGTCTCAATGGAGCTTCCAATGAAGAAAAGTCCTTAATAAACATTCTAACATATACGCAAACGCCTAAAAACCCTCTGAATTTGGTCGTATTCTTGGGTCTTGGCCAGGACTGAATTTTGTTAACTTTCTTCTTGGACATAATCCTACCCTCTCTACATACCACATGGCCTAATATTTCTAAGGCTGGCACACAACATGAAAATTTTGAACCTGAAATAGTTAAACCAGCCTCTTCAAATCCAAACAAGATTCTTTCTAATGTAATTGCAAACTCCCAAATGAATTTGCGTATCCTGGGATTCTCTTCCAACACCTGGTTATCATAGTCGGTTGTTGGTCCCTAAATCTTCCATCATCTATAAAGATTCCAGCATAATGTGGAATTTTGTCTTGAAGGATCCAAGCCATCTGAGCTTGATAAACTGCAACCGAATTTGCTGCTCCTTGAGGTAATCTTGTTAACTGTAAACGTCTGAGTGGTGTATCGAATGTAGTGAGAGGCCTTGAGTCCGGATGTAACTCTCTCTTATCATATCCACCCATAATATCTCCCAAACCATAACACACTCTCCCTGCAAATGCTTCAACAAACTCCTCAGCACTAGGCGGTATCCCAGCATCCTTTATTGTAACCCTATTTAATTCCCTAAGATCACGAACAACTCTAAGCTTGCCATTCGGTTTCTTGATACAAAATACCAGACTAGGATAACTTGATGTTGATTGCTCATACAGTCCAGTGTGTATCCGTTCTCTGACAACTTCAATATAGGCTTCTTTTAATGCAGCCGGAATAGGAATTGGTTTCTGCTGCCTCGGTTCATGACATACCATAGGAATCTTGTAAGGCTCCCCATAGGAATGCTTCAACACACCCCTCTCCTCTTCTACAAAAGCAATGGCCTTCTCTCGCTTGACCATCACATCCAACAACAACTTCTTCTCTTCTCCAGACAACCAACCATCAGGTCCAAAATTAACAACACCCAGTCTCTCAAAAGTGATTCTTGACGTCTCAAAAAATTCAGGCGGATTCTTTACCAAGGGACTTTCATAAGGATCTCTTGATAACCTTGGTCTTCTCAAGGGTGGATTTAATTTGGCAGGTAGCGGTTCATTAATGGGTCGAACTTTATTTGCTACTTTCTTATATTTGGCTGCATCCACATCTAAATAAACTTGAGGTAAATCATTTACTTTTGTTTCGCCATTAAAAATTTTATCAAATGAATCTTCTTCATTGTCAGAATTGGAAAAAGAAAAATTAGAAAAATATTTTATTTCATTTTTAAATTTTACCCTTTTCTCCTTTCTCTCGTCTAATTTATAAACAGATTTTCCAACACCTTTGCTTCCCTTATCCAACAGTAAATCCCCCGTAAAGAAAGTTGGCAGTTTAACCTCTTGCCGGAGGACCGGAATTGAATTTTCACAAAAATTATTTTTTTGTGTTTTAATTATACCAAGATTTTTAATCGGATTTTGATGTGATTTTTTCAGTTTACCCTCTTGCTGGAGGCCCGGAATAACATTTTCACAAAAATTATTTTTTGTGTTTTAATTATACTGAGATTTTTAATCGGGTGTTGATAAGATTTTCGCAGTTTACCCTCTTGCTGGAGGTCCATAATAGAAGGAGATACTTGCAGTTTAACCTCTTTCTGGAGGTCATAAAATATACCCTTCCATTTTTTATCCAACCTAATTTGGCCCATTTTGCCTTTTTCACCATTTTTAAATTTAATAGAAAAACAGGGTAAATCCAATAAACATATAGAAAAGTCCAAAACGTATTAGCACTCCAAGGTAATATTAACAGAAAATAATTGAGAATCCACTTGAATTATCTCCAAGTGAGCTGACTTATTGCAATCCGAGATCTCATCCTGAGGAGAGATTACAACATTAGAGTGATCAGCCCCTGCTACCCCAAAAAATGAGGGCCTTCATCCCTTTCCAACAAATATAATTCACCAGAAGCCGTCCATTTTATATGCCGCTTCTTGGTGCAAACACAACACTGGCACAGAGTAGTAATCCCTGGCGGTGTTTCCCAACCTTCATCTCCAGGAGGCGCTAACCGCATATGTAACCTCCGCATATCTTCACCAGTGATTTCCAAACTAATCCCCATGCCAGCTTGATACCCTATCCTGGCCTCAAAATCCATCAAAAAAGGACCACCAAGAACAGTTTTGACTGCTCCTCTGGCCACATAAAAGTGAACCTTACCAACAGATCCACCAATGCCTAACCTGACATGCTCAGCTGTGCCCATCAGCTCTGTTGCACGCCCACCTATACCTCTGAGGTCTCCCAGTGCCACTTTTAATTGGCAAGCCTATACTCATTGCTTGCTCCAATGAAATTAAATTAATTTGAGACCCTGAATCAACCAAGGCCTTTACTTCTTTACCGTTAAGAGTTACCACCAGGTAAACCAGGGGAGCGGAAAAATGTGTATCTACATCTTCCCCAAACTTTTCAGCATTTTCACAAATATATTCCACCTCTCCAGTGGAAACCCGACGCCTCGTCAAATGCTTCTTTTACTTTTCAGCAAGCCCCGGACTAATTGTAAATAACACCCCCAAAGATAAGGGAATCTGCAGTTGATTCACCCTATTCAAAACTACGTCCATCGCATTAGCTTGACCAGAAAATACTGGCTGCTCATACTGGACCTTTGATTTAACAACCTTGGCCCTGGGTACCTCTTGAGGTCCAACCGAGCCATCTTCACTTTCTATAACCCTAACTCCCTCACCAGCTTCTTGCACTAATCCTGATCCATCACTAGTCCTTCTTAAACCCTCCATTGGGATGGGACCGCTAAAACTTTATCTGGGTAGAGAGGCCAACGGTACGTCCTCCTCAGAATCCGAATCATCCTCTGGCATAGTCTCACCATTTAAATCAAACTTTCCATAACTAGGGGGCCCCATATCAGCAATCCCCTTCTGCATTTTATATAATTTGTCCTTAGAGTAAGGGTTCAATTTGTTGGCGGCAGTTTGAGCACTAGAATTTTTGTCCTTAGAGTAAGGGTTCACTTTGTTATTGGCCTTTCCAGGATTAGCCCTCAATTGGCTCTGAATTCTACTCTTAGCCTTAGTAGCAGCTGCTTTTATAGCAGCATTAACATTGTATTCGCCTGCCATACAAATACCCTCCACTTGGGCAACCGTTGCCAGCTCTAAACCTTCAAAAGAAGTAGAAAATGTGGCTTTACTGACCTCTTTCTCCTTTCCCTTGTCAGCTTTACCACCATTACTTTTACCATTTTTGCCACCCTTGGCATTAACATCTTCATCCGTTGCCTCTTCAAATCTGGCTCTCCTTTCCGCCATTAAACTTCTTCTGACCAAATCACAAGGAGACTGTCCATCACTGGGCTTGATGAACGAACCATCAGGAAATTTATAAACTTTACCATCAAATAAAACTCTCCCAGCATCCATATCCTTATCAAGAGCAAAACAAACTGTTGCTCTGTGCCCCCTCCTATTACAATAGGAGCACACCTTTGGCTCATCATAGCCACCTCTATAACTACTACCACCATTCCCACAATTTCTCCCATTGCCTGAGAAGCGGTTACCATTATTTTTGCCATTATAATTTTGACGTTTGTACCCTCTAGATTGATAAGAAGTTGACGTCAATGAAGAAGCGATTGGGGCCTTGTTAGTCTTCTGTGTCTTTTGAACAAATATTTTTAATTGTTTTGTTAAATCGGCCAAGTGATCGACCATCTTATTATCTACATTGCCCTCAACTTGTGCAGCAGGTAATCCCATTTTTGCCTTCTTGGCCTCCTGGGCTTTGACCATAATATCGTTGTTTTCGGCCAAAACTTTGCTAACCTTACTAACATATTGAGTGCAGGACCCTTGATATTTGTCCGATGCTAATAACTTGAGATGGGCTTGAATGTTGTCCTTTATAACCTCCAAAGCCGGCAGTTTCTGCTCACCATTAGGCAGTTCCTTCATTAACTCCTTTCTTGAGAGATCATTCAAGACGTCCATTCAAATATCCCTGCTGCATGCTGACCAAAAAAAATCTTTTGCCTGGTTCTCATGCACTAACTCATCCACCAGTATGAGATATTCCACCACTTCATCAAACTGAACACAGAGCTTTTTGAAGTCAGCCATAGAAGAAACATCACCTTTTGCTTGCCAGTCTCCAACAATTTTATTGAGGTCCATCATAGTAAACCTAACACCCCATCTATCAACCATAGCTTTACAAAGCTTAACCCAATCCTTGTCCTTAAATGCCTGCATAGCAATAACCTCTTTTTCCACCTCCCTATCAGCAATAAAAAACCTAACTTGCTTCACCATATCCACATGAGAAGCACCATCAACAGCAGCAGCAGCTTCATACCTGCTAATGAACCATTTAACCTCCTCCTCATCAAACTTTGGGCCATCCCAAGAAACAATCCTAACAGAGGGAGTAAGAGTTTGAGGAGATCCAGAAGAAACAGCAGAAGAAGACATCTCAATAAGTAAAGAAAAGTGTTAAAAATCAATAAAATAACAAGCCTCTTGCAGGCCAATAACAAAAATCCAATTAGAGTTCCAGAAAATAAGCCTCTTGCAGGCTAAGAATGTTCTTGATCCAAGTAAGTCTTTAAAGAAAGCTAGAGAATTCAAACCCCACGTTGGAAGCCAACTATGGTAAGGTAAACTCTTACAGTTGCCTTGCTGTAAGCAGAATCCAGAGGAGATGTGTGGATTTAGCTGAAAACCCTGTCCTTTGAATAAAAATAACAAAATGGGAATTCTAAATCACTAAGCTAACCAGTCTACTTGGATCTGATTGTTGAAAAATAATGAAACTCTAAAATATTTAATGCTTATTGAGATTTAAGTAAAAGTGGCTGTTGAGGAAGAAATACTGATAACAACAATTAAGGTGTACTAGTGAAAGATCTGAAAAGATTTACTTTTATGTTTTTATAATAATTTGAATTTTTATGAGACAGCAATAATAAAGTCCCAGTGATGAAGACCTTTCTAAAGATACCCTGTATGAAGTGTGATTTAAATTGTTGAGTAGTATTTCTAAAATGTTATATATAAAATATAAAGTTATAAGGGTATTACAATTTATTTAATTTGTTGAGTAATAAAAAATGAGACCGTGGTGGTTAAAGATTAAGCTGTATGATGTATGATGATTGTAAGATGATGCCCAATTTCGAGTCTGAGAGACTCTTAAGTTTACCTAGTCACGTGCCTAAATTTCTCCTCCAGAGCTCACCTAGAGTCAATCCGGAGCCTGTAAGGAGTCCGTACGGAGTCCCACTGGAGTCCAAGCGGAGTCTGTCCGGACCTCTGGACTCAATTAGAACCTTTAAAACTATAATAAAAAATCTAGAAAAATTACACATGATAGAGCCACTTCCCCTTTACATTCCCAACTAATTTTGGTAGCCTGCGTAGCTCTAATCACCCCGTGAAAATTCATCAAAGTTAAGTATTTTCTAAAAACATAAATTTTTCTATAAATCTTTAAAATTCACTTAAAAATATAAGAAAAATAGTAAAAATTCTGGAAAAATTTTCCAAGGTTCTTGAGTGACTTGACTTGATACTTATAAATTTTTCAGACCGTAAAAATAAGTTTTCTCCGTAAAATAAATTGATTCCGCGTAGGCATTTGCTTTTAACCAATTTCTTCATATTTAAAAATCAAATAAATTAAATAAAACCCTTTTATAAAAAATAATAAAGCCAATCTTGCACGCCGTAATAACTCCATTTACATACTTTGGTGCCATACTAAGCTTTAGGCTACTACACTGGGTGACATATTTTCCAGTGCAGCTGCTAAATTTATGTTACTAGATGTGCACTGCATCATGAGAAATTTTTCCACGTGTAATTCTGTTGCAGATTCAAAGTATCTACTCCTGCTCCCTACATTTTTTTTCTAATCACTTCAATTATCAGACTCCATCTTTTTTCCTCATCATTGAAATTGATAGATCCTATTATTAAATTGTGATCATTCAGCAGTTGAGCTTATGTGGGTACATATTCATATCATAAGGAATCATGTTGTCTCATTTTCCCTTTTGAATAGGCATTACATTTACTGTTTTCATAATAGGGTGAGCAACAAAATTTGTCAATGATATTTCAATTAGTATAGTAATTTGGGTGAGTGTAAAATTTTTCAAACATGAGGCTTTATGTTTCCTCATGTTGTGATACACTATCAGAATAATTTGGTTTCCAATAAAATTAGGATCATTGGGTGTAACTTTTATTCAGATAAAATGAATGTTTTTTCCCATTTTATGGAGCTTATTTCATTTACATTAAATAAGTTTTGTCTTTTTTGTGAGATGTGGTAAATTCAAGTTAAAATTTTGTGGAAAATTTCAAGTGATTTATTTAAAAACATCATTTTATGCAAAACTTCAGAGTATATAATAAAAATATGCTAAGTAAGAGTGAAAAATTTGAATTAACTAAGTGGCACTTGAAAATTATTGTGTAAGGCCCAGTGTCTGTCTGCAGGGGGGCTGGGTGGGGCGCCCCAGGGAACAACTCTACATCTCTTCTAGTTGATGAATTGGTTTGTAAATATGTAAATTTTAATATTTATTTGTACTGTGTTATTTTTACTGTAACACAAAGACATTGAATTTAATTGTGGTTTTAATTTTTAAAATGAACTTGAGAAAAATATAGGGGAAATGTTAAATTTAATATTGTGTATTATAAATACATTAATTTATTAGATATACATGAGCTAGTAAATTTACCAACACTTTTTTGACCATAAGCTGTTGAACCTGTGCTATGGACTTTCAAAAACCATAAATTAAAATTACAAGGCATGTTAAATACCATATTTTTTATATACTTTGGTTGGGATCCATTTTTATTTTTACTTAACTTTGTTCATGATTTTAAAATATGTATTAAAAGTAAGGGCATAATTCAGGCCCTCAGTGCCCTTTCTATTTGTGACCATACAGGTTATCAGTAGCATGGAACTATAATTGGATGTATTTCTTTTCCCATAAGCAGATTTCTTTAGTCAGAAAGCTGGTCTCTTTTCTTGTAACAGCAGTAGATTAATTTGTTTCTAGTGTTATAATTTTTCTCAAACTACGATTTTATTTTTTCAGAAAAGTTTTATTCATATTGTTGACAGGTGGATTTCCAATTATACATGAATCAAAAATTCATTAATTTTTCAAATTTCCAGTTGTTAACATGGATATCTTGTAGTTTTAATATATGGACAAAATTTAATTTGGGAAATATATATTGCTGAAATAATTTCTGGTGGTTTATCTTAACTTACAGAGCTTTACACAGTTTTTCTCATCATGGTAAATCCAGTCATTATTTATATAATGTGACTTACATGGCCAAGAAATATTTCTTGTCTTGTATAAATACTGATTTCCTCCTGCATTATCTTCTTCCCTCTCAAACTTTATTTCTTTTTAATATTGCATAATCTTATACTACTTCTCTCATCCAAATCGGCTTACTTCAATCTCACATATATGACTTCAGCAGATCCCCAGGTTTGGTAGAGCAACCTTTTTCACTTTATCCCTCTCATAAAAAACATAATATCAGGGATAGGGCAAATTCACCAAATATTAACTTTGATAAACATTTCCACACTAATTTCAAAATCCTCTATGACCTACATGACCCACCAGAATACAAATTTTTAGTTGCTCCTTTTGGGGGTTGGCTTATGGTACATTATTCACCCTTATATATGGTTTGAAGCTAAATTATTACCCCAAGAGGATACCAACTGTCAACTGCTAATTAATATTTTGATTTTCTATCTTTCTCATTTTCTAGACACTATCTCCCAGTCACTTGAATCTCTCTTCAACATAATTATTCTTCTTCCTGACTATAACACATCAATTCATATGGGCTGTCCTGTACAAGATATATTCAATCAAAAAAATCATTTATCTTCTATCTCCCCTTATTCCTTATTTACTATCAGACCTTACCATCCTATAAAAAAATTTATTAAGAGGATTTAGCACAAAAGAAGGCTAAAGAAAGGTCATTTAGCAACTGTTAATCCTACAAAATTAAGTAACTACAACAAAGTGGGTGGCAAAACTGGAAAAGGACTCTATTCTACCCATGACTGTCAGATGAAGCAAGGGAGGGAACAGTGGAGAAGAGAGAGAAATGGAAGGGATAAAGAGAATAGAGAGGAAAATATATGGATATAAATAAAAAATAAACATACATGAAAGCAGGTCAATAAGAAACAGTGCACCTTACAAAACAAAGTAACTTCAACAAAGCATGTGATAAAACTATAAGGTACCCAATTATGAGCTGCTGTGGTTAGAATTATAAGAGTAAGAAGAAAATAAAACAGAAAATAAAAGGAAAGAACTTGGAGAAAAGAATTTATTCTCTGCACAAAGTGCAAGGACTTTCAGATGTGGCCAAGGGGGAAGAAGTGGACAGGTGGGATAAATTGAAGGGTTAAATAAAATAGATAGAAAAATATTTGGATTGTGAAAATTGGAACAACAGGAAGGTTCTTGATTATATGACAAATTATACTATCCAAAACAATAGAAAACAACATGAGATTAGAAAAAACTACTAATATAAAATACAGAGAAATAGAAAGGTTCACACTCAAATGCAGAATTCACACAAAAGGAATTTTTTTTTCAAAAATAAAATCTTTCCCCTGAAACTCTTCTTCTCATGATTCAAGTAAAAGTAGAGTAAAGAAAGTTCAGTTTGTAAAGTGGTACCACCACTGAGAAAAAAAATCAAGCCAAAACTATCTTATGAAGAAATTCGCTGGGATAAGGTAGAGGAAGCTGTAAAAATGGTTGGGCCATCAAGAGTGCTAATCTTTTGGGTGTTAGACCCAGCACAGAAAAAGAAAAATCTAGTTCTGATGTAGATAGTTCAATTAAGCTAAGATGACTCATCATTAGATAAAATTTTACCTAATAAATATCTTCTTTAAAGTCCATATTACAGGAAATATCTGCCCATTTTAGACCTAAAATGAAATTGGGATCAGCTGTGAAACCAAATGATTTAAATTCTGTTTTTATTCTAAGGCCTAGTGAATCAATGATTGTTCAAGATTTTATTTGCCATACACTCATTACCTCATGGTTAAACTGTGTTCAAAACCATGTAGGGGACACTTCAACAAATCTCAAGGCAGCAGAATGACTTGTTTTAAAAAAATTTATTATGTGGTTTCTTTGTTCCCAGTTTGGAATATAGAAAATTCTGAATGTTGAGAGAAGAAGTTGATAAAGTGTCTTTCCCTTTTGATATTGATAATCAACCTTTTAACTTCCCTTGAAATAAATAAAGAACAAATTTTATCTCTTCAAGATCATCTGAAAGAGTATATGAAATGTCTTAAAGAATTTTGGCCACATATTTACATCAAGCCTAATTTCCACTTAGCCCAACATTTTCCTGAAGTTCTGCGACAATTTGGGCCAGCACCATCATCAGCAGCTTGGGCTCATGAGCGTATAAATGGAATGTTGTGATCTATCTCACACAATAATAAAAAAAGTATGTGCTCCTATATTCTTTTTGTTCCTCATAATTATTTACTTTAATATTTTTTATTTTAGATGAAATGGAAAAAACCTTTATGAAAATGTTTATCTTGACTGGGAAGCTTCAATCTCTTCTTGAGAGGAATGACAATTGATTTAAAAACAAAATGAGAGATGTTTTTGATATAGAAAAAAAAAGACTTCAAAATCATCTGTTAAACTACTTCATGAAGAATATGTTTTATGGCTGGATTATTTAAACAAGATTGATGGTGAAAAGTTTTCTTCAAATATTTTTGAAAAAGATAAATTGACTGGTGCTTTAGTATTTCTTCCATCTAAAATTACTGATCTTTAATACTTTAACCTTGGTGGTAAATACTTCTCACTATACTCAAAACATCAAGGGAATGGGAATATTGAGATCAAATTATCAGAAGGCAACAAGGTTGGAGTGGTGTTAGGAATGTGGGAGTCAAAGAAGCTCGCAGATCAAATATTTATTCTAGTTGGATTGTATGATGCTATTGAAAAAAAAATAGAAAATTCTTTCTCAAAAGCAGGATTTAAAATGTTTTGGTGCTACAATAGATGGTCTAAAAATGTTAATATTACTCATAAAGATATTATTGGACATGCTTCAAGAACTCTCAATCCAAGTGGCTTTGGTGGTGTTTTATCTGATACTGTCTGTATAATGTCATTGAGTAGTATAGCTGGTGCCTATTAATCACCTTTTTAATATCCATTATGAATTCAATATATGCTTTTAAGACACCAAAGTATGATCTATTGCCTGTTGAGAATTATGCAAAAAGCACTATATGAAGAATTCAAATTGGTCCTAATTATTTAGCTATGAGCTATGTGTCATGATGAAAAATTGTCCCACCAAAGTTCCAACACAGGTTTGACTCAGGTTAGACCACAGGTACTAAACAACCACTTGACTGCAAGTTGTCTAACTTTTGACCTGGTGCAACCTCTTTAGGTTTCAAGTGACCTCTTCTTTGACATTCTTCACAATATTCTACCTAACCCTGCACAGCTAACTTCATACCTGGCCACCAAAATCTATCAGCTACTCTCCTATAAGTCTCCCAAAAGCCTCTATGGCCAAGGTCTTCATGCAAAGACTTCAAAACTAACTCTTGACCCTTCTTCTGAGTCACCACCACATGAGAATTTGGATTTCTCCTTCTCATCAACCTCCTTCCTGACACATAGAAGCCAGGACTCTTCTTCTTGATTGCCACCCAAGTATCATCATTACAAATATCTGGCCTTTCTAAGGTTAACAGATATTCAACCATAATAAATCAGACCCAGTCTGAACCCAGGTCTCATCTTCAAAATCCAACAAAAAAACATCCAAGTGTACAACCCTGTCATCTAAATCTCCAGTGTACACATGTGCAATGCAACCAGCCCATCCAGGACATCAATCCTTAAACTTTGGTACATCCTTTTCCTTACACTGAATTTTAAGATAAATCAGCTCACCAATAAAAACACCATTTTCCAATTTTGAGCCATCCCACACAATGGCCCCATCTTCATCAACAAAAACATCCTGATCACCAGAATCAAGATCATAACCAGCCAGTTCAACCTTTTGGTGGAGAAGACAACAATCTTACAGTTTAGCCTCATGGGGGAGGAGAGAAAAATCTTCAGAACCCTTTGTGTTGGCCCTAACCACTGGAACATCTTCATCAAATTTTTGAGATTCTGAATCTTCATCCGTGGGTGTTCTCCTTGATAATTCATCTGGCATCGTAAAAGTTTTTCCAGGTTTGTGTACCAGGTCAAAAGAAAAATTCTGAATAAATACCACCCACCTAGTCATTGGAGCATTTGGAAGACTAGGTGTATTGATAATTTAAACCAGAAAGTTTGCATCGACCTGCAGCTCAAAGTTCTGCCCCCACAAAACAGTTTGTAGCTTCTTCAAAAAATTTTCTACACCACACAATTCCAACTTGGGTTGAGAATATCTAGATTCAACCTCATTAAATACCACAGACTCATTGTCAAGGGGTCCTTTTGGGTCTAGAAGTTTATTTGAGGTTTATACAAGGAAAATTGGGGATTTAATGAATTTTCAAAATAAAGTACGTATTCTCTCAATCAAATTGATTTATTTGCTCAAGTATAAGAGGTAGTTTTTAATTATTAGTATAATTTATTGAGTAGAATTACGCTGTTTGTAAATACTAAGCTTATAAAATATAGAAATAAGTATTGTTTTGTAATTGTAGTAATAAGTAATTGATGAAAAGAATGTTTTGAAAAGCAAAAAGTAAGAGGCCTTTTATAGGCAAAACATGAGGGAATAAAATATACGGAATTTACACCATATATTGTAAGAATGTGAGAAAAATAATGACTAAAAGGAGTACATATATGACATAAGAAATAAATAAACTGGTACGTCAACAAAGGCATCAAATTTTATTAGCAATAAAGTTTGAGTTCCTTGGACTGTCACAATTAATTACACAATAATTAATTAATTATATTACTTTCACAGGATTCCAGATCTCTCACTGAGGTAATATAATTGTTTTAAAGTTTTTTTATTATAATTTTATTATTAAATTCTATTCCCATTGACTTATACCATTGAGCACGGTGTTAGGGAGTAAAATTGTAAGGGACATTTTATTTACACTAATTAATTATACTACTTATTGTGCTTAACTATTTAATTGTAAGTAATACTTAAGTAGATAATTAATTATTAGTAAGAAGAAGGGGCGTGGCTTCAACTCAGTAAAATAATTAATTATTTTACCGGTTAAGTCTAGTAGCCTGGCTGACACTCATACTATTGGCAGGTTTTCTAGAAGAATGAGAAAAAGAAGAGCAAAAGAAATGGTGGAAGAAAAAATAAAGAAGAATTTTGTAATAGTAAATGGAAAATTTAAATATAATTGAGTTTATGAAGAGTATTACAATGACACTACAGTAGATTTATATGATATCTAATATTTTTAATAAGTTATATCTCAATGCAGGACAATCAATTATTGTTATTAATAGACTTATGGTAACCTTAATATTATTTAAAATTTAAACTAGAACTGTAGCACTAATAAAAATAATAATAATTTGTATGGTATTTACAATATAATAAAGTATGAGTGTAAAATAAGTGATAGTCAACAAAGAGGAATTACAAGATCCTTTTATAGGCAAAGATACTTCTGAGGAGCTTCCAATGTATATACAAAAGTAATAGTATGTGAAAAAAAAGACCAAAGAATTTAATTAAAACATACACTTTGAGGGAAAAAATTAAACTACAAATTAAAGTTGTGAATAAGTTAATAACTTTTTTGTCTTAAAGCCCCAAACAAGTAATTAATATAATGAATAACTAAATAATTATGAGACCATGAAAATTGCGAGAAAAAATATCCTAAACAAGTATTATAATAAGATTTAAAGGTTTTAATTAGAACAACTAGTATTATTTTCACACCAAAATTTATGTAATCAATTTAATTCAGTTATAAAGAGAAATTAATTAATTGTTTTAACTACTTTCAGTAATTTAATTTGAAATAAATAATTTATTTAATTGTAACTTATTTAAAGTGAGAATTTAATATTAATATATTAAATATGTGTTTTAAGTTATTTATTAACTCTACAGACACAGTTAAGGGTCAAAAAAGCGCCCAATATTTATGGATAATATTATATGATGATTTGGATTTAATATCTAAGTTATATTAAGCTATTTGTAATTCCATTATAAGTTAAATGTAATTAATCTCATAATATCATAATTAATTTAATTAATTTTTTAAAAATATTAAATACTTAGAAATGTGCCATGTTTTTATAGAATATAATATGTTTTTATAGAATATAATATATGTTTATGTAATAAAACTTATTTAATAATAAAATTAAATATAGTAATTATTTTATTTATTCATAAAATATTTATATGTTTTATTATTTAATAAAATAATTTTTTGTAACTACATAATGTTATTCCTTTACATGATATCAGTAATTTATTATATATATTACTGGGCTCCTGAGATAGCCTGGCTGACACATACCTTACTGGCCTGACCCTCCCATTTTTATCTTCCTGAGACAACATAGAACCAGCCGCAATATAACTTAAGTCCACTGCCAGATTAATATTTCCAGCACCAACACCATAATCCAGCTTGTGTAGAATACTTTCTTCACCCACCACCTATTTCAACTTCTGAAAGGCCTCTTCACACTCTTCAGTCCATTCCCACTCCGCATCTTTCCTGGTAAAACTTCTTAAAGGTGAAGCCAACAAATAAAAATCATTAATAAGAATTCTGAAGTACACACAAACCCCCAAAAATCCCCTGACTTCAGTAGTGTTTTTAGGCCTTGGCCATGACTGAATTTTATTAACTTTCTTTTTTGCCATAATCCTTCCCTCCTTACATACAACATGACCAAGAATTTCCAGAGCAGGAACACAACAACAAACCTTTGACCCAGAAATAGTCAAACCAGCCTCTTCAATCCTAAAAAATACTCTCTCTAGAGTAATTGCATATTCCCACACAATTCTCCTTATACCTAGGTTCTCCTTCATCATGGCATTTACATAATCAGTGGAGGGTCCTTTGATTCCACCATCATCAATAAAAATACCAGCATGAGTTGGGACCTCATCCTTTAAAATCCAAGCCATTTGTGCTTGATATACCACTACTGAATTAGTTTCTCCTTGAGGCAACCTAGTGATCTGAAATCTCACAAGAGGAGTCTCAAAAGCTTTAAGTGGCTGTGAATCTGTGTGAAGCTCCCTTTCATCATAAATACCCATAATATCACCCAAACCATAACACACCCTACCAGAAAAAGCTTCCACAAAGTCCTCTGCACTTGGAGGCATCCCTGCATCCTTGATAGTGACTCTGTTCAAGGCTCTAAGATCATGCACCACCCTCAGCTTCCCATTTGGCTTCTTTAGACAGAAAACCGGACTTGAGTAACTATATGTTGATTGTTTGTATTAACCAGTTCTGACTCTTTCCCTAACAAACTCTACAAAATCATCTGTAATAGCAGCCAGAATTGGAATAGGTTTGATTTGCCTAGGTTCATGACAAACCACAGGAATCAAGTAAGTTTCCCCATAAGAGTGTTTCACCACACCCCTTTCCTCTTCAAAAAATACCACCGCTTTCTCCCTCAGAACAATAATGTGCAACAACAACTTATTTTCCTCATCAGTAAACCACCCATCAGGACCAAAATTAACAAATTTTAACCTTTCCACAGTCACCCCATCAGTTTCCACAAAATCTGGAGAATTCTTCACCAGAGGAGTACAGTAAAGATTTCTTGACAAAGGAGGTCTCTTCAAAGGAGGATTCAAACCTACAGGCATAGGCTCATTGAAAGGCCTTATCTTCTGTGCTACCTTCTTATACTTTTCAGCTCTGCCTTTAACTTGAGGTATCTTCAATGTGTCTTCACCACCAGACCTGGAACAAAAAACCAAGTGTTTACCCATTGCTCACATGTGTGGCCCAGGTAATTGTTTTGAAAGGTGTAGAAGAAACCTTAGAGGTACGTAATTGGGAGGACTTAAATTTATTCCCCAATCTCACCACTCAAAAACTTTTCTGCAATTCCACATCTTCATTCTTGCTTCCATCTTCTAATTCTTCAAATCTTGATTCATCTTCTGAATCACATCTTCTAAAATTGTGCAGTTTATCCTCATGCTGGAGGCCCAAAAATTGATCTTGACAATCTTCTTTCTTCAAAAATTTGTGCAGTTTAACCTCATTCTTGAGGCCCAATAATTGATCTTTACAATATTCTTTCTTCAAAAACTTGCGCAGTTTAACCTCATGCTGGAGGCCCAAAAATAGAACTTGCTGATCTTTACAAAAATAGTTCTTTTCTTCTTTCTTGATTATCTTCAGATTTTTTTCTTGATTTTCCTCAGTTATCTTGAAATTTTTATTTTATTTTCTTGATTTTTTTTATCCTACAAAAATAACCAGGGGTTTCCCCAATGCTCACAGACGTGGCCAAGGTAATGTTTTTAAAAGGCATAGATGAAACCCTAGCAGTGCACAATTTGGAGGACTTACGTTTGGACCCCAATCTCACCACTCCACAGCTTTTTGGCATATCTTTTAATAAAGATATATAACCAGTCTTCTTTTTTGAACTTGAATTAAAAATAATTGAGAATCTTGAGAGAGAACAGATACTTGATAAAAAACATGAAGAATACTTGCAGAAAAGAAAAAAATTAAAAAGAGAAAGTTGAAAATCCACTTGGTATATCTCCAAGGGAGCTGACCTACTACAACCTGGGATTTCCTCATCTTGGGGAGAAGTTTTAGCACCTGGGCAATCAGCCCTGATCACTCTAAAAAAGATAGACTCTCACTAGAGCCTGAGCCACACTCCAAAAAACCAGAGGTGGCATTCACTTCCCTTTTTCTTCTACAACAATCTATGCAATGGGACATTAAAGACAAGCCAGGCCTGGTCTTTCAAACATTATCTCCAGGAGATGATAGACTCATGCAAAGTCTTCTTTCATCTTCACAAGTCAACTCCGAAGTAATAACCAATTCTTTCCTGGAAATACATCAAGAATGGTTCACCCAAAACAGCTTTTACATTACCTTTGGCATTGTAAAAATGAACCTTCCCTGAGGCTCCACCAACATCCAGCTTCACAACTTCAGCTGTTTTAATCAACTAAATTAAATTGCCACAAATTCCTTTTAAATTTATACCTATTCCTGTCTTGATGGGGAGGCCAGATGAGTATCCTCAAACAAAGAAATCAGGTTAATCTGAGAGCCTGAATCAGCCAATGCCCTAGCCTCCCTGCCACTCAGAGTGACATTGACATAACCCAGAGGTGAAGAAAAATGAGTCTCCAACCCCTCACCAAACTTCTCAGCAGAATCACAAATGTATTCCACCTCCCCAGAAGAAACCCTTCTCCTGGTCAACAACTTTTTCTGTCTATCAGCCAACCCAGGACTGATAGCATACAATTCCCTATAAGAAAGGGAAACCTGACCCTGATTCATCCTTCCCAGAACAGAGTCTATAACATTAGATTGGCTAGAAACTAGTGGCCTCTCATAGTGTGCCCTTAGTTTGACTACCTTGATCCTTGAAGATTCTTGAGGATCAGAACCATCAACAGATTTACCATCAACAGGAATCAAACCAGATTCCTCACCAGAACCTCTAACTCCAGCAGGCTTTGTAAATGAAGCCAAAGGGACATCCTCCTCAGAGTCAGAATCAATATCCATAGGCATTGGCTTACTATTCAAGTCCAATTCACCAAAACTAGGGGGTCCCATATCAGCAATCCCTTTCTTCATCTTGTACAGCTCCTTTTTGCTGTAATTCTTCCTGGCTGCACTCAGCTTAGGATCCACCGTTGAAGCCTAGGATTTTATTGGGCCTGAGAACTGCTTTTAGACCTTCCCACCTTTCCCACTTCTACATCTTAATTCTAGCCAAGCATTCACCACTTGACTGTCCAACACAAGAATACAACTTCAATCTACCAAAGGAAGTAGAAAAAGTGACCGTATTAACCTCCTTCCTTTTCCCTTGACATCATCATCTTCCTTACCTGAAGACTTCCCATGATCAGGAATCTACTCAAACCTTGGCCTCCTCTGATTGAGACCACTAATTCTACTGACCAAATCAACAGGTACCTGCCCATCACTGGGCTTCACAAATGAACCATCAGGGAGCTTGAACACCCTGCCCTCAAACTCCACCTTTCCTTCTGAATCATCCCTTTTCAGAGCCCAACAATCATTGGACTTGTGCCACTCCTGCTGCAATAAGAGCAGACCCAAAGATTACTCCTACCAGCCCTCCTATCAAAATCTCTAGGCTGAGAAGTAGCCTTATTGGCCTTCGTAGCCTCCTGAACAAAAATATGTAGCTGTTTTGTTAGAACAGCAAACTGCTCCACCACTGGGTCCCTCTCCTGTTTGGGACTCTTCACCATATTCTTCTCTTCCTTCGTCACTCTATTCTCCTCTTCAGCCAAAGCCTCACTGACTTTGCTGAAATATTTTGCACACCCCTCCTGATAGATGTCCACAGTGAATAACTTCAAATAGGCCTCCACACCCTCCTTCACCTTGTCCAAGGTAGGAAACTTCTGATCCCCATTGGAAAGAGTCTTCATCAAGTCTCTCCTTGACAGCTCCTTCAACATATCTATCCTGAAATCTCTAGCCAAGTCAGACCAAAAAACATCCTTGGCAGCATTTTCATGTTCCAGCTCCTCCACTTCCACCAATTATTCCACCACAGGATCAAACTGTAGCAGAAACTTCCTGTAATTGTGCAAGCTACCAACACCACCATAAGACTGCAATTCACTGACAACCTTGTTCATATCCACCATAATGAACCTGACACCCCATCTATCCACCATCTCCCTACACAATAACTTCCAGTCCCTCTTCTTGTAGCCAGACATGGCCACAACCTCCTTCTCCACTGCCCCATCACCAATGAAGAAAATAATATGCTTCACCATGTCCAGACAAGAAGCACCATCCACACCAGCAGCAGTCTCATACTTCTCCAGAAACCACTTTACATCTTCTCCATTAAACTTGGTACCATCCCAAGTTTTAATCCTAACACATTCCCTAACTATCACAGAAGGAGGACCTTCCCTCCCACTGACAGTCACCACAGGAAAATAAGAACCAGAAGCCATTCAAAGACAACAAAGATTCTAAAGAACTAGCAGGGTCCACCCCACATTGAGCGCCAGAAATGTAGACAATCCTAAAGTAATAGCTATAGGCCTTGGCCAAGGTAGTTGGAGAAAATCCAGAGAGAAAATCCCTGTCCCTTTAGAAAAATAAAGTGAGATTTACCTGCTACATTAAATTGGTTCCTGTTTGCTTAAGCCCCTTTTCCAACACACTTGACTGCCTGATCAGCCAAGAAAGTAATCTCTGGAAAGACTACCAAACCAAAGAACTGAAATGAAGACCAATTTCCACACCAGAGAAGCAATGATACTTGATGTAGGTTACAAATCCACACCAGAGACAGCAATAATACTTGATATAGCTTGCAAGACTATACCAGAGAAACCAGTTGCTAAGTTAAGTTAAATGAAGACCTCACCTTGCAACAAACACAGACAATTGTGGCCAAAATACAGTGAAATCTGAGTGAGGAACAAGGATATCACCTCTGGATGGTTGTATGATAATTAAAGTTGTCCCAAACTTTCTTATTCACTATGTACACACAGATCACTATCTAAAAGCCATGCACACCAACAAATTTGGCATTCTTTAGCACAAAATTGCATAAACTCCTCTAGAAATGCTTCCCAGCCCTCTTGCACCAAGGCGGGCAGTCTTCCTGATGTTTGGAGGCCTGCCTGAGATAGCTGGACCACCCTGAAGCCAGAAAACCACCAAAAACCTCCAAAAATACCCAAAATACTTAGAAAATTCTACTACAACTACTAAAACCTTTAAAACACATAATTAGGCTATAACAACTTTGAGACATGAAAGGTAGAGAAAAATTTGCTCATTCTAAAGGTACTAAGCACTTAAGCCTAAGACTTAAGGTTAGCCTTTAAAGCAAAAAAACAAAATTAAACAGCTATCTTTTTAAATGAAAAATGAGAAACTATTTCCTTAATACTTAAAATCTGAAAAATGTCAAAAAGACGTAAAATATAGAGAAAACACGGCTTTATCTAATGGTAGTATTCACATCCCTACAGTTCCAACATTAGCTGAATAATTCCAGAAAAAACCCCAATTAATAAATAATTCCATTTAAGACATATCAAAACAATGCCATATAGACCAACAAAGTGCTCCGCCAATGTTGGAAGACCACAGCATGAAAATTTCTCCACTTTGAAAGCTATCAATTAGCTTACTAGTCAGAGGAAGGGGATATCTCTTATTTTCTATCAGAACTTTTAACCTTCTGAAATCCATACAAGGTCTTAATGACCCATCCTTTTTTTCCTGAAAAGATTATAGGGACAGCCCAGGGAGATTTGGATTCACTAATAAAACCATTCTTTAAATTTTCATCTATCATCTCTTTTAGCACTGTTGACTCTAGGGTTGATAATGGGATTACGTGGCTAAATTGAGGGTTTTCACCTGGCATCATATCAATGGTGAAGTTGTATGGTAAATGAGGTGGTAGGTTCTTGACTTCTCCATCTTCAAACAGTGGTAAGAATTCCCATTAAGCTTCAGGGATAATTTCCTTGAGGCTTTTTGTTTGCTTTTAGAAATGGACCTTGGCTGAAATCTTGGCAAATATTTTCCAAGCTGTTGTGCTGCATTCCAGCTCCACTTCTTCCTCTGGTGCCCCCTCCAAGTCCTGAAACATAGCATCAAGGGAAAGTTTCAGTTCTTGTAGCAAGTCTAGTGATGATAATGAAACAACAGGAGACTTTCTGGAAGGGGCCCCTGACCCCTGCAGAGGCCAGAGGACAAATCCTTTCTCTGTTCCATCCACCTTCCAATCTTCCGCCTTATCCTTCCTTTTTTTTGCCTTCTCCTCCATCAGGCACCTTAAATCTCCCTTTTGGCCCTCTCTGGTGCTTCCTTTTGGTAACCCATCCCAATCCTGCTGCATAGAATCAAGAGAAAGCATCAGTTCTGGTGGCAAGTCAACTTATGATAACAAAACATCAGAAGACTTGTTGGGATGGGCCCCTGACCCCTGAAAGGGCCAGGGGGCCAATACTTTAGTGGAAGAATCCCCTTTCCTTCCCATCTAAACCTTCTTCTCCATCCAGTCAATTTGTGAGCTATACTGGTCCAGCAATGCCATACCACAGGGTAAAATAAAAGATGACTTGTAGGAAAGTAGTTTTTTTGTCCCTCAGACTACCCCAAGATTAACCTCAGTAGTAACTCCAGTGGCCCTATTTTTTAGAAGAATGGTTGCCTCATGAATCAAGGATCAAAAATTTTATCATCTATGCATCAATTTTCCTTAAAAAAAATATAGCAGGAGTTGGTATGAGTCAAGAATTTTCTAGTAAAAAAATATATGAATACCAAATCTCTTTAAAAAAAGACATATTTATCTTATTTTTTATTTGATATATTTTTGGAATAATTTCCTCAATTTTTTCACTTGTATCAAATTTTTTATTCAATTTTTAAATTTTATTAAGCTTTCATCTTTATTTCTGCCAATTATTAAAATTTTTTCTTTATGTTCTATTGATATTCAGAATTTTTAGCATTGTTAGATTTTTTTTAGATTTTTTCTGGCCTTTAAATAATTTTTATGAATTTTTTGGATTTTAATAGCACTTCAATTAAGTTTTTTAAATTTTTTTGAATTTTAGGAATTTTTTTTGAACAAATTGCATTTTTTTGATTTTATTTAAGTTTTTTGAAGTTTTCTGAATTTTTCTGAATTTTTTAGATTTTTTTAAATTTTTTTAGATTTTTTTTGTATTTTTTGAATTTTTTTTGAACTTTTTTAAATTTTTTGGCTTTTCTTGGCTTTTTTTGAATTTTTTTGAATTTTTTTGAGATTTTCTGTGTTTTTTTTTTTTTTATTTTTTTACATTTTTTTTATGTTTCTTTTGATGTTTTTGGTTTTTTGCATTTTTTTGAATTTTTTCTCACTGTTTTAATGCTTGAATTGAAGTTGAAGTCATGTGCCAAAAAAAATATTAGGTCCAAAAAATTCCCAAAAAATTGAAAAAATTCACTAAAAATTCAAAAAAATACAAAAAATTCACAAGATCACAAATTCATTTAAAAGACATCAAAAATCTTATTTTTTTAGAAAAGAATTCCAAGAAATTTAACTAATTCATAAAATTTATAAAAGTTGTCTAAAAATTATTAATAATTTTTTTTAAAAAAAGTTACATCAAAAGAAGGCACACAGCATCCATTTTTTTAAGACATGAAATTTTGAAGAATGATAAAAAATTTATGAAAACTATATTTTATAGTAACTTTTTCTTTAAAATAACTTCTTTATATAACTCTTATTGAATAATGGGAAAGTATGTGCTTCATAAATTAAAAATTAAAAAATATATGGTTATGGGGTATCATGGGAAGGAAAAAGCAACAATGAGTGCTAAGTATGACAAAAAAAATTTTTCATGAACAAATCAAGATAGTCAAAACTGTAGGAAGATGTTAGTTTCTTTTGATAAAACTTAAAAAAATTTAATAAGACTAAGTTGACATATTGTCAGCCCTTTATTAGCCCCAAGTTGGGCCTGGTGGGGGCCCAGGGGGTGAAAAAGGGCTAATAAAAAATTTACACAGGATAATAAAGGGCCAAAATGTAATTATTTATGGAGCTAGACAAAAATTCTCCTTTTTTTTTCTGTTATTATTTTTATTTTATTTCATTTTTATTTAAAAGAAATGCTTTTGTAAAATTTTAATCTTCATTGTTTAAAATCACACTTTCATAAACTAAACATGTGTTTGATTATCCATGGTGACTTTGTAATAGGGTAAAAAGATATATTTCATAAAAGAATATTTCTAGGATGTCAAAAAAGTGGAAAAAATAAATTTGAGAATTTAAAAAAATTGATAATTTCATTTAATTTATTAGTATTTAAATTATTTCATTCAATAATATTAAGTTTATGTCTTCATCTTCTGGTACATCATGGATAAAAATCTTTCCAATTTAAATGGGATAAATGGATTTCATTAGATAATTTAAAACCTTAATACTATGGTGCTAAATAGAAACCAAAATTTTATTGAAAATATTTTTGAATAAGGGTTTGTAATTATTCAGGCTGAATGAAGTAGCACCTTCAATTTCACCTTCCAAAGAACATTTTTTGATGTTAATTGTGGATCAATTTTTTTTTCATCCTGAAGAAATACATTTACATATAAATTTCAGATATGAAAATGTATTCATATTTTTATATATTATTTTCTTTGATATATTATTTACACTTAGTTTTTTATTATGAGAAAAAAAATTGGCACCTGCTAGAAGGTCCATATTATTCCCTGTAGTATAGAAGTTCAGTTGGGGGGAGACACCTTCTAGCATGTGAGATAACTTATTTTAGATGAATATTGTTATATATACAGAAAATTCCATCCCAATTATGTTATTCATTAAAAAAAATCATGTATGTGAAAAATACTTCCAAAAAATTTACCTAAATTTTTTCTTCAGTAATGTAAATTTTATTGGTTTTAAAAATATGGGGGGGTTTCTTTCTTTTGAAATTACAAATTTAAAGAACCTTTTTTTAATTTCAATGGATGTGCAACTTATAGACATATTTTTCAAGGAATATTAAATAAATTAGTCCAAAATATTAAAAATTTGCATAGATTAGTGAAAACACATTTTTATATGCGCATTTCTACTAGCTTCAATAATATAAAAATTATAGAACCTAGACCAAATTTTGATTTTGTATGGTTTTATTAAAATTATAAAATATATTCCTATAATTATTTGGTAAATTTCATTACCTCACAAATTGCAGCACTGATTTTTGGCTGCATAGGGTTTCAAAAATCAACCTGACTTTTAATCAAATCTCTTCTTCTTCTTCAAGAAAATTGAGAACATTTCTACTTATAAAGCTATATGCATAAATTATGCTTTACCATTTCAATGTGTTTATTTAAATTTATTCTTCCAATAAGTATCTATCAATATTCAAAGATTAAAAGCAGAGTAGCTTATTATTGAAAATGATATGAGTGAGGAGGATTATTAAATGTAAATTTGTCTTCCAAATAAAATTAGCTATTCAAAAAAGAAATTAGTTACACCTTTGGAATTAGGCAATAATACTATTTAAAATTTTCCAAGGTTTTTGGTTTAAATGAGGTATTTAAAAATTGCAATGTGCTTACCATTTAAAATCTCTGTTGAAGTAGTCACTGGTTAATCAGAGTTACAAGTTATTCAAAATCACTTTTGCAACTTTTATCTGTACAAAGCTCAAATACTAAAATAGGGTTCCTTGAAGGTTACTTTATAGATTACTCTATGATTGCTCAAAAATGAATTTCCTACCAGTTTTCTTTTATTTCACCCTGTGTACCCAGTAAATTTTGTACTTGTCCTTCAGGTTTGTCATATATTCCCTGCGCTTCAACTCTTTTCTGTCACAACAAAAACTGCAAAAAACCTTTTCTCTTAATTCTCCTCTCCCACCTGGGGATCTGTCAAACATAATTAAATGCCTAGTGTGGTCCAATTATTCTTTTTTGTTTTTATTATTTTGTAAAAACATGTTAGAAATTAAACAGTCTGTGGCCTTACATTCCAGTAGGTCTTGTACATCTTTTGTAGCATCCAGGGTCATCAAAGTCAAGTTTAGTATAATACAATTATTATCCACCAGATGTCTAGAAGAGAAAGAGGAAAAGGGAAAGAATGGAGAGGAGGAGGAGAAGATAGTGGCAGAAATAAAATAAAAAAAGTTTTAATTATTCTAAGAAAAAAGGCAATGAGGACTCCTTGGGACTTGACACAATACTGAGGGTTATTAAATTATAAAATATATATTTTGAGTTACTTCAATGCACGTTAAACATTGTTATTATTAATAGACCTATTGCAACCTTTAGTTATGAATATAAAATTTAAATTAGATTTATAATACTAATAAAAATAATAATAAACGTATTATATTAAAAATATATTCAAGTTTGAGTTTATAATAAGTGATGGGCTAAAGGGGATTACCCAAGGCCCTTTTATAGACCAGGGGACCTCTGAAGCGCCACAAATCAGTATACACAAAATAGTAATAAGCTAAAACAAGAATAGAAATGAATAGAAATGAAACATAGATATTAAGAGAAAAACATGAAACAATTAACTAAACCCATGAATAAGTAACTAATTTTCCCACCATAAGTTCCCAAACCAGTTAATTAAGATAGTGAGTAACTAAGAAAGCCTGAAACATAAGAACTGTTGTGGTCTTCCAACATTGGAAGGGGCCTTTGTTGTGTGATTTGGCACTGTTTGTGCATGTCTTAATTGACATCTGTTAAAGAATTGGGTATTTTTCTGGTTTTATTCCGTGGATATTGGGTCTTCGGGTATGTGGGAACTATCATTGGATAGCCCTAGTTTTTCTCTATATTTTATGTTTTGAAGACATTTTTCATATTCTAAGTTTTAAGGGGTCATTTCCTCATTTTTCATATATAAAAGATTGCTGTTTAATTTTGTTTTTTGTGTTTTACGGGCTAACCTTAAGTCTTAGGGTTAGGTGCTTAGTACCATTGGATAGAGCTAATTTTTCTCTATATTTCATGTCACAATGTTGTTATAGTGAAATTCCATGTTTTAAAGGTTTTAGTAGTTGTAGCTAATTTTTCTAAGTAGATTAGTTGTTTTTATTGGTTTTCTGGCTTCAGGGAGGCTGGGCCGCTTCAGGCGGCACCTCCAACGTCGGGCGGCCCACCCGCCTCTGTTTTAGGAGGTTAGGGAGCACTTCAGTAGGGTTTTTTATTCAATTTGGTGGGTACAGGCGCCAGATTGGTGGGTGCGCATGGGCTCTTAGTTAGTGGTCTGTGTGTAAATAGTGAATAAGACAGTTTGGGGCAACCTTAATCATCATACAACCATCCAGAGGTGATATCATTGTTCCTCACTCAGTTTTCACTGTTTTCTGGCCACAATTGGCTGGGTTTGTTGCAAGTGAGTTCTTCATTTAACTTAACTTTGGCAACTGTTTTCTCTGTTATAGTCTTGCAAGCTATAGCAAGTATTATTTCTGTCTCTGGTGTAGATTTGCAGCCCACATCAAGTATCTTTGCTGTCTCTGGTGTGGACATTGTTCTACATTTCAGCTCTTTGGTCTGGTAGTCTATCTGGGGACTACTTTCTTGGCTCATCAAGCAGTCAAGTGTGTTGAAAAGAGGCTTTAGCAAAACAGGAACCAACTTACTTTAGCAAGTAAATCTGACTCTATTTTTCTAAAGGGACAGGGGATTTTCTCTCTGGTTTTTCTCCAACTCCCTTGGTCAAGGCCTATAGCTAGTACTATAGGATTGTCTACACTGTGAGAAAAAAAATCAAAAACAGACACTACAGTATGATGTAAAGGGTTTAATTAAAACAATTAGAATTATTTTCATGCAAAAATCCATGTAATCAATTCAATCCAGTATAAATTAATTTTAATTAATTGTTTTAACTATGTAATTAACTCAATAAATAGTTTAAATAAAACATATAATTAATTTAATGATATTTCTAATTTAAAGTGAGAATTTTAATACCATATTATTAAATAAGTGTTATAATTTATTTGATGATTTTACTGACACAATTAAGGGTCAAAAAAGCGCCCAATATTATTGTTTAATAATGTATGAAAAAGATTTATTTAATATATAAATTTAATTAATTAATTTAATTACATTATAAGTCAATTTTACACTTATAGTTATAATATATGTTTATAATTAACTAATTATAAATTTGTATATATTAAATACATTAAAAATGTGCCATAATTTATAGAATATATATCATGCTTAATTTAAATGTATAAATAATTTATATAATAATAAAATTAATATAATATTTATATATATTTAATAAAATAATTATATCATTTGATTATGCAATATAAGATTAATTTATATACATAATAAACAAATTTTTACGCCCTCTTTTAGTTACAGTAAATTGACATAAAATTTACTGGGCTCCTGTTATAGCCTGGCTGACACTCCCTCACTCTAAAAATACAATAAAAAAAATGCTAAGAGTTTTTCTATTTGTACTTTTTTAACAGAGTAGGAAGATTTGAAATTTCCTTTCCAGGTATCAATGCATCATGTTCAGATTGTTTGTTTTTATATCTCAATAAATATTCAGTACCTCTTTCAGAAGTGATAATTCTATCATTGAGAATTTTGTCAATTTCTGCAGTTTCTGTGACTTCCTGAGGGTTTTTCTTAGGTCTTCCCCTTCTTTTAGGAAATAAGTCACTGTTGGAAGTATAAGGCTTAAGTAAAGAAATGGGAAAAACAGGATGTTTTCTATCATATGGAGAATACAATACAACTTATACTGCATTATCTCCAACCATTCTTTTAACAACAAATGGTCCTACAAAAGGATCTTTTAAATTGTTGTCACCTTGTAGATTGAAATGGACAGTAGATATCAACACTTCATCACCCTTGTTAAATGTGTATTCTTTATGGGATTTATCCCATCTCTTCTTTTCATATTCAAATTCTTTATCAATACAGCTTTGAGAATGTTTTCTGCATAGCTGTTGCATTTGCACAAAAGATTTTACACCAGGGTGTAGTTCCAACTTAGGTAATTTATTGTTGAGAATTTGAGCAGGAGTTTTTGGGACATAACCTAACCAAAGCTCAAAAGGCTTTTTCTCAGTGACAGAATGAACAGTGATATTATATGCAAATTCAAGACCAAGCAATAGAGTGAACCAGTCATGTGTAAATCTGTCATTGTCTTTATATTCTAATCCAAAAGCACAATACCTTCTAATCATATCTTCCAGAGTTTGAATCATTCTTTCAGCTAGACCATCAGTCTGAGGATGGTGAGCTGTAGACAACTTTAACTCACAGCCACAAATATCCATCAAAGAGGTCCAAAACTCAGAAGTAAATTTTTGATCTCTATCAGAGATAATGGCTTTTGGAAATCCAATAATATTGAACATGTAAGTCCACCATAAGAAAGCTAATTCCTTTGTGGATACATCTTTGTGGGTGGGAAGAAAATTGGCACACTTTTGTGAATCTATCCACTATTACCCAACAAGAGTTATAACTGTCTTTACCTGCTGCAGGAAGACCAGTGACAAAATCCATGTTAATGATTTGCCACGGTGTAGACTGTTCTAAAGTACTAAGCAGTAGACACAATGCGAGATGGGTTGGTTCTTCTTTTTAATTTCTAAAAGAAGCGCCTTCCACTCTTATTTTAAAGACAGTGTAATAATGTGCAACACTAATAATTGACTAGAAAGTTTATAAGTTGAGATGAGTTAAAGATAAGGAAAAAAACAAGTATTACTATCTGGATATTTCTATTCTTAATAAGCGCGATTATCCACAGCTACTCCCTCTTGAAGCGCTCTCTTTGAATATGCTTTATTATAGTAATAAAATATCTCTAATAATAGTTAATCACACTGAATCTATATATTCTCTCTATGTTGCGCTCTTTCACTATACTATATGAAATACACACACAGACGCACGAACTCTAAAAGACTCAGAAATACCTTTTAATATTCTCTCAAAAAATTAATCACAAAAGATCTAATATCCTATACTGGTTACTATGACTATAGCTACTCGTATATCTCTATATTGATTTTTCAATGATCTGCTTTTTAAAATGACAACTAATACGATTTTTCTTATTATTTTTTGTTATTCTCCTGAGTAGATAGATCAAACAGTCCTCCTTTTATATTTTTCCAGCGCTTAAGACACAGCTCCCTAATGGATCTCCAGTGCTGACTCTAGCGCCACATTAGTAAAACAACAACTAATCTAATAGTAAACTACGTACACCGCTTGTAGAAACTACAGCACCTAAATCATACCCTATAATTACTAACACTAGTATTAACTTATTTCACTGATGCTCCACATATGCGCTTTTAACTATACTTTGTTTTGTTTCAGCGCTAGTTCCAGGTTTGACTTATCCTAAAGCTGCGTCTAGTTGCCTTAACTCTTGGGTAGTTTTACGATTGAGTCCCCACTCTCTTTGCTTTTAATACTAAGTTCATAGTTCCGACAGCTCGCTTAACTAGTTCGCCTTCTTCATTACTTGTCTCAGTAAGTTATAGCACTTTCTGCGGTACAGTATACTATGCACTTGAGTTGTCCTTAGGCCATAACTCCTTCTTTAATGCGTAACACACAATTATTGGAAAATCCAAATCCATATTGTTTAGAGCTTGCGGTTGTAAATCAATAACACACAATTCCCCTATTGTGTGGCACATCTTGCTGCAAAATCTGAGTGCACAGACCCTTAATCCTTTTCTGCGCTTCTATTTCCTTTGTTCCTTGAAACACACAAATACATTTTATATTTTTATACTTCCTGCTGTGCTAACTCCCCTTTATTCTTCCTGGACTAAGCGCGCTGATTGTTCTAAATTCACGCTTCCTGAAAGGCGCGTACAACAACAGAGCATCAGGTGCTTTAATATGTTGTAATAACCCTGCTCTTATACCTTTCAACCTTTTAGATTTCTGGCAGGAATCACAAGATTCAACATATAATTTTGTATCTTCAGACATATTAGCCCACCAAGCAGTGTTTTTGATTCTAATTAATGTCTTTTCAAGATCAAAATGACCAGCTAATATGTCATCATGAAAAAGTTTGAGGATAGTTTCTTTCATAGAAGGAGGAATTACAATTACATTAGTAAGCTTTCTTCTATAATATATATAACCACCTTCAATAGAAAACTTTCCTTTAATCAAAGCATTTTGATACTTTTCAGGAAGAGGTTTAATCAATGCTTGAACTGAAGCATTCTTAGGATAATTTAAGACAGTAACTAATTTATTTAAATCAGAATATTTATCATATGAATCCAGAATTAATTGTAATAAATCTTCTTCCATATTAACTATAAATATACCATGGATATGAACAGTATCATCTTCAGGTACATAAGCAGGATTGGATTCATTATTTGGCAGAGGCAATCTGGAAATCATATCAACATTGGAGTGAAAATTTCCAGCCCTATGGATAATTGACATTCTTCCTCTGTACTCTTGAACAGCAAGTTGCCACCTAAACATATGTTTATTAGGTGTTTTTAGGTTTAAGAGGTACTTCACAGCACATAAGTCAGTTACCAATTCAAACTTTTGGTCATCCAGGTAGTAATGAAGCTTCTCAAGAGCCCAAACAACTGCTAAGCACTCTAATTGAGTGACACCATATTTCAATTCACTATTTCTCAAGGTTCTTGAAATATAACAAATTACAACCTCTGAGGATTTATCATTAATAATTTGTTTCTGGTGAAGGGCAGCTTCCAGACCAACAAAGCTAGCATCTGTATACAGGAAAAAAGGTTTGTTGAAATCTGGATGAGCTAAGATAGGGGCTGTCATTAAGCAAAATTTTAATGCATCAAAAGCTTTTTGACAATCAATATTCCAGATGAATGCAACATCTTTCCTAGTTAGTTTGGTAAGAGGCAAGGCTATGACCTGATAATTTTTAATATATTGTCTATAATAGCCACACATACCCAAAAAACTTTGGATTTCTTGTACACAAGTTGGTGCCTTAACATTTTGAATTGCAGCTACTTTGTTGTGGTCTACACAAATTTGAAGGCCTGACACAACATGTCCAAGGACTTTGAAAGATTGAAAACCAAATTTAAACTTTTTCAAGGGCAAGGTCACATTGATTTCATTGATTTTCTGAAAAACTCTATTTAAGTGAACCATATGTTCATCAAAGGTTTTAGAAAAAACAATGATATCATCAATATACACCATAAGCCATCCTTCAATTATTTCCTGATGGAAAGTGTTATCCATGACTTTTTGGAAAACTGAAGGTGCATTTTTAGGGCCAAATGGCATTCTAACATACTTAAATATTCCCATATGAGTAGCAATAAGCAAAAAATTTTGAGAATTTTTCTCAACTGGAACTTGATGATACCCTTTATTACCATCCAGACAACTAATAAATTTTGTACCTTGAAAGGTAGCATGTATTGAATTAATTCTAGGTAAAGGATAAATATAATCAACAGTATAAGTGTTTAATGCTCTATAATCTCCACATAATCTAGCCTTATCCTTTTCATAAGAAATCAAGACTGGGGAGATGACACAATATTTGGGGGTGTCATCCACTTTCTCAATGATATTCATTTTCAATAATGTGGCAATATTATCTTCAATATCCTTTCTTTTTGTTGGAGAAGCAGGATATGGTTTTTTCTTAAGACTAGGAGGAATATCACTAAAGTTACAGGATAAGGTAATTTTCATTTCTTCCTGAACACTTCCTAAGACATGAGAACCATGAGCAAAAGCCATAGGGAAAGAGGTAATTGAGGCAATTATAGAATTCTTTTGTTCACTAGTTAACTGATCACCAAAAGAAGCAGTATTTATTTCATTTAATAAATCATCCATTTCAATTGTTGGTCTGCCTTTACGCTGGATCAGTGAGTTACAAGACTTTAACAGATGCCCAGAAGGTTTTCTAGGGGAGGAAATTTTGAATTTTCCTTTGCCATTCAATCCCAAGTTGAAGAAATTATTTGCTGGGTCAAATTTCACACCAAACATGGTTAAAATATCATTACCCATAATAAACCAATGGCTTAAATTATCATTTTTCATGACAACAAAATCACAAATAGCTCTGACAAAACCACCATTATATTTGAAGAATACAGAGGTTTTGTATTTGCCAATAGGACACAAGGTAGAACCATACCCTCTCCATTTTTGAGAAGTTATAGGTAATAGTTTACTCAAAGAATCCTTATCTACTGAAGCTAAGGCTCTTTCAGACACTAAACTTCCTCCAGCACCAGAGTCAAGAACTACATCAACATTTTTACCATTAATGATAACAGGTGCCTTCAGAGGAGATATGGCTATAGAATTGTTAGCAATATCTTTAATTATTTCAGCATTTTCCACTGAAGATAAATCCAATACACATTCTTCAGATATATTATCTAAATAATGGACATCCTGTTCTAACATTAAAACATCTTTAACAGAGTCATTGCCATAGGAGATATTACTTTCACAATCACTAGAAGAATTATTGACATCAATTTCAGACTCATCAGTGTCTCCATTTTGTTCAACAAGATGAATTTTCTTGTCACAAACATAACCCTTTTACCATTATTTTTTACATTTATAATAAGTATTTGTTGCATATTTTTTAGGTGAAACTGGGGCAGAGGGTTTACCAGATTTTTCTGGGGGCTTTGTAGAGGGTTTATTTTGATCATGATAAGATTTTACAAGGTAATTCTTTGGTTCATATCTATGGTTGAGCAGTACCTCATTACAGATATTAATGAAAAAATAATGTTCCCTCACATGCTCAGCTCTAGCTACAATTAAATCTCTAAGAGAATTTGGTAATTTATACAAGATTTTATCTCTCCAAATATCATAATCCATCTTTGGATCAATTTCTCTCAAGATTTTTTTTACTTTCATACAAAAAACAATGGGTTTTTCAACAGAGGAGGATACATATCTAGTATTCTAATACAGTCTTTGCTGAGCCAACCTGAATTTTGAACCACCAAACTGATTCTCAATCAAGGATTTCCAATCATTCCATCTATAATGGCTGTTATATAATAAAACAGATTCATACCACATCAAGGCTACATTGTAAAATAAAGAAATTAGCTTAGAAACAGTTTCCTCATCAGTTAGTTTATAGGATCTCTTTAAATTATCAATTCTTTGGATAAAGTGTTGCCAATCAGATGAAGAATCACCATCAAAAATAGGATATTGGTCCAATTTAGGCCAATTTTTCTGACTACTGGGATGGTCCATCCTTTAGGTTGAATTATTTATCATTAATGATTCCTGAAGTTTAGCCAGGTTTTCAGAAATGTCATTATTTACAGAAACAGCTGGTACATGACCATCACAAGATTTTTTGCTAGTAGCAAAAGATTTTACTGACTCATTGTCAGTTTGTTTAATGGCTGAAATATGGGGACAAAAAGAGGAGCTCTTTTCAGGTTCTTTTCCTTTATTTTTATGCAGCTTATGGGCAGCATTCTCATTTATACCATAATTATTGATGGTTAAGGTTGAAAATTTTTCCTGCAAGTGAGACACATAGTTTCTTATCCTTGGAATTTCAGACATCTGGTCATTTACTTTTGCAATGGATATAACATTTATGTCCTCAGAAACTGTGTGTTTGGGACTTAGTGCATGGAAATCATTTTTTAGCTTTTTAAACTCATTTTGTAGAGATTTAATTTCACCTTTTAATGAATAATTTTCCTCAATAAGGGGCTTCAATTCACTCAAGGTTTTATGCATATTGATATTCTTATCTGAGATAGATCTATGGTCACTCCTTATTTGTTTTTGCTGGCTAAGGACAATATTCAAGGTTTCTTTGATTTTAAAATAAGCTGTATCTTGTACAGAAGAACTTACTTTACAATGCAGTGCAAATTATTTAATCTATCACTCTCATGTATTAACAAATCTCTTTAATTTTTGTCTTTCACAACATTAAAATCAAGGGTATCTTTTAATATTTCTTCAGAAGTTTTCTAAATTAAAGTATAGACTTCAGGGGAAACAGAATCATTCTTAATTGCAATAGAAGGATTAATTAAAGAAGTAGAAGTCAAATTTAAAGTTTCATCAAATGATAATTTGCTAATTACATCATTGGGGCTACTCATTAAAGGAAGTTGTCTTTTTAAGGGTTTAACTGTTCTTTCACCAGGATCCACAATATTGCCTGAAGAAGATCTGTTATTATACATACCAACATGTTTATCAAACAAATTACTCACTATGGCAAGGGAGGAAACTTCCCCTGTGCCTTCTTTCTTCTGCCTCCCTGATAAGGATGGGGCTGAGGAGATGGATGGTAGGTTGGTGTCCTGGATGGGCCAGGGTTTTGAGCTGTTGGTTGCTGAACATTCTGTAGGTAATGGCTCATCAAGTAATCCCATTTCTACTGCTCCACCTGCAGAGTGCTTGATTTTGCATGAAGGAGCTGGGTACTTGATTTGGCTGAGGCTGAGGCTGAGGCTGGGCGGCTGGGAAATGAGGAGGTTGAGCCTGTTTGGGATTTAATAATTCCTGCATCTGCTGCAAGAGTATTTCTACTCTTTCCTTGTACTTCATACTTTCTGCTCTCAGTTCTTTGATGTGACTGGACAGGTTGTTTACTTGTTGTGTCAGTGGTATCTTTTTTATTTTTATACCTTTGAGTTGATTTTCCTGATTTATTAGAGGCTTTAATTTTTTCAGAGGTGTTTGGTGAGGGGGGTTTACCACTTCTCCTGCCATTTCCACATCCTGAAGGTTTTTGGTCAGCTGAATAATTTTTGTAAGTTAATTTAGAAGAACCTACAGATTCAGTGTCACCATCCACTTCAATCTCATCCACATCTGTTAGCCAAACTACTGGACATTTAACCTGTGAAAAAAGAATAAAAATTATTTTAATGATTCAAATTGTTAATTTCAAAATAAAATATAAATTATTGAATTTTTAACAAAACAAAAAAAAATTTAAATTTTTTTCAAATATCAATTAATTAACCAAAATATGTAATACAAATAAATTTAATTACAATTTTTTTTTATTAAGAAATAACAATAATTAAAATGGGACTAACCACCAAAGGTTTATAAGTCAACCAAAATAATTAATACCAAAATTAATATATTGGCAATATTGGGACTAAGTACTGAGTACTATTTAGGTAAACCAATAAACAAAAAATTAATAATAAAATTGATTTAATAATTTATTAAAGTTAATTTTCTTCTAGGACTAAGAGTTTTACTCTATTATTTTCAACTAGGAAAAAAAAATTAAAAAATAATGAACACCTACACTCAGTGAATCAGAAATTAAGCCACAAACACTGTTATTGCAGCAAAAATATAATAATATGAGTGAGAGGTGCAAAGGTTAACTTACTATAGCGATGGTAAAATCACTTCAAAATAATATATGATTTAATTTAATCTAAACCTAAATTATCGAACCCAAGTTCGGAACATGGTTGCGGAAAAAGTTTCCTTTTTGGTTGGGTGGTCTGTGTGCTATGTCGTTCGTTGCAAGTATCGTAGTTGTCATTGTTGTTTGGAAAGGCTCCCAATTATTGGCCGGATGTCTAGAAGAGGAAGAGGAAAAGGGAAAGAATGGAGAGGAGGAGGAGAAGATAAGGGCAGAAATAAAATAAAAAAAGTTTTAATTATTCTAAGAGAAAAGGCAATGAGGACTCCTTTGCACTTGACACAATACTGAGGGTTATTAAGTTATAAAATATATATTTTAAATAAGAGTTAAATCAATGCGCAGTAAACACTGTTATTATTAATAGACCTATTGCAACCTTTAGTTATGAATATAAAATTTAAATTAGATTTATTATACTAATAAAAATAATAATAAACGTATTATATTAAAAATATATTCAAGTTTGAGTGTATAATAAGTTATGGGCTAAAGGGGATTACCCAAGACCCTTTTATAGACCAGGGAACCTCTGAAGCGCCACAAATCAGTATATACAAAATAGTAGTAAGCTAAAACAAGAATATAAAAGAACAGAAATGAAACACAGATATTAAGAGAAAAACATGAAACAATTAACTAAACCCATGAATAAGTAACTAATTTTCCCACCATAAGTTCCCAAACCAGTTAATTAAAATAGTGAGTAACTAAGTAAGCCTGAAACATAAGAACTGTGAGAAAAAGAATCCAAAACGTACATTACAGTAGGATGTAAAGGGTTTAATTAAAACAATAAGAATTATTTTCCCGCATAAATCCATGTAATCAATTCAATCCAGTATAAAGTAATTTTAATAAATTGTTTTAACTTTGTAATTAATTCAATAATTAGTTTAAATGAGACACATAATTAATTTAATGATATTTCTAATTTAAAGTGAGAATTTTAATACCATATTATTAAATAAGTGTTATAATTTATTTAATGATTTTACTAACACAATTAAGGGTCAAAAAAGCTCTCAATATTATTGTTTAATTATGTATGAAAAAGGTTTATTTAATATATAGATTTAGTTAATTAATTTAATTACATTATAAGTCAATTTCACACCTATAGTTATAATATATGTTTATAATTAATTAATTATAAATTTTTATATATTAAATACATTAAAAATGTGCCATAATTTATAGAATATATATCATGCTTAATTTAAATGTATAAATAATTTATATAATAATAAAATTAATATAATATTTATATATATTTAATAAAATAATTATATCATTTCATTATGCAATATAAGAGTAATTTATATACATAATAAGCAAATTTTTACATACTCTTTTATTTACAGTAAATTGAAATAAAATTTACTGGGCTCCTGGTATAGCCTGGCTTACAATTATCATTTACTTCAAGTAGCTTACAAGCTGATAATTCTTCTACCTAATCCCCCTTATTCTTTACCTCTAATCTTTTCAAGGAGGGCACAACCTTCAATCTTGGGTGCTGTTGTGGTCTTCCAACATTGGCAGGGGCCTTTGTTGTGTGATTTGGCGCTGTTTGTGCATGTCTTAATTGACATCTGTTAAGGAATTTGGTATTTTTCTGGTTTTATTCCGTGGATATTGGGTCTGCGGGTATGTGGGTACTTTCATTGGATAGCCCTGTTTTTTCTCTATATTTTATGTCTTGTAGACATTTTTTATATTCTGAGTTTTAAGGGGTCATTTCCTCATTTTTCATTTATAAAAGATTGCTGTTTAATTTTGTTTTTTGTTTTACGGGCTAACCTTAAGTCTTAGGGTTAAGTGCTTAGTACCATTTGATAGAGCTAATTTTTCTCTATATTTCATGTCTCAATGTTGTTATAGTGAAATTCCGTGTTTTAAAGGTTTTAGTAGTTGTAGCTAATTTTTCTAAGTAGATTAGTTGTTTTTATTGGTTTTCTGGCTTCAGGGAGGCCGGGCCGCTTCAGGCGGCATCTCCGACGTCGGGCAGCCCACCCGCCTCTGTTTTAGGAGGTTGGGGAGCGCTCCAGGAGGGTTTTTTATGCAATTTGGCAGGTACAGGCGCCAGATTGGTGGGTGCGCATGGGCTCTTAGTTAGTGGTCTGTGTGTAAATAGTGAATAAGACAGTTTGGGGCAACCTTAATCATCATACAACCATCCGGAGGTGATCTCATTGTTCCTCACTCAGTTTTCACTGTTTTCTGGCCACAATTGGCTGTGTTTGTTGCAAGTGAGTTCTTCATTTAACTTAACTTTGGCAACTGTTTTCTCTGTTATAGTCTTGCAAGCTATAGCAAGTATTATTGCTGTCTCTGGTGTGGATTTGCAGCCTACATCAAGTATCTTTGCTGTCTCTGGTGTGGACTTTGTTCTACATTTCAGTTCTTTGGTCTGGTAGTCTATCTGGTGACTACTTTCTTGGCTCATCAAGCAGTCAAGTGTGTTTAAAAGGGGTCTTTAGCAAAACAGGAACCAACTTACTTTAGCAAGTAAATCTCACTCTATTTTACTAAAGGGACAGGGGATTTTCTCTCTGGTTTTTCTACAACTCCCTTGGTCAAGGCCTATAGCTAGTACTATAGGATTGTCTACATTTCTGGCGCCCAAAGTGGGGTAGAACTTGCTAGTTCTTTGGAATCTCTGTTTTCTTTGGTTGGCTCTTTTTGGTGTTTTGGTCAGGAGGAATGGCTTCTGGTTCTTCTTTTCCTGTGGTGACTGTCAGTGAGGGGAATGGTCCTCCTTCTGTGATGTTTAGGGAGTGTGTGAGGATTAAAACTTGGGATGGTACCAAGTTTGATGGGGAGGATGTCAAGTGGTTTCTAGAGAAGTATGAAACTGCTGCTGGAGTGAATGGTGCTTCCTACCTGGACATGGTGAAGCAGATTATCTTCTTCATTGGTGATAGGTCAGTGGAGAAGGAGATTGTGGCCATGTCTGGCTACAAGAAGAGGGATTGGAAATTGTTGTGTAGGTAAATGGTGGATAGATGGGGTGTCAGGTTCACTATGGTGGACTTGAACAAGGTTGTCAGTGAATGGCAATCTTATGGTGGTGTTGGTAACTTACATAGTTACAGGAAGTTTATGCTACAGTTTGATCCTGTGGTGGAATACTTGGTGGAAGTGGAGGAGCTGGCACATGAAAATGCTGCCAAAGATGTTTTTTGGTCTGCCCTGGCTAGAGATGTCAGGATGGATGTGTTGAAGGAGTTTTCAAGAAAGGAATTGATGAAAACTCTTTCTAATGGGGATCAGAAGTTGCCTGCCTTGGATAAGGTGAAGGAGGCTGTTGAGGCCCATTTGAAGTTATTGGCTGTGGACACCTATCAGGAGGGGTGTGCCAAGTATGTCAGCAAAGTCAGTGAGGCTTTGGCTGAAGAGGAAGTTAGGGAGAAGAAGGAGGAGAAGAATTTGGTGCAGGTTCCCAAACAGGAGAGGGACCCAATGGTGTAGCAGCTGGCTGATCTGACAAAACAGCTGCACATTTTTGTCCAAGAGGCCAAGAAGGTTAATAAGGCACCTTCTCAGCCAAGAGACTTTGAAAGAAGGGCTTGTAGGAGTGATCCTTGGGTTTGCTCTTATTGCAGTAGGAGGGGGCACAGGCCCAATAATTGTTGGGCATTGAACAGGGATGTGTCTGAAGGAAAAGTGGAGTTTGATGGCAGGGTTTTTAAGTTCCCTGATGGTTCTTTTGTGAAGCCCAGTGAGGGGCAGGCTCCTGTTGATTTGGTCAGGAGAAGAGGTGGTCTCAATCAGAGGAGGCCAAGGTTTGAGGAGATTCCTGATCAGGGGAAGTCTTCTGTTAAGGTAGATGAGGACGTCAAGGGAAAGGGGAAGGAGGTCAATAAGGTCTCTTTTTCTACTTCTTTTGGTGGTTTGGAGTTGTATTCTTGTGGTGGACAGTCAAGTGGTGAATGCTTGGCTGGTGTTTATGATGTGGAAGCAGGAAAGGTGGGTAGGCCTAAAAGCAGTTCTCAGGCCCAACCAAAGCCAAATGCTTCAAAGGGTGATCCTAAGCTGAGTGCAGCTAGGAAAAGGTACAGCAAAGAGGAGCTGTACAAGATGCAGAAAGGTATGGCTGACATGGTCCCCCCTAGTTTTGGTGCATTGGACCTGAATGGTGAGCCAATGCCAATGGAGGTGGATTCTGACTCTGAGGAGGATGTCCCTTTGGCTTAATTGCCAAAGCCTGTTGGATTCAGAGGTTCTGGTGAGGGATCTGGTTTGGTTCCTGTTAATGGTAAATCTGTTGGTGGTGCTGGTCCTCAAGAGTCTTCTAGGACCAAGGTGGTGAAGCAAAGAGCTCACTTTGAGAGGCCAGTAGTGTCTGGTCAAGTTAATGTTATGGACTCTGTCCTGGAAAGGATGAACCAGGGTCAGGTTTCCCTATTGTATGGGGAATTTTATGCTATCAGTCCAGGGTTGGCTGATAGGCAGAAGAAGTTGTTGACCAGGAGAAGGGTTTCTTCTGGTGAGGTAGAATACATTTGTGATTCTGCTTAAAAGTTTGGTGAGGGGTTGGAAACTCATTTTTCTGCTCCTCTGGGATATGTCAATGTCACTCTGAATGGCAGGGAGGCAAGGGCATTGGTGGATTCAGGTTCTCAGATAAACCTGATTTCTTTGTTTGAGGCAACTCATATGGGCCTCCCCATCAAAACTGGTATTGGTGGGAATTTGAGATGGATCGGTGGCCATGTCACTGAATTGGTTGGAAATTCAGAGTTTGTGAAGTTAGATGTTGGAGGAGCCTCAGGGAAGGTTCATTTTTACATTGCTAAAGGTAATGTAAAAGCAGTTTTGGGCGGGCCATTCTTGATGGATTTTCAGGCAAGAATAGGTTATCAATTTGATTTGGGAATCAGTTTGGAGTTGACTGGTGAAGTCAAAAGGAGGCTTCACATGAGGTTATCATCCCCTGGAGAGGATGGTTGGGAGACTAGGCCTGGTTTATCTTCAATGTGCCAGTGCATGGACTGCTGCAGGAGATGAAGGAAGTGGGTGCTGCCTCTGGTTTTTTGGAGTGCGGCTCAGGCTCTATTGAGAGTCTGTCTTTTTTAGAGTAATGAGGGCTGATCACCCTAGTGCTACAACCTCTCCCCAAGATGAGGAAATCCCAGGTTGTAGTAGGTCAGCTCCCTTGGAGATATACCAAGTGGATTTTAAACTTTCTCTTTTTAATGTTGCTCTTCTCTGCAAGTATTCATCAAGTTTTTTATCAAGTCTCTGTTCTCTCTCAAGATTCTTAATTATTTTTAATTCAAGTTTAAAGAAGAAGATTGGTTATATATCTTTATTGAAAGATATGCGTAAAAGTTTTGGGGCGGTACGATTGGGGTCTAAAAGTAAGTCCTCCCAATTGTGCACCGCTAGGGTTTCTTCTACACCTTTCAAAAACATTACCTGGGCCACACCTGTGAGCGTTGGGGAAACCCCTGGTTATTTTTGTAGGACAGAAGAAAACTCAAGAAAAGAAGATAAAAATTTCAAGATAATTCAAGAAAATCAAGAAAAAAATCTGAAGATAATGAAGAAAGAAGATGCAGAATATTTTTGTGAAGATCGTCCAGATCTATTTTTGGGCCTCCAGCATGAGGTTAAACTGCAGAAAATTTTGAAGAAACAAGATCATCAAGATCAATTTTTGGACCTCCAGCATGAGGATAAACTGCACAATTTTAGAAGATGTGATTCAGAAGATGAATCAAGATTTGAAGATTTGGAAGTTGGAAGTGAGGATGAAGATGTGGAATTGCGGAAAAGTTTTGGAGTGGTGAGATTGGGGTCTAAAAGTAAGTCCTCCCAATTGTGCACCGCTAGGGTTTCTTCTACACCTGTCAAAAACATTACCTTGGCCACACATGTGAGCAATGGGGAAACCCTTGGTTTTTGTTCCAGGTCTGGTGGTGAAGAATTCCTGAAGATCCCTCAAGTTGAAGGTGGAGCGGCAAAGTATAAGAAGGTAGCGCAGAAGATTAGGCCTGTCAATGAGCCTATGCCTGTGGGTTTAAATCCGCCTTTAAAGAGACCTCCTTTGTCAAGAGATCCGTACTGTACTCCTTTGGTGAAGAATCCTCCAGAATTTGTAGAGACGGCTAGGGTGACTGTAGAAAGATTGAAAGTTGTTAATTTTGGTCCTGATGGGTGGTTGTCTGAGGAAGAAAAGAAGTTGTTGTTGCACGTTATTGTGCTAAGGGAAAAAGCGGTGGCATTTGTTGAGGAGGAAAGGGGTGTTCTGAAGCACTCTTATGGGGAACCTTACTTGATTCCTGTTGTTTGTCATGAACCTTGGCAAATCAAACCTATTCCAATTCCAGCAGCTATCAGAGAGGATTTTGTGGAGATTATTAGGGAAAGAGTCACGACTGGGTTATATGAACAATCAACATCCAGTTACTCAAGTCCGGTGTTCTGTGTAAAGAAGCAGAATGGAAAGTTGAGGGTGGTTCATGATCTTAGAGCCTTGAATAGAGTCACTATCAAGGACGTTGGTATGCCGCCAAGTGCAGAGGATTTTGTTGAAGCTTTTGCTGGAAGGGTGTGTTATGGTTTGGGTGATATTATGGGTGGTTATGATGAGAGGGAGCTCCATACGGATTCAAGGCCTCTCACAACTTTTGAGACTCCTTTGGGAAGATTTCAGCTCACTAGGTTGCCTCAAGGAGCAACTAATTCAGTGGCAGTTTATCAAGCACAGATGGCTTGGATTTTGCAGGATGAGGTTCCTACTCATGCTGGTATTTTTATTGATGATGGTGGAATTAAAGGACCATCCACTGATTATGGTAATGAGGTGTTAGCGGAGAACCCTGGCATAAGGAGGTTTGTGTGGGAATATGCAATAACTCTAGAGAGAGTGTTGTTCCGGATTGAAGAGGCTGGCTTGACCATTTCAGGGTCAAAATTCTGTTGTTGTGTTCTTGCTTTGGAAATTCTGGGTCATGTGGTGTGTAAAGAGGGAAGGATTATGGCAAAGAAGAAGATTAATAAAATTCAGGCATGGCCAAGGCCTAAAAATACTACTGAAGTCAGAGGATTTTTGGGTGTATGTGTATATGTCAGGATTTTCATTAAGTATTTTTTTTTGTTGGCTTCACCTTTAAGAAGGTTGACCAGAAAAGATGCAGATTGGGAATGGACGGAAGAGTGTGAAGAGGCTTTTCAGAAGCTGAAAAAGGTTGTTGGTGAAGATATAATTCTTCACAAGTTGGATTATGGTGTTGGTGCTGGAAAGATTTATCTGGCAGTGGACTCAAGTTATATAGCTGCTGGTGCTGTGTTGTCTCAGGAGGATAAGACTGGGAGGGTCAGGCCAGTAAGGTATGAGTCTGTGGTGTTTAATGAGGTGGAATCTAGGTATTCTCAACCTAAGTTGGAATTGTGTGGCGTAGCTAAAATTTTAAAGAAGCTACAGACGGTTTTGTGGGGGCAGCATTTTGAGCTGCAGGTGGATGCAAAATCTTTGGTTCAGATGATCAATACACCTAGTCTTCCAAATGCTCCAATGACTAGGTGGGTGGCATTTATTCAACATTTTTCTTTTGACCTGGTACACAAACCAGGTAAAACTTTTACTATGCCTGATGGGTTATCAAGGAGGCCACCTACAGATGAGGATTCTGATTCTGAAGAGTTTGAAGAAGATGTTCCAGTGATTAAGGCCAGCACAAAGGGTGCTGAGGATTTTTCTTTCCTCCCCCATGAGGCTAAACTGGATGATTGTTCTGACCTCCCCCAAGAGGTTAAACTGGCTGGATCTGATCTTGATTCTGGTGATCAGGATGTTTTTGTTGATGAAGATGGAGTTGTTGTTTGGGACAGCTCAAAATTGGAAAAGGGTGTTTTTGTTAGTGAACTGGATTCTCACAAGGTTCAGTGGAAAGAGAAGGACGTGCCAAAATTTAAGGATTGGTGTCCTGGTTGGGCTGCTCAATTGGCTCATGTTCACACTGGTGATTTTCATGACAGAGTTGTACCCTTGGATGTTGTTTTGTTGGATTTTGAAGATGAGACCTGGGGTCAATCTGGGTTTTATTTTATTTTGGTGGAATATCTGTTGACCTTGCAGAGGCCAGATATTTGTGATTATGATACTTGGTTAGCAATCAAGAAGAAGAGTCCTGGATTTTATGTGTCAGGAAGGCTCTTGATGAGAAGGAGACATCCTAATCCTCAAGTGGTGGTGACTCAGAAGAAGGGTCAAGAATTGGTTTTGAAGTCTTTGCATGAAGACCTTGGTCATAGAGGCTTTGGGGAGACTTATAGAAGAGTAGCAGACAGATTTTGGTGGCCAGGTATGAAGTTGGCTGTGCAGGGTTGGGTTCAATCTTGTGAAGAATGTCAAAGAAGAAGTCACTTGAAACCTAAAGAGATGGGCGGTGCTACTGGTGAATCAACTGTTTTTGAAGGGTCAGTCTGGATGCTGTCCATATTAAAGAGGGCAGGTATAAATACTTGATTGTTGCTAGGGATGATTTTTCTGGTTGGGTTGAGGCAGTGCCTCTGGTTAATTTGACTGCCAAGAATGTGGCAGAGTTTTTGAAGAAGGAGTGGATTTATAGGTATGGGTTGATGAAGTTGGTGACTGTTGATGGCGGGCCAGAGTTTGGTGCCAAATTTAAAGAAGCTGTGGCTAGTGTTGGTTCTAGGGTTAGAGTGGCTACACTGTATTATCCTGAAGCTGAAGGAATGGTTGAAAGAGGCCATCAAGTTACCAAGAATGCTTTGGTGAAGATGTGTGGAGATAGTGCCGAAAAATGGAGGCATTATTTACCCTTGGTTTTATTTGCTGATAGGGTCACTGTGAAGAGGACAACTGGCTATTCTCCTTATGAGTTAATGTTTGGTCAAAAAGCTGTTCTACCAGTGGACTTGGAAGCTGTTTCTTATCTTGGAATTGATTGGGATGACGTGCAGACAACAGAAGATTTGCTCTGTGCCAGGATGCAACAGCCGGAATGTAGAGAGGAATGTCAAGAGAAGGTGTACTCTAGAATGATGAAGATTAGGAATCAATCAGTCAGATACTGGGACAAGAAGTTGGCTCATAGACTCAGGAATCCCTTAACACCTGGTTGTTTGGTTTTGGTGTATAATAGAAGTTTGGAGAGTCAGTGTGGAAAAATGTTTTCTGACAGATGGAATGGACCTTACAGAGTCAGATCTCAGGTGTCTGGAGGTTCTTATGTTTTGGAAGAGTTGGATGGTGCAGTCTTGAAAAAGAGGGTGGCTGCAGACCAAGTGAAGAGGTTTTATCCCAGAGGCACTAGGCATGAAGAAGATTGACTCCGCAATGAGGATAAACTACGGACCATTCTTTAATTTTGGTTTTTTTTGTGGTGATGCTATGCATCTGTTTGTTGGAAACTTTTTTATTAGAGGGTACCCATGGTTCCCCCAGATTGTCTGTTTCCAACCCTTTCTCTTAATTTGGTTGAACCCTAGTATTGGTTTATTTTCACAGGTTTTAGTCCTCTATGACTTTAAACTGGAAATTGCTTTGGTTTTCAAGTGCCAGACTCTTCACTCTTATTGGTTTGGATTTTTTTGAGTTGAATGTTGTGATTTGTTAGAAGGTACCCAGGGGGGGCTTCTAGATTTTATTTTGGCAAGTGTGGGGGTAACTGATGAGCTGGCTGCTCTGTAGAACAGTTACCCCAGAATGTCTGTTTCAAGTCTTTTGTTTTTCCTAGTTGAATTCTAGTTCTGTTGTTTATTATTCAGGTTTTGAGTCCGCTATGACTTTAAACTGGTTTGGGACTGGCTTCTTTATCTTTGGTTCTTTCAGACTGGTGGTGGATCACTGGTGGTCTCCCATCATTTTTACTTATTGGAGGGAGCCCACCCAGTGATCATTTCTATGGACTGGACTTTCCCTTATTGGACCATCTATGGAGCTGGACTTTCTTTGATTTTGCAGTTATGTTTTTGCTAGATAGTAGTTTTAGATTATTTTCTTTTTTCTCTTTTTTTCTTTTAATTTTTTATGGGGGTTGTTTAAAATTATAAAATCAAAAATATAGGGTGTTACCACATCAGGGTCACCTGGATGTGGGCAAGCATTGGTGGGGAAAGGCTCATCAATTGGCCAGGCAATGCTATTTTATCTTTATTTATTATTTATTTCATGTGTTTCTGTGTTTCATTATTTTTTTTATTATTTTCTGAATTTCCAAATTTTGAATTTTGTTTTCTGATAAATCATTTAAAAGATTTAATTGTGTATCCACATCAAGTTGCACTTGGATGTGGGTAAGGTATCAGGGGTTCAGCTCATCAATTGGCTGGGGGATACCATTTGTATTATTTTTTATATTTTATTTTATTTCATTTATGTTATTTCATTTCATTTTAATTATTAATTTTTTTATTTTAGTATATCAGTAGACCGTAAAAAAAAAAAAAAAAAATTCTGAAATTATTTTTTGTTACTTGTTTTATATTATTTTTATGTTTCTAATCTTTTTCAGGAGCTCATTGTCTGGATGATGAAGCTTCTGGAGTTTGGTCCGGATTGTGATGACGTTTTTGTTTTTTGTTGGGATTGTGGGAAGCACTGTGTTCTTTGAAGTGCATCCTGCTGGAGAGATTATAGGGATTGGATTAGAGGGAAGTTCAGAGGAGGAAGAAGAAGAGGCAGGAATGGAGTGCTGGAGGGTGTGTTTAATGATCCTAGACATTTTCCAGTGGTCGTCTAGTAGGCGCTTTCTCAGGGATTTTTCAAAGTCATTCAAGGGTCCATGAAGGGCAAAGGCTTTTAGCATATTGGAACACATGGTGCTTAGGTGTTTCTTCATGTCTCCATAATCCAGGGTCAAAGAAGTTTCAAGAGTTTGGCCAACTCCAATAATAGATTCAGGAGGAGGGGTGCCAACTAGACAAGTAGAATTGGATCAGTAATTATTTTTGTTGAAGAAATGGAATAATTAATTTGGTACTTACAGATTGGAAGCTCATCAAATCTGTAAGCAGCTGGGATTTGGATCTCTGACGATTTTGTTATGGTCATAGTGGGTGGATCAACTAGGGAAAGATATGGATTCTCATGGTCTTCCTCTGAAGGATCCTGAGAAGGTGAACTGGGATGATGAGGTTCCTGGGGCCTATTTGGAGCAGTGAGATTGTGGTGTTTGTTGTTTTTGTTATTTCTGTTGGATTAAGCTGGAGGAGGTGCTGGTGATGGAGTACCAGGGTTGTTAAAAGATAGAGCAGGAGAGGGGGATTTGGAAGCAGACTGCTCTTTTCTGGATGGAGAATTTGAAGAGATGGAACTGTCAGAAGAGTAGTTGGCTGACAGAGGAGAGGTATAGTTTCTTTGTCTTAGTTGGGAACAAAGTTGTTGTTGTGGAGCGGTGTGTGGTGTTCTGGTTTCTTCTTGGGGCTCTCTGGAAGTTCTCTTAGAAATCTGGTAAATTTTGGTACTTTTGGACTTTGGAAGGGTGGATTGCATTGCTCTGGGAGCAGTAGGAGGTAGTTGGTTTGAGTTTTTATTGTTATCTGGATGAATTTGGCTATTTTCTGGCCGTTTTTGGAGGTTTTGGCCCTGATTTTCACTGTTTGGTGAGGCGGGCGGGCCGCCTGGACGCGGTCTAGAAGCCTAGGGGTTGATTTTGACGCTTTTGGAGCTAATTTAGCAGTGATAAAAGCAGTTTCTTGAGAAGCTAAGGCTGGTCTTTTTGGAAGAGTGCGGGAAGCTGAGCTTCTGGATCTTCTGGAAGGAGCTGAAGATAGAGAGGAAGAGGATGGACCAAGTTCTGGAGATGTACTTGTGAGAAGGAGAAGGCGGAGGAATAGGATAGTGGGCATCTCTGTCACATTTCTTTTTTTTGGAATAGCAGGAGTCACAAGCCCTGTTGTAGAATTTGGCTTCTGGATTTGGAAGAGTGAATGTGCAAGGTCTGCACATGTGTATGCACTGTTTGCAGGCATAGTCCCTTGGAGCAGTGAAGCAAGGAAGAGTAGAGGAGTCAACAGCAGGGGATCCAGACATGATTTGTGGTGTGAAAGGTGGTGAAAAGGATAAGAGAAGATTTTGTCAGTGATGAATAGAAGATGAAGTGAAGGTGGACGCTCCGTGGGTCTGGCTGTGTGTGTGTATTGCATGAAATTGGCTGGGTCAGATTCAGGCAAGATTCTGTCAGTCCTCTATGACTCTAAACTGGAAAATTTATAAGTCCTCCAAGACTTTAAACTGGCTGGTTTCAAGATTTTATCAAGAAGTAGTCAGTAAAGACTTTAAACTGAACACTGTGTTAGTCCCCCAAGACTTTAAACTGAGGGTTGTAAGTCCCCCAAGACTATAAACTGAGGGAAAAGTTTTTGTGTTGGAGTTGTTTTGAAAGATTGGTGGAGGGTATCCACAGGGGGAGCCTCCGAATTTAGCAAAGGCAAGTTTGGGGGTAATTGATGGGCTGGAAGCTCTATTCACAATTACCCCAGAATTTTAGTTTTTTCTCTGTGTCTTAATGTGGTTGATCTCTGGCTCTGGGTTTATGATTTAGGTTTTTGAGTCCCCCAAGACTTTAAACTGAGGGTTTTTGAGTCCCCCAAGACTATAAAATGAGGGTGGTCCCCCAAGACTTAAAACTGAGGGTTGTTTGTGGTTACATCCTATAGAGGGTGTGGTCAATTTTTCTTTTCTGAATCAAACTCAAGTACTAGTGGAATTACAGAGTGAATCAAGAGATGAAATGAAATGTTCAGAATTAGCCTTGAACTGGTGAATGAGGTGTCTTCTGTTCTCAATGTCCTGTGGATCTCTAGCAGGAGTGGATTGGAAACAGTGAAGCAGAAGTTGTTTCTGTTGAGATGTGTGTTGTTGGAACTTGGCCTTGATAGTGGGCAAGTGCGTTGGTGTTGGTGGTGCAATGGATCCTACATTATTATCATCACTATCAGAAGAGGAAGGAACTGAGAAGTTATCAGTTTTAAAGTTGAAGGAAGAAATGGATGTTCTTTACCATCAGATGGACCAGGGATGGGGGAACTAGTTGCTTTATGGGTTGTGGAACTCTTCTGGGAAGGGTGGAGCTTTTTGATTAATCTGGGTATCAGGATGGATGGCCTAAATCTTTTGGTTCTGGAAGAAGAAGGACCAGGTTGAGGCGGAGGTGAATCTGTTGTAGAAGAAAGTGGACCAGGTCTGTGGCAGGTCTTCTTTCTGGAGTGGCAGACATCGCAGGACGTTCTGTATGGATGAACAGGTGGTGTTATGGGGCAGATTAAATTATTGTTGATGCAGTATTGGCAGGGGCCCATTTCAGAGGCAGATTTGGAAAGGAGGTTAAACATGGTGGTTGGATGAAGAAAGAATGCGGACATTCTCAATTGGAGGGAGGATGTGGTCTTCCAACATTGGCAGGGGCCTTTGTTGTGTGATTTGGCGCTGTTTGTGCATGTCTTAATTGAAATCTGTTAAGGAATTTGGTATTTTTATGGTTTTATTCCGTGGATATTGGGTCTGCGGGTATGTGGGTACTATCATTGGATAGCCCTGGTGTTTCTCTATATTTGATGTCTTGAAGACATTTTTCATATTCTGAGTTTTAAGGGGTCATTTCCTCATTTTTCATTTATAAAAGATTGCTGTTTAATTTTGTTTTTCGTGTTTTACGGGCTAACCTTAAGGCTTAGGGTTAAGTGCTTAGTACCATTTGATAGAGCTAATTTTTCTCTATATTTCATGTCACAATGTTGTTATAGTGAAATTCCGTGTTTTAAAGGTTTTAGTAGTTGTAGCTAATTTTTCTAAGTAGATTAGTGGTTTTTATTGGTTTTCTGGCTTCAGGGAGGCCGGGCCGCTTCAGGCGGCATCTCCGACGTCGGGCGGCCTGCCCGCCTCTGTTTTAGGAGGTTGGGGAGCGCTCCAGGAGGGTTTTTTATGCAATTTGGCAGGTACAGGCGCCAGATTGGTGGGTGCGCATGGGCTCTTAGTTAGTGGTCTGTGTGTAAATAGTGAATAAGACAGTTTGGGGCAACCTTAATCATCATACAACCATCCAGAGGTGATCTCATTGTTCCTCACTCAGTTTTCACTGTTTTCTGGCCACAATTGGCTGTGTTTGTTGCAAGTGAGTTCTTCATTTAACTTAACTTTGGCAACTGTTTTCTCTGTTATAGTCTTGCAAGCTATAGCAAGTATTATTGCTGTCTCTTGTGTGGATTTGCAGCCTACATCAAGTATCTTTGCTGTCTCTGGTGTGGACTTTGTTCTACATTTCAGTTCTTTGGTCTGGTAGTCTATCTGGTGACTACTTTCTTGGCTCATCAAGCAGTCAAGTGTGTTTAAAAGGGGTCTTTAGCAAAACAGGAACCAACTTACTTTAGCAAGTAAATCTCACTCTATTTTACTAAAGGGACAGGGGATTTTTTCTCTGGTTTTTCTCCAACTCCCTTGGTCAAGGCCTATAGCTAGTACTATAGGATTGTCTACACTGTCTTTTACCTGCACCTTACCTGCGCTATCCTCCATCTCACTAACCTTGATACTCCTCTTAAACTCCATTGCTAGATGGCCCCCATTTTCACATCAGAGGCACAGCCCTCTACTCATACACCTCTGGTATTCCTCATCAGATAGCCTTTTCTTCCCACTAGGGTCACATACATTGACTGCATCAATTACCATAGCATTTGGGTCCCTGGAACTGGCCCTGCATGAAAGGGCATTGTTGCACCACTGATGAGTGCCACTCCAACCATTCATTTTCTGATGCATGAACTTGTTATTTATTTGAATGGCTATTTCCATAAGTACTTGAAGGGAGATTGTGTAAGGGTGACTGATTAGGGCATTCCTGATTTTTTGTGAGAGTCCATTTCTAAAGTAAAACATGAGTGCTCCTTCTCCCCATGTTGTAACATAGCTGGTGTGGCCCCAGAATTCGGACACATACTCAGCAACAGAGTGTTTCTGTTGCAACTGGTTGAGAGCATGCTCTGAGGTTGTGGCCAAATTGGGGTCACCAAATGCCAATTCAACTGCTACCACGAGCTGACAGAAATCTGTTTCCAACTTGCCATTTCCAAGGAGTTACTTTGTATATGGTCTTTCCCAGTGTGCAGCCTTTTCTGTGAGGTACAAGATTGAAAATCCAACTTTTTAATTGCTCATCTGGGAGCTGATGGTGGTTTAGAAGAACATAAAGATTTACCTGTGATGCATACTGATCCACCCAGGGACCTTGCTTTCCATAAAAGATTTCTGGGATAGAAATCTTTGGGCCTTTAATAAGCAGTGCTAGTGTTGTGGGCCATTCCTGTGCCTCAGCTTCAGCAGCATCCAGTTCTGCTTCTGTGGGGCCACTGTATGAGGGCCTTTCCTCCACTAGATGTTCCATGATTCTGGTGTTTTGTTCTTGAAAGAGTGCCATACACTTTTTCATCTCAGCAAGGGTTTCCATGTCAGGTTGACCTGAGGGGTTCATTTTTCTTCAGCAGTGCACCAATCAAGAGATTGGAAAAAATTTTAAGACCTGAGAAGGCAGATCACCACTATTGCTAACACTAGCCTAAGACAGGACTGACTATGTTGGATACTGCAGTGAGACTAACTAAGACTGAATATCTTGGGACTGCCAAAAGTGAGAGAAGACGGGACTGACTATTCCAATTGGCAGTGAGACTAGAGAGTAACTGGATTTACTAGATATGTTGTCTGATGGGGAGAAATCCACAGCGCTTGCCCCATATAACCCCCTTATGAAATATCTACTCTTCTGCACTTTACAATGCATAGTGCCCATAGCGCTCCTGTTCCCCACCTCTCAACCAAATCCTAACAGAACTTTTGGCTGCAAGACATGTGGTTCCTTTTGCTTCTTTGTTCAATTCCCCTTGAAATTTGTAGAGGTGTTCACCCCAAAGTATGAAGTTGATTAATGTAATGGAAAGAGGTGCATAAGAGGGGATAGTTTTTTCATCTAATTCAGCTTGGGTGGCTGGGTGGGGTTAGGAAGAAGTGGATTGATGATGAGGTACATCTTTTCCTTTGTGATACAACATAGTTTCAAATAAATTGGAGGCAGATAAATCATAGGATGATGAAGCTGATTCTGAGGTAGATGATTTGTTTGATAATTGGTTTTTTTATTATTGTCTGGTGATAACCATTTGGGTTATGAAGCATAAGACAGTGCTTTATAAAGTTTTTCAGCCTGGACTTCACTTAAAGGGGAATATGGTAGATATAAAGGCTGTAGGAATAGACTACAATCCCACAACCTATTGTTCCGTAAACCCAGGCTAGTGAGTCAATGCCTGTGTTCAATTACACCAAATTGTGTAAGAGCATGTAGAGTGCCTGGAAGAAAGTCTTTGGGATTGAAGTTTTCCTCACAAAATTTACACTAAACTCTCATTTTCACTACAAGATTGCTCATTATGGTTAGAGTTGTTGTGTAGATTACGAATATCACAACTAAAAATCATAATAATCAATATTTTTATATTTATTTCATTTTGTAAAAAAAGGTGATTCTATAAATTTTAAAGTAGGCATTTCTAAGAAATGAGACTTGTTTATATAAAAAGCTAGACTCAGATAACCCCTAGTTGTAACATCAAAGCATAAAAAAAGAAAAAAAAACAAGCTAAAAATTTGAGATTCACCAGTGGGTGGATCCACCATTTGCATCAATGACATCCTTCATACAAGCAGGCATTAATGAAAGTAAGTGAATGAGATGCTTTTCAAATTGGCTTTGCAATTATAGAGGATGAGTCATTTGAGTTCACACATATCTCGTGAATTTGTATTGAGGGGACAACTGTAATGGGGTGCAGTTTAAACATTGCCCCTAGCTCTCCATCTCTCCAATATTGAGCAAAAAGTAGAGTCAGGAACACCTAGCTTTCTAGAAATTTTAGCTGGTGTGATTCCTGCTTCAGCCATGCCAACGATGTGAGCTATTTTTTTTATTGTAAGTTGCTTCTTTCCAGGTCTAGAGGTCCCCATAGTGCAAGGAAAAGTAAAAAAAAACTAAAGAAAATAAATTAGTTTATATCTTGCCCAAATGAGATAGAGTACACAAAAATACTATACCAAATGAAACAGGGGAAGGTGAAAGACAAAAAAATAAAATCTTGAGGCGTTTGATGTGATAGTGAACAAGTGATGGCTGGATGAATTGGTGGTTAATGGAAGGTGCTATGCATAAAAAATCCCTAAGACTTTCTTCCAGGCACTGTACAGTGCCCAACCAAAAGTCTGTGAATGGTCTTTTTTTGATGTCACTCACTCAATATTTCTCAGAAAAACTTCATATTTTGTATTCAGGTTCAAAAGCATGTTTCTAATCAATATAATCATATATAAAAACAAAAACACTATGATAACATAAAAAAAATTGAAATCCAAAAAGCAAATTTTTCAGCTACTATAAATAAATTTTTTATCCAGATGAAATACATACTATTAGGTAGCCCAGACATTATAGAATGTCTCCCCAAAAGAAAATTTCGAAAAAAAAATTATAATTTTCAAAAAGAAAATATGTCACCTCACCTCTTCTCCACTCCTGTAAGCCACCAACAAGTTGATCCTCCATGGTTATTGTCAGCCAGGCTATCTCAGGAGCCCAATAATGAATATAATAAATTACTGAAATCATGTAAGGGAATAACATTATGTAGTTACAATAAATTATTTTATTAAATGATAAAATTATAAATATTTTATGAATAAATAAAATAATTACTATATTTAATTTTATTATTAAATAAGTTTTATTACATAAAAAAATATTATATTCTATAAAAAATTGTGCCTTTCTATGTATTTAATATTTCTAAAAAAATTAATAAATTTATTATTATATTATAAGCTTAATAATATTTAACTTATAATGTAATTACAAATAAATTAATATAATTTATATATTAAATCCAACTCATCATATAATATTATCCATAAATATTGAGCGCTTTTTTGACCCTTAACTGTGTCAGTAAAAATACTAAATAACTTAAAACACATATTTAATATATTAATATTAAATTCTCACTTTAAATAAGTTAAAATTAATTTATTTATTTGTTTCAATTAAATTAATTACTAAAATTAGTTAAGACAATTAATTAATTTCTCTTTATAACTGAATCAAATTAATTACATAAATTTTGGCATGAAAATAATTCTAGTTGTCTTAATTAAAACCTTTACATCTTATTATAATACTTGTTTAAGATATTTTTTCTCACAGTTCTCATGGTCTCATACTTATTTAGTTATTCATTATATTAATTACTTGTTTGGAGCTTTAAGATGGGAAAGTTATTACTTATTCATGGGTTTAATTTGTTGTTTCATTTTTTTTCCTCAAAGTGTATGTTTTAATTAAATTCCTTTAATCTTTTTGTTTCACATAATATTACTTTTGTATATACATTTGAAGTGCCTGAGAATTATCTTTTCCTATAAAAGGATCTTGTAATTCTTCTTTTTTGACTATCACTTACAATACAAACAATTTAATATTTACAATAATTTATAATTATTTCTATTAGTATTTAAAAATCTAATCTAAATATCCAATAAATAATCTATGCTTGCTTTAAGTTTATTAGTAATACAAATTTTTAGCTGTGCAGAGAAGATTTTATTTACTTAAATAAATATTTACAAATAAACCAGAACCTCACTGTTGTGTCATTCCTAATAATTTGTTGTTGCATCTCTCTTATTTTGATATAATTATTTTATTATTTTTATTTCTCTCTCTTTAGTTATTCTATCTTTATTATTTCCTTCACCTCTATTTCATTATTCTCTTCTTCTTCACCTTCTTCTAGACAACCCGCCAATAATTGGAGGCCTTTTCCAAACAACAACAACCTTTTTCAACAAACATCATAACGCATGGACCACCTAGCGCAAAAAAGATAATTTTTTCTGCGACTGTGTTTCAAACTTGGTTTCTACCTTTTTAGTTTCTATTAGATTAAATCTTATATATTTTAAAGTTATTTCTCAATCACTATAGTAAGTAAACCTTAGCACCTCTCAAATATATTATTAAATCTTTATTGCAATAACAGTGTTTTTGGCTTAATTGCTGAATCACTGAGTGTAAGTGATCATTATTTTTTTTTAATTTTTTCATAGTTGACCATAATAGATTTATACTCTTAGTCCTAAAAGATCATTAGAATTTATAATGAATTTTAAACTTAATTTTTTTGATTTATTGGTTGACCAAAATAGTACTCACTTCTAAGTCCCAATATTACCAATATATTTTTTGGTATTAATTATTTTTTTTGTGACTTAATAAACCTTTTTCGTTGGTCCCTTAATAATTATTGTTTTTTTTCTTAATAATATCATTTTTAATTACATTTTTATTGTTAATTAATTAATTTTTTTGAATAAAATTTAAAAATTTTCTTTAAGAAATAATTTAATTATTTTTTGTTTGAAAATATAAATTTAAATCATTAAAAACCATTTGATTTTTTATTCACAGTTTCATGTCCAGTAGTTTGGTAAATTGCATGGATAATCTTCATGTAGATGAAACTGATGTGGATGTTGATAATGAATCTGTAAGTTCTTCAAAATTGACTTACAAGAATTCTACAGCTAACAAAAAATCTTCATACTCCTCAGAACATAGAAATGTCAAGAGAAGTGAAAAACCCCCCTCACCAAACTACTCTGAAAGAATTAAAGCTTCATATCAATCAGGAAAATTCTCTAAAGGGTATAAAAATAAAAAAGATCCCTCTGACACAACAAATAAACAATCTTTCTAGCCATATAAAAGAACTAAAGGCAGAAAGCATGAAGTACAAGGCAAGAGTATACACACTCTGGCAACAGTTTCAGGAGCTCTTAAATCACAAGCAGGTTCAACCTCCTCCTTTCCCAGCTTCTCAGCCTCAGCCTCAGCCTCATCAGGCACCCAGCTCTTTCACTCAAATTCAAAACACTCTACAAGTGGAACAGTGGAAATGGGACTACCTGATGAGCCATTACCAACAGAATGTTCAGCAGCCAGTAGCTCGACACCCTGGCCCATCAAGGACACAAACCTACCATCAATCTCCTCAGTCCCATCCTTATCAGGGAGGCAGAAGAAAGAAGGCACAGGGGAAATTTCCTCCTTTGCCATGGTAAGTAATTTTTTTTGATAAAAATGTTGGTATGTATAATAACAAATCTTCTACCACAGGTAATATTGTGGATAATAATGAAAGAACAGTTAAACCCATAAAGAGACAACTTCCTTTAATGAGTAGCCCTAATTATGTAATTATTAAATTATCATTTGATGAACCTTTACATTTAACTTCTACTTCTTTAATTAATCCTTCTCTTGCAATTAAAAATGATCTGTTTTCCTGAAGTCTATACCTTGCTTTAGAAAACTTCTGAGGATATATTGAGAGATACACTTGATTTTAATGTTGTAAAAGACAAAAATTTGAGAGATGTATTAGTACATGAGAGTGATAGATTTAATAATTTGCACTTACATTGTAAAGTGAGCTCTTCTGTGCAAGATACAGCTTATTTTTAAATTAAAGAAACTTTGAATATTGTTCTTAGCCAACAAAAATAAATAAGAAGTGATCATAGAGCTATCTCAGATAAAAATATTCATCTGCATAGAGCTTTGAGTGAGTTAAAACACCTTATTGAAGAGAATTATTCATTGAAAAGTGAAATTAAGTCTCTAAACAATGAGTTGAAAAAGCTGAAAAATGATTTCCAAGCTCTAAGTACCAAATACACAGTTTTTGAGGACAGAAATGTTTTATCCCTTGTAAAGATAAATGACCAGATGCCAAGGATAAGAAATTATTTTTCTGAACTACAGGAAAAATTCTCAGACTTTTCTGTCAATAATTATGGTGTACATGAAAATTCTGCCCATAAGTTGCATAAAAATAAAGGAAAGGGTCCTGAAAAATGCAGGTCTTTTCTTACCCATAGTTCAACCATTAAACAAACTGACACTGAGTCTGTAAAATATTTTGCTACTAGCAAAGAATCTTTAAATGGTCATGAACCAGCTGTTTCTGTAAATAATGAAATTTCTGAACACCTGGCTAAACTTCAAGAATTATTAATTTTAAATAATTCAAATCAAAAGATGGAGCATCCCAGTAGTCAGAAAAATTGGCCCAAACTGGATCAATATCCCACTTTTGATGGTGACTCTTCATCTGACTGGCAACACTTTGTTCAGAGAATTGATAATCTGAAAAACTCTTATAAATTACCAGATGAAGATATATTCTCTAAATTAATTTCTTTATTTTCCAATGTAGCTTTAATGTAGTATGAATCTGTCTTACTGGACAATCAAAATTATACTTGGAAAGAATGGAAAACATTGATTGAAAATCAATTTGGTGGTTTCAAATTTAGGCTTGCCCAGCAGAGATTATATGAGAATGCTAAATGTGTCCTCCTCCTCTGAAAAACCTATTGTTTTTCTTATGAATATTACAAAAATTCTTAGAGCCATGGATCCTAAAATGGATTATGATTTTTGGAGAGACAAAATTCTCTAAAAACTACCAAATTCTCTGAGAGATTTGATTGTAGCAAGGATTTAGAATGTGTGAGAGAATTCTTCCTTTATTAATATCTGTAATGAATTCCTACTAAATCATAGATATGAACCAAGGAATTATCCTGTTAAATCTTATCATGACCAACAAAAGCCTTCCACAAAACTCCAAGATAAAACTGGTAAACCTTCTTCCCCTGTTGTGCCAAAGAAGTATGCAACTAAAACTTGTTTTAAATGTAAAAAACCTTGGCAGAAAGGACATATTTGTGACAAGCAAATTCATCTTGTTGAACATAATGAGGAATCTGAAAATATTCAAGCTTATCTTCATGATTCCTCAAGTGACTATAATAGCAATATCTCTTATGACCATAATTCTTCTCAAGAAGTTCTAGTTTTAGAAAAGGATATCCAATATTTAGATAATTGGTCTGAAAATTGTAATATTGACTTATCTTCTGTAGAAGATGCTGAAGTAATTAGAAATATTACTGACAGTTCTATTTTGGTATCACCTTTTAGAGAACCAGGTATCATAAATGGTAAAAATGTTGAGTTTATTCTTGACTCTGGTGCTGGAGAGAGTGTAGTTTCTGAAAAAGCACTAGCTTCTGTGGATAAAGATTATCAAAGCAAATTATTACCTATAACATCTGAAAAATGGAAAGGTTATGGTTCTGTGTTATGTCCCATTGGCAAATACAAAACCACTGTGTTCTTTAAATTTAATGGTGGTTTTGTCAGAGCTATTTGTGAATTTTTTGTGATGAAAAATGACAATTTCAGCAATTGTTTTATCATGGGAAATGACATTTTAACCATGTTTTGCATTAAGTTGGATCCTGCAAAAAAAAAATTTACCTTGGGCTTGAATGGGAAAAGAAAATTTAAAATTTCTTCTTCTAAGAAGCATTCTGCACCCTTGTTTAAATATTGTCACTCTTTGATCCAATGTAAAGGCAGAAGAACAGATGAAATGGATGAATTATTGTCTGAGATTGAAACAGCTTCATTTGGTGATCAATTAACAGTTGATCAGAAAGATTCAATAATAGCCCTAATTACATTTTTCCCTATGGCTTTTGCTCATAATTCTCATGTCTTAGGAATTGTTAAGGATGAAATGAAAATTACTTTATCCTGTAATTTGAATGATATTCCTCCTAGTCTTAAGAAAAACCATATCCTGCTTCTCCAACAAAGAGATAGGATATTGAAGATAATATTTCCACCTTATTAAAAATGAATATCATTGAAAAGGTGGAAGTCACCAAAAATATTTTTTTATCTCCCCAGTTTTGATTTCTTATAAAAAATATAAAGCTAGAATTTGTGGAGATTATAGAGCTTTGAATACTTATACTGTGGATGATATTTACCCATTACCCAGAATTAGCTCTATACATGCTACCTTACAAGGTGCTAAATTCATCAGCTGTCTGGATGGTAATAAAGGTTATCATCAAATACCTGTTGAACAGTCTTCCCAAAATTTTCTGCTAATTGCAACCCATATGGGTATTTACAAATATGTTAGGATGCCTTTTGTCCCTAAAAATGCCCCTTCTGTATTCCAAAAAGTTATGGATAACACATTTCATTAGGAAATAATTGAAGGTTGGTTAATGGTTTACATTGATGACATCATAGTTTTTTCTAAAACTTTTGATGAGCATTTACAACACTTGAATAAAGTCTTCCAGAAAATGGATGAAATTAACATGACTTTATCCTTAAAAAAGTGTAAATTTGGATTTCAATCCGTAAAAGTCCTGGGTCATGTTGTGTCTGGCTTACAGATCTGTGTAGACCAAGGAAAAGTTGCTTCCATCCAAAATGTGTCAGCACCAACTTCTTTAAAAGAAATACAAAGTTTCTTGGGAATGTGTGGCTACTATAGACAATATATAAAAAATTATCAAGTCATAGCCTTACTACTTACCAAATTAACAAGAAATGATGTGGCTTATATATGGAATGAGGATGCTCAAAAAGCTTTTGATACCTTAAAAAAGTGTTTAATTACAGCACCAATCCTTGCTCTTCCAAATTTTGATAAGCCTTTTGTTCTTTATACAGATGCAAGTTTTATTGTACTTGGAGCTGCTCTTCATCAAAAACAAATTATGAATGAAAAAGTTTTAGAAGTAGTAATTTGTTATATTTCAAGAACCTTAAGAAAAAGTGAATTGAAATATGGTGCCACCCAATTGGATTTCTTAGCATTTTTATGGGCTTTAGAAAAGCTTCACTACTACTTAGATGATCAAAAATGTGAATTAGTTACTGATTGCAGTGCTGTGAAATCCCTCTTAAACTTGAAAACACCAAATAGATATATGTTTATATGGCAACTATCTGTTCAAGAATACAGAGGTAGAATGACTATTATTCACAGGGCTGGAAATTTTCATTCAAATGTTGATATCTTGTCCAGATTTCCTCTTCCAAATGATGTATTCAATCCAGCATATGTACCTGAAGATGATACAGTGCATATACATGGTATATACATTGTGTATATGGAAGAGGAACTGTTAAAATTAATTCTGGATTCATATGAGAAAGATTCTAATTTAAATAAATTTGTTACAATCTTGAATGATCCAAAGAATGCTTCTATCCAAGCATGGATAAAAACTCTTCCTCCAAAGTACCAGAGTGCTTTGAGTAAAGGGAAGTTTTCAACTGAAGATGTTTATATTTACTACAGGAGAAAACTGACCTTTTTCATTGTTATTCCTCCTTCCATGAAAGTAACCATCTTAAAACTATGTCATGATGACATATTAGAAGCACATTTTGATCTTGAAAAAACCATTATCACAATTAAAAACACGGCTTGGTGGGCTAATATGTCTGAAGACACTAAATTGTATGTTGAATCTTGTGAATCTTGTCAGAAATCTAAGAGATTGACAGGTAAGAGAGAAGGATTGTTACAACATATTGAAGCACCTGATGCTCCTTGGAAAATCATTAACATGGATTTTTTCACTGGTCTTCCTGTAGCAGGTAAAGACAATTATAACTCTTGTTGGGTGATAGTGGATAGATTCACCAAAATGTGCAAATTTATTCCAACCCACAAGGATGTTGTGGTACGGGCCTTGCAGGTAGCTTGATTTTGGACCAATCAGCTTGCATAGTCCAGGAAGAAAAAAGGGGATTCATAGCGCAGTATGTAGTGCTAAAATATAATATGTATTTGTGTGTTTCAAAGAACAAAGGGAAATAGCAGCGCAGAAGAGAATTCAGGGTCTGTGCACTCAGATTTTGAAGCAAGATGTGCCGCACAATGGGGAATTGTGTGTTATCAATTTAGGACCGCAAGTGCTTAACAATATGGATTTGGATTTTCCAATAATTGTGTGTTACGCATTAAGAAAGGAATTATGGCTTAAAGAAGGACTCAAGTGCATAGTATACTGCACCGCGGCAAGTGTGGTAACTTACTGAAACAGGTAATGTAGGAGGTTAACTAGTTAAGTGAGTTGTCAGAGCTATGGACTTAGTAATGAAGTAAGGAAAGCGGGGAATCAATCACAAAGCTACCCAAGAGTCAAGGCGACTAAGATCAGCGTTAGAAGGAGTCAAAACTTGGAAGTAGAGCTGAAACAAAACAAAGTTAAAGTCAGGAGCGCGCATGTGGAGTATGAGTGAAACAAGTTAATACTAGTGTTAGTAAGCATAGGGTGTGTTTAGGTGCTGTAGTTGTTACAAGCGGTGTATGTAGTTTACTAATAGATTGGTTATTGTTTTACTAATGTGGAGCTAGAGTCAGCGCTGGAGATCCATTAAGGAACTGTGTCTTGAGCACTGGAAAAATATAAAAAGGAGGACTATTTGATAATGATAGGGTGTTGCATATAGTAAGAAAGTAAACATAAAAATTGACAAATAATTAGTTAGCATACAAGTAGTTAATAATAGTGGAGTCAAGTATAAAAAAATTAGATTTTCTGCAATCAATTGTTTGAGAATATATTAGAGATATTTCTGAGTCTTTTGTCTTTTGTGCATCTGTGTGTGTGGATTTCATATAGTATAGTAAAAGAAAGCAACATAGAGAGAATATATAGATTCTGTAGGATTGAATATTATTTGAGTTATTTTATTGCTATAATAAGGCATATTCAAAGAGAGCGCTTTAAGAGGGAGTAGCTGTGGATATTAGCGCTTTTTAAGAATAGAAATATCCAGATATTAATACTTTTTTTTCCTGATCTTTTAAACTCATCTCTCAAATTTTAAAATTTCTAATCAAATATTAGTGTTACCCATTATTGCACTGTCTTTAAAAATAAGAGTGGCAGGCGCTTCTTTTTAAAAATTGAAAAGAAGAACCAACCCATCTTGCATTGTGTCTACTGCTTAGTACTTTAGAACTCTCTACAACGTATCCACCAAAGAATTAGCTTTCTTATGGTGTTCTTACATGTTTAATATTGTTGGATTTCCAAAAGCCATTATCTCTGATAGAGATCTAAAATTTACATCTTAGTTTTTGACCTCTTTGATGGATATTTGTTGCTGTGAGTTGAAATTATCTACAGCATACCATCCTCAGACTGATGGTTTAGCTGAAAGAATGATTCAAACTCTAGAAGATATGATTAGAAGGTATTGTGCCTTTGGATTAGAATATAAAGACAATTACAGATTTACTCATGACTGGTTCACTCTATTGCCTGGTCTTGAATTTGCATATAATAGCACTGTTCATTCTTTCACTGAGAAAAAAGCCTTTTGAGCTTTGGTTAGGTTATGTCCCAAATACTCCTGCTCAGATTCTCAATAATAAATTACCTGTCAGCCTAGATATCCCTAGGACTGAGTATTTCTTATGCTTAAAATAAGATAACCTTAAGTAAATTAAGCTTATATCTTAAAAATAAGGTTAAAATAATAATATATATTATTATATTATAGATATATATAATTATTATTCTATTATATAACTTATAGTAGTTTAAATAGCTTATCAATAGCCTAATAATGCTTATTAAGATGTTAATGGAGTCATAATATACTTATCTTAAGTGATATGAAGTAATTATTGACATACATAAGCTTATATGTATACATAAATCTCATATTCAGTGAAATATGCAGTATATTATGTATATTTAGGTATATAAGTGGGTTTTAGCCCCTTAATAGCCTATAACCTTTGTTTTTCTGCTTATTTTAGGTCATATGGACGAAATCAGAGGACTCACAACGCCTACAGAAGCATAGACACCTATATCAGGTGCATACACCCAGTTTGGACAACTTAAATTACTTCCTTGGATGGTTATTCACAGATTTATGGGTTGGAAGAACATTTCTGGGTTAATGTGGATGCTTGGGGATGTTATTGGGGGCTTGGAAATTTTATTTTTTTCCTTTATATGCTTTTGGTTTCATTAAATCTCTTTTTGATTGTTTATTTTACCTGTTTCTTTATGGTATCCGCTTTTATCTGGATTTTCTATTTGTGGTATAGATCTGTGGTATCATTAATAGTGATGGGGGGTCCTTACTGGAGGTCTGGGTGTTGAAACTTCTTGAAGTGGACGCCATGGGGAGGTGATGGGCCCTCACAGTGCTGTAATTGCCGGGGATAGCAGTGACATCATCTGGATTGAAGGTCTGTGCACTCCAGTCGATTTGGGTATAAGTAAGGAGGGATTTTGACGGTTATTTATCATCATTAAATTACTACAATTCAACCAAACACTACAATACAATTATTAGTATTCAGAAATATATTATAAAGCCATTATAAATTGATATTATCTTTATATAAGCTATAACTATATTTTATACATCTATTTTCCACCACTCACCACACAATATGGGGGGCGGACTTGCTAGCAAGTCCGCAACCTTGGACCCAAACTCACCATAGATTGAACACACATTGAGCTATTGATAAAGGAGCCATACAATCAGGAATGAACACCACTCAGAAGAACAGTTTTAGGTGGGTGTTCAAGTAGAGTTCAGTATGGGTTCAGTATGAGTTCAGTCTGAGTTCCATCTGAGTTCCATCTGAGTTCAGGTTGAGGACTTGCTAGCAAGTCCACCCCCTATATTGCGTAGTGACTAGCACGCATTTAAATCCAAGTATTGTGAGTTTTATTTGAGCATAACTATTTTATTAGTCTTCCCCTGAGGTTTAATCACTAAATCATTTATCAATAAGTAGTAGGACCATAAATAAACACTATTATATCATACTTATATACTAGACTATACTGACATTACCTAAGTTGGAACTACACCCTGGTGTAAAATGTTTTATGCAAATGCAACAGTTATGCAGAGAACATGCTCACAGCTGTATTGATAAAGCATTTGAATATGAAAAGAAAAAATGGGATGAATCCCATAAAGAATACACATTTAACAAGGGTGTTGAAGTGTTGATATCTACTGTCCATTTCAATTTACAAGGCAATAACAAATTAAAAGATCCTTTTGTGGGACCATCTGTTGTTAAAAGAATGGTTAGAGATAATGCAGTAGAAGTTGTATTGTATTCTCCATATTATAGAAACACCCTGTTTTCCCAATTTCCTTGCTTAAACCTTATACGTCCAACAGTGACTTATTTCCCAAAAGAAGGGGAAGACCTAAGAAAAACCCTCAGGAAGTCACAGAAACTGCAGAAATTGATAAAATTCTCAATGATAGAATTATCACTTCTGAAAGAGGTATTGAATATTTATTGAGATATAAGAATAAGTCATCTGAAAATGATGCATGGATTCCTGGAAAAGAAGTTTCAAATCTTCCTACTCTGTTAAAAAAGTATAAAATGAAAAAATCTTAGCATTTTTTTATTGTTTTTTTTGAGTGAGGGAGTGTCAGTCAAGCTATCTCAGGAGCCCAGTAATTTATATAATAAATTTCTGAAATCATGTAAGGGAATAACATTATGTAGTTACAATAAATTATTTTATTAAATAATAAAATTATAAATATTTTATGAATAAATAAAATAATTACTATATTTAATTTTATTATTAAATAAGTTTTATTACATAAAAAAATATTATATTCTATAAAAAATTGTGCCTTTCTATGTATTTAATATTTCTAAAAAAATTAATAAATTAATTATTATATTATAAGCTTAATAATATTTAACTTATAATGTAATTACAAATAAATTAATATAATTTATGTATTAAATCCAACTCATCATATAATATTATCCATAAATATTGGGCGTTTTTTGACCCTTAACTGTGTCAGTAGAATTACTAAATAACTTAAAACACATATTTAATATATTAATATTAAATTATCACTTTAAATAAGTTAAAATTAAATTATTTATTTGTTTCAATTAAATTAATTACTGAAATTATTTAAAACAATTAATTAATTTCTCTTTTTAACTGAATTAAATTGATTACATAAATTTTGGTGTGAAAATAATTCTAGTTGTCTTAATTAAAACCTTTACATCTTATTATAATACTTGTTTAGGATATTTTTCTCACAGTTCTCATGGTCTCATACTTATTTAGTTATTCATTATATTAATTACTTGTTTGGAGCTTTAAGATGGGAAAGTTATTACTTATTCATGGGTTTAATTTGTTGTTTCATTTTTTTTCCTCAAAGTGTATGTTTTAATTAAATTCCTTTGATCTTTTTGTTTCACATACTATTACTTTTGTATATACATTGGAAGCTCCTGAGAAGTATCCTTTCCTATAAAAGGATCTTGTAATTCTTCTTTTTTGACTATCACTTACAATACAAACAATTTAATACTTATAATACTTTATTATTATTTATATTAGTATTTAAAAATCTAATCTAAATATCCAATAAATAATGTAAGGTTGCTTTAAGTTTATTAGTAATACAAATTGTTAGCCATGCAGAGAATATTTTATTTACTTGAATTAATATTTACAAATAAACCAGAACCTCACTGTTGTGTCATTCCTTATAATTTGTCATTGCATCTCTCTTATTTTGATATAATTATTTTATTATTTTTATTTCTCTCTCTTTAGTTATTCTATCTTTATTATTTCCTTCACCTCTATTCCATTATTCTCTTCTTCTTCACCTTCTTCTAGATGACCCACCAACAGTTATCAATGACCATTTTCATCCTTGAAGGCATTGAGTTAAATAAATTGTCTAATTGAGTTATTGGGTAGTTGTCCCAAGCTTGTTTTAATGCTTGTTGCATTTCACTTACATTTTTAGGCTGGTATTTATCTTGCAAATCACATTTGGGCGCTTTCCAGACATTCTCAATAGGATTGAGGTCTGGAGATTGAGCTGGAAAGACTATCTTCATAATTTTATGTTCTTCTGGGAATTTTTGTGATGTGAGGGCTTTGTGCACAGGGGCATTGTCTTACATTAAACTTAGGATATGTTGGGGGTCTTTTTTCTTAAGAAAAGGAATGATATTGTTCTTGTATACATTGTTGATGAAATCAGCTGATTTTCTCTGTTTAGGAGGCAGAAAGGTGAGGGGAAGTTTTGTTTTGTTGAAAAATGCACCCCAAACCATTGTTGATGTTTGTCCACTCTTGAATGTGAGTTGAAGACATTGATCAATATATTTTTCTTCTTTTCTGTGCCAAACTAGAATATTGGAAGAATATTTCCCTATCTCAAATGAAGATTCATCTTACCAAATGATCTTTCTTCAATCTTTAACAGTCCAGTGAGCATGATCCTTAGCAAATTTCAATTGTTTCGCTTTATGGGCCTTGATGAGAAAAGGCTTCTTTACTGCAACACATTTATTAAAACCAAGTGAGTGAATTCCTCTTTGGACAGTGCTTGATGAAACAGGAGTTGCTAGTGAATCTGTAATTTCAGAGAGTTTTTGTTTGCGTTCACTTGAGACAATATCTGCAAGTTGATGGAGGTTGCAACTCTGAAGCTTTTGAGTACGTCCAGATTGGGGAGCTGTTTCAACAGTTCCTTGTTCCTTCCAACATTTGAGAAGGTTAGATACAGTCAAAGGTCTCAAATTGAAAATTTCACATATTCTCCAATTCGGCACATCCCCCTTAAATAAACCAACAATTTGCCACATTGTCACAGATGAAAGCTCAGTATTTTTTTCACAACCTCTTGACATCTAAAGAAAAAAAATTATATATAAGAAAGGAAAGGAGGGAAACAATAAAAATGAGATACATCAGCTGTGTTAATAAAGCAAAAAAGTGTTTATGATTGTTGTGTGGTCGTTGAAATGACTGAGTGAGCACAGTTGGTGCGTGCAATATGCAAATTTCAAAAATGGAACTTTCAGGAGTGGAGGAGAGGGGAGAACCTATTTTCTTTTTGCAAATTTTAATTTTAATTTTTTTTTTTGAAATAACTTTTTGGGGAGACATTCTATAGTGTCTGGGCTATCTAATGGTATGTATTTCATCTGGCTAAAAAAATATTTATAGTGGCTTAAAAATTTGCTTTGTGGATTTCAATTTTTTTTTATGTTTCATAGTGTTTTTGTATTTATATATGATTATATTGATTAGAAACATGCTTTTGAACCAGAATACAAAACTAGAGGTTTTTCTGAGAAATATTAAGTGAGTGACATCAAAAAAAGACCATTCACAGACTTTTGGTAGGGCACTGTACATGCTCTAAGGGAAGATTGGTTTATGGGGACATAAACTATATACATGCCGCCAAGTTGTGACCTAACCTAATGTGTCATTCTCACTACTCCAACAACTTGGCTGTAAAGGAAAAATTGTTGACAGCTTAGAAACCTACCTTTTTTTATTATTATTTTAGCTGTGAATTATGTCAATGTAAATAACTAGTTATGCCTGATTACTATATTTTACTTATTTCTAACCTAGATCTTAACCTAACATTATGATAGAGACAAGCATTATGTATGGATGCGTGTACCTTTTCTGATTCCGCATCCACTTTCTTCTCCTAATTATTTTATTTATTTATTTTACTTATTGCTCGTCCTTCTGTCCTCTCTCCCTCAAGTCATTTCCTCTTGTCCACTCTGTCCCAAGTCCTATCCGTCCCTAGTCCATCTTGTCCACTTTAGTCCTTTACTGCTTAACTTACCTGTCACTTTTGCTTATCAGGTAACATTGTAAGTTTGCTCTACTACAGCAATGCATCCACTTTCTTCTCCTAATTATTTTATTTATTTATTTTACTTATCGCTTGTCCTTCCATCCTCTCTCCCTCAAGTTATTTCCTCTTGTCCACTCTGTCTCAAGTCCTATCCGTCCCTAGTCCATCTTGTCCACTTTAGTCCTTTACTACTTAATTTACCTGTCACTTTTGCTTATCAAATTAGGATAATAAATGATTATTAATACCATTTAGTGTGAGTGTACCATTTATTGTTCCGTAACCCCAGACCTGTGAGTCAGTGTCTGTCTTCTCTTATGCCAAAAGGTATATATTGCTTAAGTGTAAACTACTGACCTATTGTTCCGTAACCCCAGACCTGTGAGTCAGTGTCTGTCTTCTCTTATGCCAAAAGGTATAAGGGAAGAGGAGGTTACGGTACAATACTATATACATGTGGCCGAGTTGTGACCTAACCTAACTTGCCTATATCACCACACCAACACCCCCCCTCACAACGAGGCCTCAATATCTACAAGGAATACAGTTTGAATGGAAAAATGAGAAGAGGAAATAATAATAATAAAAAATAAAAATAATAAAAATAATGCTAAAAAAAAATGAATGTAGAGAAGATAATTAATGCGTTATTTGTAAATCTAATAATGCTTTTTTATTGTTGATGGGACCCAGGGGTTTAGTAAAGGTATCAGCTACTTGTGAATCAGAACAAATCCATTCTAATTCAATGAGTTTTTCGAAGATTAGTTGATTGACAAAGTAAAAATCCCTCCGTGAATGTCGCGTCTCCTTATTCGACAGTTTGTCAATGCCAGTGATAACTGATGCTTGGTTGTCGCACTTTAAGATGACTCTGACCTTTTTTGCAAGGAAATCCTCCAATAAGTTGCTGATCCACAGTCCATTACGGGCACCTAAAGTTAGGGCCATTGATTCCGCGGTGGAAGTGGATAAAGCGACCATCCGTTGCCTCTTAGCTTCCCAACACACTGGCACCCCACATATCATTACCACATACCCATGCGAGGCCCTTTCCCCATCCCCTCCCCAACTAGCATCCGCAAACACCTCCACCATCAATTCCCCCCGTTCGGTCGTATTTCCAAACCATATTCCATCGTGCCTGTAACATAATGCACTAGATGCCATAAACATTTCCAATGCTCTTCATTTGGGTGACTGGCATATCGTGCCAGGGAGTTTACTGCAAAGGCAATGTCTGGTCTTGTACCTTGTGACAAGTAGCTCAAGGACCCTACAATGGATAAGAATTTTTTAGGATTTATTGCAGCAATGGATTTGTCCAGAGTTGTCAGTACACATTTGTAGGGTAGGGGTGTCTGTGCTATTTTGCCATTAGTATTGTAGGCGGCCGTTATCTTCTGTGAGAGGCTCTTTTGAGATAAAACATATCCACCTTTCTTTTCATGCACCCTTAAACCAACAATTTGATCTACATGATCCGACCATTTGATGTCTATAAAATTTGTAAGATCGTGTTTCAGTTTGTTAAGCGCTTCTAAGGAACTGGAGCCAACTATCCTGTCATCAACATGAAGCCATATCGCTGTTGTGTTGTCCGGTGCTTTCAGAATGTAAACTGATGAATCGTACATACTGGGAGTGTAACCAAGTTGGCGCAATTTGGAAGAAATGAATTTCCACCAGCACCTCCCCGCTTGCTTTGTGCCGTATAAGGCCCTATTAAGCTTGCATACCATATGTGTGCCACCTTCGATGAAACCTTCCGGCTGCCAAACATATACATCTTCATCTATTGGGCTGTTTAAATAAGCAGCTACCACATCAAAACAATGTAGATGCCACTTGAATTTGGCTGCTAGAGTGAACATCAGTTGCAACGAAGCAAATGTCGCGGTTGGTGCAAAGGTTTCTTCAAAGTTTTCACCATCTGTCTGCAAAAATCCTTGCGCAACAAATCTGGCTTTGAATTTAGAAGGTTTACCGTTAGCATCATTTTTTATGGCGAACACCCATTTGGAACCAAGAGGTTTGACATTTTCTGGCAAAGGTACCAGATCCCATACCTTCTTGTCACGCAAATTTGATATTTCTTGTTGACAGGCTGCGGTCCATAGATCTTTTTGTTGACTGGCTATTGCTTTTTTAAAGGTTGTTGGAATATCTGGATTGAAATCGGTGCATTCGTTTTGTATCTTGAACGCTGTAACCTCTTGATCTATGAGAGTCTGATCAAATTCACAATCACCCAAAACAGCTTTATTCAATATAAAATCAATATTCCCTTTTTTATTTATATTTTTTATGTTATTTTCATTTTTATTTTTATTTTTTATATTATTTTCATTTTTATTGTTATTTTCATTTTTGTTTTCTTTATCAAGGGTCAATTTTATAGAGGGAAAAACTGCAATAGATGACTGAAAAATGACTTGTCTGGATGTGTCCCAAAATAACCATCCCTTACCTCCTTCAACATATCCTACCACATTACACCTCACCGCCCTACTATCAAGTTTTGACCTTAATTCCGTTGGTATATGAACATATGCCAGTTCCCCAAAAATTCATATGTTGTCCATTTTGGGATGTACACCAAAAAGTGCTTCATATGGAGTTATTTGACCGGTTATTTTGTTAGGCAGACGGTTGTGTAGATATGCAGCCCACACAAAAGCTGCTCCCCAGAAGAACTTTGGGAGACCTGAGTCAAAAAGAATAGTCTGGCCGATTTCAGATATGGTTCGATTGTATCGCTCAGCGGCACCATTCTGTTCCGGATAATAAGGCATACAGTGTTCCCATGCAATGCCAAATTTCGTAAGGTATGACTGTAGTCTGGTGTTCACGTACTCACCACCATTATCAGAACGAAGAATTTTGATTTTTAAACCGGTTTGTCGTTCCATTTTTGATTGAAATCTGACAAAAGCATCAGGCACGTCTGCTTTTGATCGCAGTAATTCAATAACCGAGTAACTGGTTTTTAAGCATCTGAAGGAAACCACATAGAGAGCACTGTTGAAAGTCTCCACCTCAAACGGCCCCATGACATCAGAGACAAAGATCTCGAGCAGGCCAATATTTCTGTCGGTAGGTTGCAAAGTAGAAGATCCCGTGCTTTTGCTGACTCTACACCAGTCGCAATTGACCTCCCCATTGGGTAAAGATTCCGGCAGACCTAAAGCTGAACCCGACTTTATCAATCGTCTAATGACTCTCAGACTTACATGACCTAGAGTGCGGTGCCAATGCATTAATATGGGGTCGTTCATTGGTGAGTCCTCTCTGTCAAAAGGTTGTGGTGGATCTAGGGATAATGGGACTCGTGCCGCCGGTACTGCAGAATAAGGTGACACAATAGATGTTGCATTACATGTAATATCATGAAGATTACTATTTACAACAATTGCAACATCCCATTTCCTGAAATCAATGAATTTTGCTGTAAATAAAACTTTTTTTGATTTTAATATTTTAATATCGCTTCCAACAAATTCCATTTCCGCACCATGACAAATGAGTGAGGCTCCCGAGATCAATGTTCCTGTGGCTGAAGGGCAATAGAAGACCCGCCGGATAATGATACTGTTACCATTGTCTGCCCGAACTAGGATTGATCTGATGGCTGTGATGTGTTCCGGGGATTCAGTTTTTGTAGCAACAATTAAAGGGATAGGTGTTGTCAGCTCAGTGAAATGCACAAACAGAGATTGATTGCCACTTACGTGATCAGTTGCTCCTGTGTCAAGAATAGCTGATGAGCCTTCTGAGGACCAAGATGTGTTGTTCACTGTTAGAGCGGCTGGTAATGGGGCAATGCCAGGAATTGATGCATCTGACAATTCCGTGAATTTAGCCTTGACATGTTGGTGCTGGGGATACGTGGGACGATAAGAATCAAATGCAGGGCGTTCTTCATGTGGAGGGGGAATCTGGGGTGGTTGTTGGGTGTACGCTAACCACGGATTGAAGTAGAGGTGGACATTAGGATAACCAGCCCTAGAAGTACCTCATTGAGAGGGTCTTCCCCGTGGCATAGATCTGCCTCTTTGAGGGCATTGGGACTTCCAGTGGCCAGGTTGTCCACAATTGAAACAGCCTGAACCTCGGTAGTTAACCCATGCGGCGTTGCAGCCTGCCACCTCCTCAATAGCTGGATCCGGAGCATCTGGTAAGTATTCAGGTTGAAGGGAAAGTGCTGACATGAGGGGAATAACTGATTCGCTGCCTGATATGGTTTTTTGGATATTTGAGGATGTAATAGCGACTTTAGTTCCACCAAGGGGAGATTGATCCGTTCGCATTTGGTTATTGAGGAACAATACAACTTCCGATAGGTGTTTGGATGAGGGATCAAGTGAAGCTAATATTGTCATAGCTTTCCATGTGTCCTTGGTGAATTCAAAACTATTCCTTTTGATTTCATCTAGTAATTCATCAATTTTGGCAAGGTGCTCAGAAAAGGAGTTCTGCGAGTTGAATCGAATAGAGGTAATCTCTCGGTATGTAGTTAATTGGCTGCTAATAGATTTGACATTAAATTTATTCGAGAGGAGTAAAAAAGCATCCCTGGAGGGGCGTATCTTCAGGACAGCTTTTTTGTGGCATGATGCCATGGAGTGATAAATGGCCAACCAAGCTAGTTCGTCAACTTCCCTGTCCAGAACAGGGGCCGGGCCATCTAAATATGTCGAGAGGTGAAGGTATTGGCCTAGGACAACAGTAAGCTCCTGTGACCAATCTGCGAAATTCGAACCATCAGCATTGAGGCATGTGTTCGCTTTCGCTGCTTTGTTAATTTTGCCTTGGAACTTGTATAAGTGCTCCCCTCTGAGAATGAAGTCTATAAGAGGAATATCAACAGGTGGATATGTGGGAGTATTGTTTGCTTGCGTTGAAGTAGATTGGTGGGGGGGAATTTCTTTCCCTTTGGAATCAGACATTTTGACGAGTAACTTGTTAGCAGAGAAGGAAGATTGGTTGGACGAACTTAAATCAGATATAGATGAATATGTGGTGCTGTTTGATGCGGTAGATCTGGTCGAAGTGGATGATAATTTTCTTTTGGCTTTTGAACGAGTCGTTACCATTCAGGTGTATAAGAGAGAGACAATATAAAGTTCGCAGCGGGGACTTCACTTAACAGAGAAATGGTAGATATTGAGGTAATTGCAGTTGCAGCGCACTACAAGCCCATAACCTATTGTTCCGTAACCCCAGACCTGTGAGTCAGTGTCTGTCTTCTCTTATGCCAAAAGGTATATATTGCTTAAGTGTAAACTACTGACCTATTGTTCCGTAACCCCAGACCTGTGAGTCAGTGTCTGTCTTCTCTTATGCCAAAAGGTATAAGGGAAGAGGAGGTTACAGTACAATACTATATACACGTGGCCGAGTTGTGACCTAACCTAACTTGCCTATATCACCACACCAACACCATTAAACTGGCTATTGCAAATTTTGGCTGACAGTTTTTCGTGTCTACGTCATAATTTCATTGGTTGAGTACTTTTGCATGGTCCACTACTTTGGTTTTATTGGTGTATATAGGCATAAATAAACACTGCCTCAAAAAGTAAGCTATAATGGAGTGGTTCAAAGTGGAAACTCGGCGCATATAAGCGCAACGACACTGGATTCAAAACATGAAGCAAGTAACAGAAACTCCGCACTACCAGAAACAATAAAAGTTCCGTGATTACAATTGATTTACATATATGAATAAATCTTTATATATGCTTCGACGTTATTTATACTCTTCCAGCTTTTATGAGAAGATAATTATCACCGGACAATGAGAACTAGCACCATATCAACATCAACTCATTAGAGAGTAATAGAACAGAATACTCAGATGATACGCATTTCATACTTGAAAGTTCTATTGTCATTTGCACCTAAAACTTAAAACTTAGTCCCTAGTCACAAAAATCTAAATTTCTATAAACTTTTTAGTTTTCCTCGAAACTTCTTACAGCCAAGTCACAAAAGATTGCGGAATTTTTGACGAAAAAATAAAAGTTTCGCTAACAAAAAAATGATTTGCCTATTCAAAAAGAAGTACCCCCGCCCTCTCTCAGACTCTTTTGAAAAGTCAATTTTGTGTGAAAACAACTTTGATTTTTTCGTCAAAAATCCCGCAAGCTTTTGTGACTTAGCTGTGCCTTCTTCAAAACATTTCTGACATTAGTAAATAAATAATGGGGAGGTGGAAAGGGGAGTAAAACTCAGTGGGGAGAGTTCGGACGGATTTTCAATAACTGCATAGCATACATGAATTTTCCTATGTCAAAAAGTTTCATGGAAGGTCAAAACTTTTCTTAAAAATGTTGTTTTTCGTGTCATATGGCTTTTTAAAGTTTTAAGCTGTTATTGATACAGCCTATATGTAACAGGATAGTGTATTTTGCAAACGTTTCAATTTTTTTTTCTTTTTTTTTTTGGAGACAGAAATCTTGACATTTGACATGAAAATGAGTAATCATTCGCCAAAAATAGGATATATAACTTTGGTGCTAAATATCAAGTATTCTGCCTAGTTAATTCAAAACTTTTTGCAAAAAAAAAGCCCTTGAATACTTTTACTTACACTTGTTATAGTTAAGTAAGAATTACAGTCGTGACAGAAACTCATCATAAATCATCACCAAAAAAACGAAGAGAGAAAAAACTGTACTGAAAAGAAAAAATAATTTGTTATTCCAAATTTGCAGTTTTCAGTTTTCTTTTTTTTGGTTACTATTTCAAGCGTGACGTGCACTAATATCATTCCCCACTAAAAACCACATGAATCAATCAGAAACTTACCTTTTTTCACAGGAAATTTTTATGTAGGAAAAACTGTTTTAATTTTTTTAATTGTCATGAGATTTTCTCATTACTATATACAGCTCTTTGGGAAAACCTTGCTCTTTTTTTGCCCCTCATCCCCCGCCAAAAGCAGTTTAAACTCATGTTTTTGGCGGGGAGTGGAAGACAAAAACACAGCAAGCTTTTCCCAAATAGCTGTATGAGACTATTATTAAATAGCTCAGGTTAAAACCTAATATTTCATTCGATACTCTATAGAAAAATAAAGAATATAAATTAAGGAAATGTAAGGCTCATAGTTTAATATTGAAATTGATTACTTACCATGTGAAGGAGAAGAAGCAATATACAAGAATGTTAATGGATATTGTAAACCATCATGATATTGAAAATTATAACTTGCGATTTGACACTGAAAGTCATGACCTCAATATAGTTAGAAGATGGCATATTGTTGACTGAAGTCGAAGAATAATGTGTCCTATCATTAGTAAAATCTTAAATATATGATAAAAAAGTCAATAATAATACAAGTTTAATAAATGATTGGGATAAGATTGATGTTGACAAAATATGTCATCTAATTTTATAATATTTTTATATCAGTCACATAGGAGGTTTATTTGAAGTTAATTTTTTTATGTTTTCTTTTCATTGAATCCAGTTTCTTAATTTTAATATATTGTGGTATAGATGTATATGAATCTTTTACTGCTAATCCTCAAACCTTACGGTTGTCTTGCCTCTCATCTCCCGCCAAAATCCTGAGTTTTAGTCAGCTGACTTATCCTGTTGGCAGGGGAATGAGAGGCAGGACAAGCACAAGCCTTTAGAGATTAGCAGTAAGAGGCTCATATGTAGCTACTTCAATAAATGTTGGTGACTTTTCTCAACTTCAACTTCAACTTCAACTTTGGGACAGGTATCTGCAGAAGCGGCAGATACTTGTCCCACTCTCAACATAAAACTTCGGCCTAGTGTGCAAAATAATATTGAGAATGGGATAGGTATCTGACTTGTCCCAAAGTTGAACTTAAAGTTATAAAAACTTACCAACATTTATTGAAGTAGCTATACATACATCCACCTTATAATAGGGAATGTCAGAGTTAGAAATCTTCCATTTCAAAATCCCTCTTTTTTTCTCCAAATCAGTCATAATTTTCATATTATATATGGCATAAGTTTCCATAAAAACACCCTTTTTACTGATAATTAAAGTCAATCTCGTGGCTTTCTTTTTGAGCTGTGAAACGCCTTTTAAAAATTGCAGATTTCTAACTCTGACATCCCTTAATATGTTAAAACTATGAACCCAAATTTCAACTAAATTTTCTTTTCGTTTAAGTTAGTTTATGTAGTGATTTCTTGAAAATTCTTATTTTGCGATCCTCAGATATTTGATGAAGTCTGTTATTGTTTTACTAAAAACATACTTTATATATACTGGAACGTTCTGTGTTTGAAAATTCTATCATTAATATCATTCAAACTTGAGTCAATTCACTTGTTAGTCGTACAGCCAAGTCACAAAAACTTGCGGAATTGTTGACGAAAAAATCAAAGTTGTTCTCACCAAAAAATGATTTGCCTATTCAAAAGTGTCGGGGATAGGTCGGGGGCACTTCCTTTTGAACAGGCAAATCATTTTTTGGTGAGAACAACTTTGATTTTTTCGTCAAAAATTCCGCAAGTTTTTGTGACTTGGCTGTAAGATTCTTCTTTATTTTCAAAACTATAGTTATTAGTCTTAATTAATGTGTGATTTGAATGTCATGTTGGTGATCAATAGTAAATTATTAGAACTTTCATGTACAACTTTTGTCTAAGAGGCAAATCCTACCTCCGAAAGATTTTCCAACGTGTGTACCTACCCAATCCCACATCTACCTCTCTAACTTAGCCAATCCATCCTAGCCTTGTCTATCGATCATCTTTTTTTAAATTGGTTTACTACTTTCATGTCTTTATTTGGGCGAGACCGAAAGATTATAGTCATATTAATAGTAATAACACATATGCAAATTCTTGGCGAACTCAATGCTGATCATATGCGCTACGTATCAATCTCAAGTCCTCAAAACTTCTAGAGCTAATATTTCAATTACAATTCTTGGAGTGAGGCTGTTAGCGAATCAAATCTGAGATCAAATCAATAGTTAATTATTTGATGAATAATTACATAATCTGGCTAGATCTAAGTAATGAAACCGGCTTGAAACAAGCAAGATATACTACACAAACGCTTTCTTAGAGAACAGCCTAAATGCATCTGAAATTTAGTTAAATTCAGTTTAAGCTAGAGCAATGTTGAGGGCGCTAACAGCTATTGAAAGTGCTAAGAATTCTTTCATCGACCATTTGAAAGCAGTAATAATCCTTGCATTAGCGCTTGAAGAATTATCTTCATTATAACTGTGTGGGGCGCTAGAAGACGAACGGTTACTGTTAGACGAATGATTATTGGCACCTTCTCGGATTACAGTGTTTCGTGAAGTATTAGTGCGTGAAGCTGGTGCGGCAGTGTTTGAAAAAGTTCTAGTGGCGTCCGTGGTGTTGTTCGTTTTCCTCGTGCTTGTTGTGTTGGTGGTGTCTATCGAGTTTGTCAAGCTGGAATCTACAGTGATGCTACGGCAATTTCTTACTGGCATAACAGGGTGAGGTGGAGGTACCTTTGGATCGCCTTGATGAAACGTATAATTTCCATAGACTCCGGGTGGTGGCAAGGAATCGCTCTCACAACTATCAAAACCTTCGCCGTAATTTCCTGGCATTACCCACATGCAGCCCATCACATCGTCTACAAAACAAAATAAAATATTACAAATGAGTAATTGCTAAGGTGTAACACAAGGGTTTTAGATGATAAGTTTCGCTGACATATGTGATTACACATTACTTGGTGAAAAATGATCAAGAGAAAATTGTTGAAGTCGTCAGTTAAGTTTTAGACAATGTAGAATAGTTTATCAGGCTTACTTTCATCCTGTGAATCTGCCGGATCACATATTCTGATGCAGAATTCTCCATCACCCATAAAACTGTAAGCAAATAAATAGATTCACCATTGAAAACGAGTGAATACATTGTCATTATTTTCATATCGAACGCAAAGAGAAATACGGACTTCATCCATTCTTTAACCTGCACAATTCCTTTACCAAAAGCTGTTGAGAATATCAACCCACCGATGGGATTTCCCACTTGCTCAGCTCCATGAGGACTTTTTAAAATAAATCAAGTTTCAATCACACTGATTGGCAAATAATCATACTGAATAATCAAAAAACTTACTCAAGTTCACCTCCTTCGTCACCTTGCTGAATACCTATTGCTGGCCCCGATAGTGATCCGGTTATTTGGACATATCTCTAAAATAAAGACAAGGAAAAGCATATGTTAAGCAAAATCGAATTAATAATTGCAATCAATATCTCTGGAGCAAAATTGGTGTAGACTAAAGTTTGATGCTCGAATTACAAGAATATTGTATTGATATATAAGTATTAGAGATCAGATAAAAAATTTACTTACGGGTGTTTTGAGAAAGTGTGCGCTTTTAATGGATCCAGGAGGAAAAACTCGTGTTCCTCGGTCAGGTTTGGTACAATAAGCAACAACTTTGTCTTCAATGTTTCCAATTGTTTGGTTGGGCGTAGGGGAACCCCAAAGACAAAAATCCTCCAAAGAGTTTACATACCTATGGGGTTGAAAAGTTACATAGGATAAATATCAATTCTGGAAAGCTCAAAGCTTACTCACATTGTCTGACAATTCGAAGTTTGTGAGCTGCTAGTACCGCAATCATTATAACCAAATTGGCCTTTCTGAGTTGTATGAGGTAAATTTTTTGGGTTTAAAGATGAGATTGAGTGTACATATAGAAGGGAGGGAAAAGTAAGAAGGAGGGTAAAGAGTGGATGGAGGAAAATGGAGAAAGAAGGCATGGTAAAGATCAGACAAAGCTAAAGCAGAGTGCTAGATAAATGAGTGAAAGGATGGGATAATGACAGGAACAGCGCCACAAAATATGTGTTTGAGGATTGTTAGAGAAAATACAATAATTCAGACATTGTTGGCGAATGCCGACTAGAGAGATATTGCTAATACAGGAAGTGCCATCCACTTTCACATATTTTCATTTGTCACACTCAGAGTTGCCGTCCTGTCAAATGTTCCATCGTTGCTCACCGCCATTTTTCGCCACCATCTCTCCAACCCAATCAAGGTGGCCGCGAGGAGCCACTATAACTTATCGACACATGGTGTAAACAACCCCTTTTGATAGGAATTCCCAAACAAACCCGGCACATCACCATAGCATTGCCTGAATCTTCTGATGCCCTAAAACCTCCATTTATCTTACAAAAGTCTGTGTCCAGTCAAGCACAGTGAGGAGTCATGCTAACAAGTCAGACCCGGTGGACTTATGCGAATTGATCTGTCCTTTATGATGTTAAAAATACGGTTTGCTTTACATACGTCGTGTCAACTTTGTTCGACATCCGATATCCGACGCGTCAACATTACTGCTAACTTGCTCAAGTCCAATCAATCCCTCTTTACAGACTCAACCAAGTCACAATTGAACATCAAACCCAATTAATCTGATATTAAGGTAACCAAAATCAAAAAAATTTCTCCATTCATTCTTCTCAATTTTCTAGCGTGAAGAAGGTTGTTTTTTGCTTTTTTTTCTTCTTGTTACTTCTTTTTCCAATTTTTTTCTCTTTTTTCTTTTTTTTTTTTGAAGGGAGGGGGGTCCGTCTTGAGGTTCATCTCTTAAATCACTCGTTAGCTTAAAAAAATGTTGGACAAATGATCAAAAAGCTCTAAGAATCGTATTGCGTCGAAAGACTTTCAAAGAATTATTGATTTGAATAGTCTTATTATCCTAACATGAAGTAATTTATTGCCATTTGCTTGGTTGAGTTTAAGAAGTGATGGCGAGAAACGCCCTCAACAGTTCAGTTTAGATCGCCAGTAGAGATTTCGCATAGTTTTTAAGACTTGATCTTTATCGATTCATTTCTCGCAACCCCACGCTTGTCAGCTGCATTAAATTATTGATAGAAGAACTCCTGTATGAACAACTCCTGTATGATGTCACCTCTGATTCAATTGAGATCTACAGCTTGATTTATCTCATTAGTTTTCTTTTGACTCTGCTCTGTCTATTAAGCCTTGATATAACTCTTTCCTTTTATAAACTTAACAGCCTATTATTTTTTCTATTACTTTGTTTTCCCAGTCTTCGATACTGAGAATGTCTTGGATCGGAAGACGGACTGGTTGTGTCCGAACAAAACATGACTACCGATTTTTCCCCCTTGCTTCCCTTACCCCTAGTATCCTGCGGAAACTTAGGAGCATACATCAGAAAAAAAAAGCTGGCATCTTCTAGCAGATGCCCATCCCTGACTGAACAATGGTACAATTGAGGGGAGGCACCTGTTAGCAGGTGGCAACTTTTTTTTTCGGGTGATATTTGCCCTCAAAATCATGTTGGACCTCCTCTTCAAGTTGCTCAGAGCCAACGCCACTATTTTTGCAGTGTCGATCGCGTAATTTTCCTATCCATAACTTCTTTTTCTGATTCAAAGCTGTTGAATCTCCCTTTTGCCCTTTTTCCCCCTTCTCATCCAAAGATACACCAGAACACTTTTCATTCTGCCCGGCTCACTCAACTAGTTGTTTTGCTCTTGTCAAGGCAGCCTTTAAGTACAGTGGGTAGAAATATGTATACGCCACTTACTGTTTGGCTAATAATACTTACTCACATGACCTAAAATTTCTGCATATGATCAATTTAGAGGCCTAGAATCACAATATCATATCAAAACTTGAAAATAAACAGTACTTTTTATTATAATATTGAATTTTGTAGAAAATTTGAAATGTGACCTTAAAAATAGTTGTTGTAGCGAAATGAGACTATGACCATTGGAAAGAGAGGATGAAATATAGTCATATTCAAAAATAAAATGATTGAAAAATATTTATTTTTGGCAAAAGCAAGTGACATTCTTTGGACCTTTTTTGGTACTTTTGGTGGCTTTACCTACAAATATACCAAAAAAGCTCCAAAGAATGCCACTTATGTTTGCCAAAAATAAATATTTTTCGATCATTTCTTTTTTGAATATGAGTATATTTCATCCTCTCCTTCCACTGGTCCTAGTCTCAATTCGCTACAACAACTATTTTTTAAGGTCACATTCCAAATTTTCTACAAAATTCAATATCATAAAAAAAAAGTACTGTTTATTTTCATGTTTTGATATGATATTATGAATCTAGGCCTCTAAATTGATCATATACAAAAAGTTTAGGTCATTTGAGTAAGTATTATTAGCCAAACAGTAAGTGGCGTATACATATTTCTACCCACTGTACAAAGTTCCATTTTATTGCCTCGCGTCCTCCCCAATAACCTCACTCCTCATGTACTTACAACTCACTGGCTCTTTACCTTCATGCCTCTAGCTGGGTGAGATTGAATGTAAAAAAGCTCCATTTACCCCATCTTCCTTCCTTCCCCCCCCCCTTCCTCAATTAATGCGCATATCGCTTCTTTTTTTGATTAATTCTGGTAGGCTCCCTAATAACTTGTCCTTCTCCCAATAATCCATCTCTTAGTTTACTATCCCAATTGCTATGTCTTTCATGGCTTTATTTTCTCCTCTTCACTTGGCTTAAATTTGGCACTTTTCTCCTTTCCTTCATACCCCTAATTGGGTGAGATTGTAAGAAATATTTAAAAAAAATAAAAATAAACGAAACATAGAAGATTGCACTGTTAATAATGGATAGATTTAGAAATTTTGAAAGTTGGGCTGGATCTCTCTGCAGCTAAACCCAAAATGGCTTGCGGTTATCTTGCCCCCCTATCCCCCGCCAAAATCATGAGGTTTTTTTTTTTTCTATTTTACCATTTCATGAAGTCTCATCCAGACAGGAACATGAGGGAGAAGAGGACTGGAGGTTAAGTACATACAAAAGTTTTTTTTCATTTGGGGTAATATAGAGGAATTTAGGTGGGGGTTAAGAAGCAACCCAGCTGCAAGTTTTTAGGATTTAACAATTTTTTTTTTTTAAATTTCATACAATCTCACCTAACAAGGGGCATGAAGGAAAGGATGCTATGGTGTAAGTATAGGCTTTAGCAATATATTGGGGAAAGATTGGAAGTGCACAATGATCTTGGAGACCAAAAATTTGTGGCTATAAATTGGGCTTGATGTGATTGCATCTTATTTTTTTCTTTTCTTGACAAACTCATTACAGCTAAATCAAAAAAGCTTTGTGTAGCTTCCCAAAAAAGCTGTGCGACTTACTCAGCATGTTCCCTCATTTTCATTTTGCCAGCCTGTCACCCGCCACTAATGCTAGGTAAGTTGAGCAAAATTTTGAAAAGCTGCACAAACCTTTTTTAAATTTAGCTGTATAATAGTTATATTATCTAAACCTACCTGATGCACCCCGTCTTACAAGGCGTATGTAATAAAATACACAATGGATCTGCTGTGCCATTATGTAAGTAACAATATATAATGAGATACACAGGGGTTTAGATAATAGAAAGAGTCACGCCGCAGGCAACCAACCAATGAGGAAGTGCTATCTCACCCATGTACCGCGGGTAGCAAGATGTATACGCCATTTAGAGCATGTACATACAATCATGCATTAAAAATTACATTAGCGAATGTTGCGCGACATTACAAAAGTAGGCTAATTGGCCTTTTTTTTAATCTGAACCAGAAATGTTAACAATAAAAGTCAATAAATAAGATAGACAAAGTCTATAGTTGAGTGAAGCAGCGATGAGATAAAAAAAGTAAAATACCTGAACCAGAAATGTTAACGTTAAAAGTCAATGAATAAGATATACAAAGTCTATAGTTGAGTGAAGCAGCGCTGAGATAAAGAAACTAAAGATAAAAGAGAAATAATGATGAGTAAAAATAAGAAGGATAGAAGTGCAAGTAAAAAGTAAGTAGAAAAGGATAAAAGGAGATTTCATTGCAGCAGAAGAGCAAACTAATGTAAAATACCTGAACCAGAAATGTTAACTATAAAAGTCAATAAATAAGATAGACAAAGTGTCAGCCTAGGTATCTCCAGGACTGAGAAATTCTTATGTTTTAAATAAGATAACCTTAATTACATTAAGCTTATTACTTAAAAATAAGGTTAAAATACTTATATATATGATTATAATACATATATATACAATTATTACACTATTATATGAGTTATACTAGTTTAAATAGCTTATCCATAGCCTAATAATACTTATTAAGGTATTAATGGAGTCATAATATACTTATCTTAAGTGATATTAAGTAATTATAGACATACATAAACCTCATATTCAGTGAAATATGTAGTTATATTATGTATATTTAGGTCTATAAGTGGGTTTTAACATCTTAATAGCCTATAAACTTTATTTTTCTGCTAATTTTAGGTCATATGGACATATTCAGTGGACTCACAATGCCTACACAAGCATATACACCTATTTCAGGCGCATGTATCCAGTTTGGACAACTTAATCTGCTTCCTTGGATGGATTTTCACAAATTTATCAGTTGGGATATGATTACTGGGTTAATATGGATGCTTGGGGATGTTATTGGGAGCTTGGACAGTTAATTTGGTTCCTTTATATGCTATGGGTTTCATTTTATCCTCTTTGGATGAGTTATTTTACCTGTTTTTTTATGGTATCCGCTTTGATCTGTTTATTCTATTTATGGTATGGGTCTGAGGTATCATTAATTGTGATGGAGGGTCCTTACTGGAGGTCTGTGTCAGGCTAAGGTCAAGTACAAGGACGTGAACTAGCTTGAATAGTCAGTTGTCTAGAAGATTTTAATGGTCCTATATGAATACTGTAGTTTTAATCCACTAAGTTGTAAAATATAATCAAATATAGAGGTCTCAGTAATATAATTCTCACTATTCTTATATATGGCTTACAATCTTTATAGTTGGTAGAAAAATAGATTATATAAATTCAGATACTATTCAAAAGTCTTATAAAAGTACTAATTGATATGTATTGTAATTGGTTTGGTTATATTGGTTAAATTGTAATGATAAAGAATGTAGAAACAAGACCCAAAAACCTCCTCCTTTTATACACACTGAGTTCCCCAATAAATCCCTTGATATACCATCCAATACACATTTAATGACGCCTCAACACAACTAATAGACTTGCCCATCAACATCCCTAGTGACTAATGACATAATTAGACAAGTAACAACCGCCAAAATACTGTAATAATAAGGGAGATCCATCAAAATTAAAGAAAAGACAAAAAAAAGAGTATATGCGTGGAAAACAATATTATAACAAGGTTAAAGGAGACTTTTTAAGGTTAATTATAGCTTAATAATAAGGGGGATCTACAGTAGAATTGGAGGGGCTAATCCTGACATTATACTACGTGAAATTCCCATTCAAAAATAACCAAAATTGACTGAGAAACCACCCAAAAACTTAAAAAAAGAGCGTGAGATGTGGGGTAACTACATGCAGTCCTTGGCAGGCGCTTGCACGGGTAAATCCTTGACTAAAATTAGGCGAATTTAAGCGTGGTGATGAAATAAAGTGCCAAGAGTGAGGTTATTAATGAAATTAGTGCATATAAACAAGGTCAATGCATTATTAATTAAGCTAGGACACTAAATAAGCGCCTGTCGCCTATTTTAGTGTGTTTCCCCACAGTGGGCGTAGAATGTGGGGTAATTATAGTGTGAAAAAGCTAACTTTGCTAAAAATGAAGCTATTCACACGGGAAAAAAGCAGGCAGTATGTGACCAGTACACAGAAGCCATTTCTGGCATAAAAAACACCAAATTTGAAAAGTGTTATTTTTATGCATTTAAATAGCCAAATCAATAGTTCTAAATGAGCCCAATTGATCTGTCAAAGCGCAATTTTGATATTCTCAATTTTATAGCGCATATAGTCAACTTTTAAGTGAAATAAAGTGCATTTCTTGTTTTTTGCATAAAACAATGAATATAACAGCTTTAAGTGTACCTAAAAATTATGTAGCCTTATACTTAAGGTTCTTAAGATTACCCTAACATATTCCAACTTAATATTAAGTACATAAGACATATAAAAGGTGGATATATGCGTGTATATAAGGTGTTATAATGTCATTTTTTGTGTATTATCATAATTTTACTTATGTATACTATTTGTGTACTCTTATTTATTATTCCCATGTATAGTTCATGTGTTTAACATAACTTATAATTACTTTTTACTCAGTCCTGGAGATATACAGGCTGACACTCGCCCACCCAAAAAAAACAATAAAAAAATGATAAGTTATACATTTTATTTTATTAATTTGTAATTTTCAGGTATTCAGAATAAATCTGTAGCATTAAAGATTCAACTTTAAAGAAATAAAACATAATAAAATATTATGAGTACTGGTTTTTTAACCCCTCAGCTGGTTGAACAGAAATTTATTTCTGTTTAAATTTTTTAAGAAGGGTGGATAAATTAGAAATTTCTTTTTCAGGTATCTATTTATCAAATTCATTTGATTTCCCTTTAAATCTTAGTAAATACTCAGTTCCTTTTTCTTTAGTAAGGATTCTTTTCTTGAGTATTTTTTCAATCTCTGCTTTTTCCACAATTTCTTCAGGTTGCTTTTTAGGCCTTCCCCTTCTTTTTGGAAATAAGTCAGGATCATTTGCATGGTAAGGTTTCAATAATGAGATAGGGAAAACTGGATGTTTCCTGTCATATGGAGCATATAATATGACTTCCACTGCATTATTCCCAACCATTTTATTTACTACAAAAAGTCCTACAAAGGGATCCTTTAATTTAACATTACCTTGTAAGTTAAAATGTAGTGTTGATATAAGGACTTCATCTCCCTTTTTAAATTCAAATTCTTTATGAGATTTGTCCCACCTTTTCTTTTCATATTCAAATGCTTTTTGGATGCATTCTTCTGCATGCTTTCTACACATTTGTTGCATATGAATAAAGGATTTAGTGCCAGGGTGTATATCCAACCTTGGTAGTTTATTTAAATGATTTACTGGGGTATTTGGTACATATCCCAGCCAGAGTTCAAATGGTTTCTTCTCTGTTACAGAATGAGTTGTGCTGTTATAAGCAAATTCAAGGCCAGGAATTAATGTTACCCAGTCATGTGTGAATTTCTCATTGTCTTTGTATTCTAATCCAAAGGCACAATATCTTCTGATCATGTCTTCTAGAGTTTGTATCATCCTCTCAGCCAGCCCATCAGTTTGTGGATGGTGTGCTGTAGACAATTTTAATTGACAACCTGATACTTCCATCAAAGATGTCCAGAACTCTGAAGTAAATTTAGGGTCTCTGTCAGAGATTATGGCTTTGGGGAACCCAGCAGTATTCATCATCTGAGTCCACCATAGTAATGCCAAGTTTTTTGCAGCTACCTCTTTATGGGTAGGGATAAACTTACACATTTTTGTTAATCTATCCACTATTACCCAGCAAGAATTGAAACTTTCTTTTCCTGCTAATGGCAAGCCAGTTACAAAATCCATGTTTATAATTTCCCATGGAGCTTTTGGCTGCTCTATTTGTTGTAACAACCCAGCTCTCTTCCCAGTTAATCTTTTAGATTTCTGACAAGAGTCACATGTTTCAACTTATTTTTGTACATCCTCTTTCATGTTTATCCACCAGGCTGTATTTTTAACTCTGGTTAATGTTTTGTTAAAGTCAAAATGACCAGCTAAGATGTCATCATGACAAGTACTCAACATTAACTCTTTCATAGAAGGTGGTATTACTATTACATTGCTTAACTTTTTCCTGTAATATATATATCCATCTTCAATTGATAGTTTACCTTTTTCCAACACATTTTTATACTTTGGAGGCAAGGTTTTAATTAATGCACTCATGGAGGCATTTGTTGGATCATTAAGAATGGTAGATAGCTTAGACAAATCTTTATCAGATGAATAATTTTCCAATATATTTTGCATAAACTCTTCTTCTAAATCCACTATATAAATCCCAAATATATGTATAACCTCATTTTCAGGCACATAAGCTGGGTTGTCAGCATCATCTGGCAAAGGACTTCTGGATAATAAATCCACATTTGAATGCAATGTTCCTGCTCTGTGAGTGATTGTCATTCTTCCCCTGTACTCTTGTACAGCTAGTTGCCATCTAAACATGTGCCTATTAGGTGTTTTCATGTTTAGTAATGATTTCACTGCACTGCAATCTGTTATAAGTTCAAACTTCTGGTCTTCCAGATAATAATGAAGTTTCTCCAAAGCCCACACCACGGCTAAACATTCTAGCTGTGTGGCACCATACCTTAATTCTGTTTTTCTTAAGGTTCTGGATATATAATAGATAACTACTTCAGATAATTTTCCATTTATTATCTGTTTTTGCTGTAAAGCAGCACCCAAACCTATGAAACTTGCATCAGTGTACAAGATAAAAGGTAGGGTGAAATCTGGCAGTCCCAATATTGGAGCTGACATTAAACATTCCTTTAATTTATTAAAGGTGTGTTCTCTTTCATTATTCCAAATGAAAGCTTCATTCTTCCTGATTAATGTTGTTAAAGGGGCTGCAATGGATTGGTAATTTTTAATATATTGTCTATAATATCCACACATACCCAAAAAACTTTGAACCTCTTTAACATTTTTAGGTATCCCAATGTTTTTAATTGCTGCCACTTTATTCTGGTCAACACAAATTTGTAATCCAGATACAACATGTCCAAGTACTTTCAAGGATTGAAATCCAAACTTACATTTCTTTAATGCAATAGTCATATTAATTTCATCCATTTTTTGAAAGACTCTTTTCAGGTGATTTAAATGTTAATCATATGTTTTTGAAAACACTATGATGTCATCAATATAGACCAATAGCCATCCTTCAACCATTTCCTGATGAAAAACACTATCCATCAATTTTTGGAAGACTGAAGGGGCATTCTTTGGGCCAAATGGCATTCTCACATACTTATATATACCCATATGTGTGGTTATCAATAAGTAATTTTGAGAATTTCTTTCCACAGGAATCTGGTGGTAACCCTTGTTCCCATCCAGACAGGAAATATATTTTGCTCCTTGTAAGGTAGCATGGATAGAAGCTATTCTTGGTAGAGGGTAAATATCATCTACTGTATATGTATTCAGAGCTCTATAATAACCGCATAATCTTGCCTTATCTTTTTCATAAGAGATTAATACTGGTGAAATGACACAATACTTAGGTGTTGTGTCCACTTTTTCAACAATACCCATTTCCAACAACAATTTTATATTGTCTTCAATATCTTTCCTTTTTGAAGGAGATGCTGGGTAAGGTTTCTTTTTTAAGCTGCCAGGAATATTATCCAGATCACAGCTTAGAGAGATTTTCATCTCATGGTCTTTGACCAATCCTAGTTCATTTGATCCATGAGCAAATGCCATAGGATATGATTTAATCAATCTCAAAATGTCTTCTTGTTCAATTTTTGAGAGTTGAGGACTGAAAGAGGCCTTTTGGATTTCATTTTCCAATTCACCCACTTCATTGGTGGCTCTTCCACCTTGCAGTTGTTCTTCTCTAGGAGAAATGGCATATACTGAATTTTCAGAACATATTTTGAATTTCCTTTTACCATTCACCCCTATGGTGAAACAACTGTTTGCAGGATCTAGTTTAATGCCAAATTTTGTCAATAAATCATTGCCAATAATAAACCAATCACTACAATTATTATTATCCATTACTACAAATTCACAAACTGCTCTAACATATCCATTATTATATTTAAAGAATACAGCAGTTTTGTATTTGCCAATTGGATTTAATACTGAACCAAAACCCCTCCAGCTCTTTTTCTGAACAGGTTCTAGTTTTTCCTGGTACTTACTATCAAGTTTCATTAATGCATTAAGTGAAACTACACTACCTGCAGCCCCAGTGTCAAGAATGGCATTCATTTCTTTTCCACATATGATAATAGGTGCTCTGATAGGTGTTATTTTGTAAGTATCATGAGATACATCTTTAATTATTTCAGCTTCCTCTATGGAAGTTAAAGATGTGTCTGTATGAGGTATAGCATCATTCAGGAACATTATATCCTGTTCTAATACAAATATCTCATTTTCATCATCACTGTAAGATATGTTACTCTTGCAATCCTCACTGGATTCCACATTCTCATCTTCATGATTACTAGGTTCAGAATTCTGTGAGGTTTCAATAACATTTATTCTTTTCTTACACGTGTGACCTTTAACCCAAGGTTCATTACATTTGTAACAAGTGTTATTTTCTTGTCTCTTAGGGACAAGGGGAGCTGAAGGTTTTTTCTTTTCCACTGGTAACTTACTTGTAGTAGGTTTTACCACGTCAACACTTTGTCTGTAATTACTATACTTGGTTTTATACTTGTGGTTTAATAATATCTCATTGCATATATTAATGAATCCAGAGGTGTCTCTGACAGTTTCAGTTCTAGCTACAATAATGTCTCTAACTGATATAGGCAACTTGTATATTATTTTTTCTTTCCACTCTTCATAATCCATTTTTGGATCCATAGCTTTCATGATTTTTATTAAATTCATTAAGAAGACCATGGGTTTATCTCCAGCATTTGGATTATATCTGGCCCTTTCATATAGTCTTTGTTGAGTGATTCTAAATTTTGGGCCACCAAATTGCCTTTCAATTAGTGCCTTCCATTCATTCCAGGAGTAATTAATTCCCTCACTCAATACAGATTCAAACCATAATAAGGCCACATCTGTAAATAAAGATATTAACTTTGAAGTAATTTCTTCATCAGGTAATTTATATGAAAATTTTAAGTTATCAATTCTTTGTATGAATTGTTGCCAATCAGATTTTGAATCCCTGTCAAAAGAAGGGTACTGATCTAACTTAGGCCAGTTCTTTTGGTTAGTTCTTGCTTCCCTAACCTGAGGAATATTGAGTAATTCACTCACTCTAGAAAGATGATCATTAATTTCATCTTTTACTGATTTTATATTCTCAGAGCCCATGACACTATGTTCATGTTCCATCATTGGTTTATCATCAGAGTGTTTCATAAAAACTGGTACTCTTTCTACATAAGAGGTATTATCCTTTACTGTTTCAGTATTTTTCAAAATGTTGGCTACCTCAATTTCTACTCTTTGTAACCTATCTTTTATTACAGGTACATGAGTTAAAGTATCATTTACATTTGAAAAAGACAATTTTACACGTCCCTCTATGGTGGCCATAATATTCTGAGAATGTTCTAATTTAATTTCTAAATTTTTAATCTCAGAATTTAATCTTTTGTTTTCATTGATCAATTCATTATTTGAATTCTCAATAACTTTTAACTTATTGGCTGTTGTACTCAATGATTGTGTGATGTTTAATAATACACTTTCTGTATTATTGTTGGACTCTCTAGAGAATTCTTCCAATTTTTCAATTCTTAATAATAATTTACTAATTATTTTTGATTCCATTGGATTTTCTTTCAGAAAATATTCAATTTTTTCTGTTTCCAATTCAGAAGATTCATCATCAGGGTCAATTTTTAATTCATTTGATTCCATTTTTATATTAATAGTATTTTCCTGGTGATCAATAAAACTATGTACATTATCCTCATGTAATGACAAGTCTAACATGTTATTTTCAAATGAATAATTTTTTAAATCCTTATCAATTATATCCAATAACTCTCTATCAATTTCATTACCTATAAGTAATTCATTGTTAGGATTATATAATTGATCTTGAGAAGATGGATGACTTACCACGGTCTTATTCCATTTCCCCTGCCTCTCCTTGGCTTTCCCCTGTAAGGGTGACTGCTGGATCCCTGTTGAGGAGGACAGTTGTAGTTTTGGGCATACCAATCCCACTTCCATTTGCTTACAGTTATCTTTTGGTCCTCTTCTGGGACTGGAGGTGTTGCTGTGGTATTTGGTGCCACTGGTTGTTGATGAGACCTTATATCCACTAGAGCCTGGTTGACTTCTATAAAGCCCTGTGCCGCCCTTTTCTCCAAATTGTTGATCTGGTCTAACATATTGTTTACTCTTATTGTTAGTGTATTCAGTAGGGTTGAGAGGGAGTGAATTTGCTCTTGTAAGGTGTTTTTGGACTTCTTTATTGACATTTGTTTTAAGAGCTTTTCCTTTTCCTCCATGGACATTGGTGGGGTGTTGTTTATTGTTACTGGTGATTCTTGACCCTCCATTTGGATGTCCTGTAACAGGTCTTTCAGCTCTAGTTCTTAAGTTATAAGGTTTTGCCTTATTACTTACAATTTCATTGTTGTCACACATTTTTATGTGGAATTCTAAAGAATTGAAAGTTTGAGATATGAAAAACTTCAAAAAGGAGTTTAATCAGTATTTATTAATACCACTGAAGACAATTTAATTGCTTACTTTTTGGTATGAAGTGAATCTTTAAGTGCCAAAAGTCAAATATGCTTTTTATGTGGTCACTTAATTTAACTGGTCTACAATATGTAGCCGTGTTTTTATATTAAAAAAGAAAAACAACTGTCAGCAAGATTCTTTTTTAAATATAAATGAATTTTACAAACCAATAAAAAAGGGATTAAGAGTCCTGTAAAAAGAAAACAATTAATCAGTTTAATTGGTTATCATCTGCAAAGATCACAAATTTAATTGGTCTATTGACAGACTCCCACTAAGAACAATTTTATGTTAAATTAGTGGTAAAAATTTTATCTGCAAAGATCACAAATTTAATTGGTCTATTGACAGACCCACTAATAACAATTATATGTTAAATTAGTGGTAAAATTGTTGATTCAATATAACAATTTTATTATATAACAGGGCTTCTTTTTCTGAAATCACTATATAAGTGACCCCAACCTGTTGTAATTATCCAAATATTTCTATAGGGATATTATTTACGAGCACCTTCTTTTGAAAATTTCACTTACAGGATTATAACAGAATTCTTGAGGAAAGGTCCCCAATTGTCAGGCTAAGGTCAAGTACAAGGACGTGAACTAGCTTGAATAGTCAGTTGTCTAGAAGATTTTAATGGTCCTATATGAATACTGTAGTTTTAATCCACTAAGTTGTAAAATATAATCAAATATAGAGGTCTCAGTAATATAATTCTCACTATTCTTATATATGGCTTACAATCTTTATAGTTGGTAGAAAAATAGATTATATAAATTCAGATACTATTCAAAAGTCTTATAAAAGTACTAATTGATATGTATTGTAATTGGTTTGGTTATATTGGTTAAATTGTAATGATAAAGAATGTAGAAACAAGACCCAAAAACCTCCTCCTTTTATACACACTGAGTTCCCCAATAAATCCCTTGATATACCATCCAATACACATTTAATGACGCCTCAACACAACTAATAGACTTGCCCATCAACATCCCTAGTGACTAATGACATAATTAGACAAGTAACAACCGCCAAAATACTGTAATAATAAGGGAGATCCATCAAAATTAAAGAAAAGACAAAAAAAAGAGTATATGCGTGGAAAACAATATTATAACAAGGTTAAAGGAGACTTTTTAAGGTTAATTATAGCTTAATAATAAGGGGAATCTACAGTAGAATTGGAGGGGCTAATCCTGACATTATACTACGTGAAATTCCCATTCAAAAATAACCAAAATTGACTGAGAAACCACCCAAAAACTTAAAAAAAGAGCGTGAGATGTGGGGTAACTACATGCAGTCCTTGGCAGGCGCTTGCATGGGTAAATCCTTGACTAAAATTAGGCGAATTTAAGCGTGGTGATGAAATAAAGTGCCAAGAGTGAGGTTATTAATGAAATTAGTGCATATAAACAAGGTCAATGCATTATTAATTAAGCTAGGACACTAAATAAGCGCCTGTCGCCTATTTTAGTGTGTTTCCTCACAGTGGGCGTAGAATGTGGGGTAATTATAGTGTGAAAAAGCTAACTTTGCTAAAAATGAAGCTATTCACACGGGAAAAAAGCAGGCAGTATGTGACCAGTACACAGAAGCCATTTCTGGCATAAAAAACACCAAATTTGAAAAGTGTTATTTTTATGCATTTAAATAGCCAAATCAATAGTTCTAAATGAGCCCAATTGATCTGTCAAAGCGCAATTTTGATATTCTCAATTTTATAGCGCATATAGTCAACTTTTAAGTGAAATAAAGTGCATTTCTTGTTTTTTGCATAAAACAATGAATATAACAGCTTTAAGTGTACTTAAAAATTATGTAGCCTTATACTTAAGGTTCTTAAGATTACCCTAACATATTCCAACTTAATATTAAGTACATAAGACCTATAAAAGGTGGATATATGCGTGTATATAAGGTGTTATAATGTCATTTTTTGTGTATTATCATAATTTTACTTATGTATACTATTTGTGTACTCTTATTTATTATTCCCATGTATAGTTCATGTGTTTAACATAACTTATAATTACTTTTTATTCAGTCCTGGAGATATACAGGCTGACAGTCTGGGTGTTGAAACTGATTGAAGTGGACACCATGGGGAGGTGATGGGCCCTCACAGTGCTGTAATTGCCAGGGATAGCAGTGACATCATCTGGATTGAAGGTCTGTGCACTCCAGTGGATTTTGTTATAAGTAAGGGGGGATTTTGATGGGTTATAAACATAACTTACTTACTAAAACTCAAATAAACACTAAAACACAATTATTATCATATAGAAATATATCATAAAGCCTTTATAAATTGATATTATCATTATATAAGCTATAACTATATTTTATTATTCTATTTTCCACCACAAGTATGCATAACATCCAAGTATTGTGAGTTTAAATTGAGAATAGTTATTTTATTAGTCTTCCTCTGAGGTTTAATCACTAAATCATTTAAAAATGAGTAGTAGGACCATTAATATTTAATATTAAATCATACTTAATACTAGCATAAACTGACAATTGGGGGTCTTTCCTTAGTTATTACTTATTATTTAGTATAAGCCTTAGAACATGATTTTTACTCTAGTATATCTCAAAAAAACCAAATATTTGGGTCTGAAGCACATTAGTGGGTAATCATAATTCAGTGATTGCAGAAAAGAACCCTTATAATAATTGTACTAATTTTTTATAATAAAAATTAGGTATTTACAGTAGTAACTGTACCCAATATAAACCCAATTTAACTTGGTATTTGGTCACCAATATAAAACCTAATAAAATTGGTATTTGGTTAAAGCTTGGTAAGCTAATTATTCACCCTTATAAAGGTCTAGTTAAACTTATTATTTTATTTTTAACAGATTTTTTTGAATTTTTCTTATATTTTATTTAAATAAATAAAGATATAAATTCAGGGTAAGCTCCAGTGCTTTTATTAGTAATTGTATTGCTAATATTTTTGTCTACTAATTACCATATAGGTTTTCCCTTTTGTAGACATGTAAGATTTTTATTTAAAGACACAATGAGTGCTCCACAGGACAATGTAAGTGAAAAACCTGCTTATAACACCAGGTTTAAAGCTAAAAACATTGCTCCAGGACATCACCATGGATGTTCAATCCTACCCACAACCAGAGTCAATGAGCATGGAGGAAAAGGACACTCTCTTAAAAAAGATAAAAATAAAAAATAATTCACCTCCTCTGCAGGATCAACTGTCCCATCTGGAAAAGCAGGTTCTGAAACTGGGGCAATCAAAGTCTTTCATGTTAAAGGAGGTAGAGCAGTTGCAAAACAACTGCAAGGTGGGTTTCCAACAGATGAATCAAACCTTGGCAGAGTTAAAGGTAGGGCAGCCAAGCCAACAACCCCCTACCCAAGGAGGGTCACATCATTCCCAGGAAAAAATCCTGGTAGAGAAATGGAAGTGGGATTGGTTCCACCAGCAATGGTCCAGTCACAACTGCAACAGTGATCCTCCCCCTCCTCAGACTTCCACAGCTCACCCCTACAAAGGAAAGCAAAAGTGCCAAAAATCAGGGCTTGCACAAATCCCGTGGTAAGTAGATTACCCTCTCAGATTGACAACAATACTGATGATTACAATATAGGTAATATTATTGATGTAAAATCTGTACAAAAAATTGAGGAGGACTTGAAAAAATTAGGTTTTGATGTAGATACACCTGACTTATCTTTTGTCAATAACAACAGTGCTATTTATAATAATAATAAAGTTAACCCTCAGTTTCCACAATTTACTAGTGAGATGAGAAATTCACAAAACAGTGAAAAAATTGAGAAGAAAGACATGGAGTATTTTAATAATAACCCAACTGTCCATAGAATTGTTTCAGCATTATGGAAGAGCATGACTGATTGTGAGGAACAGACAGTTAAGCTCACAAGTTGTCAGCCTAAATATCCTTAGGACTGAGTATTTCTTATGCTTAGAATAAGATAACCTTAACTAGATTAAGCTTATATCTTAAAAATAAGGCTAAAATAATAATATATATTATTTTATTATATATATATATAATTATTATTCTATTATATAATTTATAATAGTTTAAATAGCTTATCCATTGCCTAATAATCCTTATTAAGGTTTTAACGGAGTCATAATATACTTATCTTAAGTGATATGAAGTAATTATTGACATACATAAGCTTATATGTATACATAAATATCATATTCAGTGAAATATGCAGTATATTATGTATATTTAGGTATATAAGTAGGTTTTAGCCCCTCAATAGCCTATAACCTTTGTTTTTCTGCTTATTTTAGGTCATATGGACGAAATAAGTGGACTCACAACGCCTACAGAAGCATAGACACCTATATCAGGTGCATACACCCAGTTTGGACAACTAAAATTACTTCCTTGGATGGTTATTCACGGATTTATGGGTTGAAAGGATGTTTCTGGGTTAATGTGGATGCTTGGGGATGTTATTAGGGGCTTGGACATTTTATTTTTTTCCCTTATATGCTTTTAGTTTCATTAAATCTCTTTTTGATTGTTTATTTTACCTGTTTCTTTATGGTATCCGCTTTTATCTGGGTTTTCTATTTATGGTATGACTCTGTGTTATTATTAATAGTGATGGAGGGTCCTTACTGGAGGTCTGGGTGTTGAAACTGCTTGAAGTGGACGCCATGGGGAGGTGATGGGCCCTCACAGTGCTGTAATTGCCGGGGATAGCAGTGACATCATCTGGATTGAAGGTCTGTGCACTCCAGTGGATTTGGGTATAAGTAAGGAGGGATTTTGACAGTTATTTATCATCATTCAATTACTACACTTCAAACAAACACTACAATACAATTATTAGTATTCAGAAATATATTATAAAGCCCTTATAAATTGATATTATCTTTATAAAAGCTATAACTATATTTTATTCTTCCATTTTCCACCACTAGCACGCATTTAAATCCAAGTATTGTGAGTTTTATTTGAGTATAACTATTTTATTAGTCTTCCCCTGAGATTTAATCACTAAATCATTTATCAATAAGTAGTAGGACCATAAAATAACACTATTATATCATACTTATATACTAGACTATACTGACACAAGTGATATAATTTGGTCCTTGACATTGAACATTTCTCAACTGGCAACAAGAAATAAAGAATTAGAGAATGAACACTTGGCTCTAACTCTTAAGTATGATCATTTGAGTAATAAATATAGTGAACTTTCAAACAAATTCTGTGAGTTAGAAAAGTTGTATGAAGCACATTTATTGAAAACTGAATCAAGACCAAAGTTATCTTTTGCCCAGACAAATCAGAGTGTCTCTGATCTGCTAAAAATATTGACTAAAGTTGAGATTAAAACTGCTAATCTACTAATGAATCAGGACAATCATAAGTATACTTAGTATAATAATAATCCTTTCATTGGCAAAAATGAATCTCAATCATTCCCCATACCACCACAAGTAAAACCATCTGGTGATAGTGTCAAGTCTGAAAATACAAATGTAAGTCACAAATCTGTGCAAGAGGAAATACAAGACCATTTATCTAGAGTAAATGAGTTATTTAATTTACCTAGGATTAGTGAAACAAAATCCAATCAGAAGAACTGGCCAAAGATTGATCAGTACCCAACTTATGATGGGGAAGCCAGCTCTGATTGGCAACATTTTATTCAAATAATTGACAGCTTAAAATTCTCATATAAGTTACCAGATGAAGAAATAACATCAAAATTAATTTCTCTATTTAAGGATGTTGCTTTGTTATGGTTTGAAGATGTTTTGAGTGAGGGTAAAGATTACTCTTAGGCTGAATGGAAACCACTAATTGAAAAACAATTTGGAGGTTCTAAATTCAGGCTCACTCAGCAAAGATTATATGAGAAAACTAGGTATAATCCATTGAATGGTGACAAAACTATGGTATTTTTAATGAATTTAAATAAAATATTAAAAGCCATTGAGCCAAACATGGATTTTAAGTTATGGAAAGATAAGATAATATATAAATTACCTATATCTGTCAGAGACATTGTTGTAGCTAGAACAATAATGGTTAATGAATATTCTGAATTTATTAATATTTTTAATGAAATATTATTAAACCATAATATGAAGCAAGGTACACCACTTATAAACAAAATAATTAAACTGTGAAAAATCAGAATTCAAAACACTTCAGGAGAAGCAGAAAAAACCTACTGCACCTGTAGTATCTAAAAAGTATGAAACTAATACTTGTTATAAGTGTAATAAACCTTGGCTTAAAGGTCGCAAATGTGAGAAGAATATAAATATTGTTGAAAATCAGCATGAATCTGAAAATGAAACAGAAAAAAGTAAAGATTAAAGTGATTATGACAGTAATATCTCATATAGTGATGAAAATAAAGTCTGTATGTTGGAAGATGACTTGTCTATCTTTGAAACTCCAATATTAAATATGCACTCAAATGAATCTTTAATGAATTTTGAAGATGCTGAAATAATTAAGGATATACAAGCTGATAACTTGAAAATGACACCTATCACAGTTCCAGCTATCATTTCTGGAGAAAATGTAAATATAGTATTGGACACAAGAGCTGCTGTTTCTGTTGTTTCAAAAAATACATTACAAAAAATTGATAGTGAGTATAAGTCAAAGCTTGAACCCCTTCAAAGTAAAAATTGGAGAGGTTTTGGATCAGTACTACACCCCATTGGTAGATACAAGGCTGCTGTTTTCTTTAAACATCAACATGGTTATGTTAGAGTAACCTGTGACTTTGTAGTAATGGACAAAACTAATTGTAGTAACTGTTTTATCATTAGAAATGAAATTCTGACTAAGTTTGGTGTGAAATTAGACCCTGCTAATAATAATTTTACAATTGGCATGAATGGTAAAAGGAAATTTAAAATAAATTATTTTAACATGGTCTTACACATTGAGTCAGTAATAAATATTCCTTGCAAAGGAAGAGAATTTAATGAAATGGAACTTCTGGAAACAGAAATTTAAAAAGCATCATTTGGCACTCAGATAAGTAAAGCTGAGAAAAAATTATTTTGGACTTAATTAAAGAATTTCCAATGGATTTTGCACATGAAACAAATGAATTTGGCCTTGTAAAAGATAATGAAATGAAAATTAGTTTAACCTGTGATATGGATAATATTCCTGCCAGTCTTAAAAAGAAACCATATCCCGCTTCACCAATGAAGAGGAAAGACATAGAGGATAATATTAAGATGTTATTAAAAATGAACATTCTTGAAAAGGTTGAAACTACACCAAAGTATTGTGTAATATCACCAGTGCTAGTTTCTTATGAACAAGATAAAGCAAGACTGTGCGGTAATTATAGAGCATTAAATAAATTCACAGTGGATGATATTTATCCCTTGCCAAGGATTTCCTCTATACATGCTACCATTAAAGGTGCTAGATATATAAGTTGCCTAGATAGAAATAAAGGGTACCATCAGATTCCTGTAGAAAAGAATTCACAGAACTTTTTGTTGATAACAACGCATATGGGAATATATAAATATGTCAGGATGCCATTTGGACCAAAAAATTATCCTTCAGTATTTCAGAAGTTAATGGATATAACATTCCATAATTAAATTATGGAGGGATAGTTAATGGTATACATTGATGACTTATAGTGTTCTCTAAGACATATGATGAACACTTAGTCCATTTAAAGAAGGTATTTCAGAAAATGGATGAAATAAAAATGACCCTTGCATTGAAAAAATGTAAATTTGAGTTTGAGTCTTTAAAAGTGCTTGGTCATATTGTATCTGGCTTAGAAATATGTGTAGACCAAAATAAGGTGGCTTCAATCAAGAATATTGGAATTCCTCAAAAGGTAAAGGATGTACAATCTTTTCTTGGTATGTGTGGTTATTATAGACAATATATAAAGAACTACCAATTAATTGCTGCACCATTGACCACACTGATAAAGAAATCAGAAGCTTTCATTTGGAATAACAAAAAACAACAGTCTTTTGATAAGTTGAAAGAATGTTTGAAGACAGCCCCTATCTTGGGATTACCAGATTTCCAATTGCCTTTTGTATTGTATAAAGATGCATGTTTTATTGGTCTGGGTGTTGCTTTGCATCAAAAACAACTTATTGAAGGGAAAATGTCAGAAGTAGTTATTTGCTATATTTCACATACTCTGTCGGTAGTCCCCTTGGTCTAGAAGATAAATTGGGAGGTCCTACGAGTTTTCAAGTGGATTTATTGGACTCAAAAGTAACACTGTAAGTATTTTCTCTAATCTTTTGATTACTTTAATCAAATAATAAGAGGTAGAGTTTTAATTATTATTATTATTAATGAGTTAGAACTATGTAATTGTAAGTACTAAAAACAATAATAAATAGTAATAAATATTTAAGTGTAGTAATTGTTTTAATAATGTAAGTAAGTAATTGAGTAATGAATGAAAAGTACAAAAAGAGAGGGCCTTTTTATATGCAAAGATGTGAGAAATAAAGACATGGAGTTAACACCATCTGATACAAGGGTGTGAGAAAAAAGAAACTAAATAAAGAGTGTATGTGAAATAATAAAAGATTTACTAAATAGTGCGTAAATAAAAGGTATCATTTTATTTGAAATAAAAATTAGAATCCCTTGGTCCATCACATTTAGTACAAAAACATTTGATTTAAAATGTTGATTCAACAAAATCTAAATAAAGGAATTTGAAAAGTTTCTTCTTTTTATATTTTTTATATTTTTTAATACTATTTTTATTCCCTCTCATCTGTATTATTGAGCACAGTGTTAGGGAGTAAAAATGTATGTGACAATTAATTATTTTTATTAATTATTTAAATTACTTATTGTACTTAGCTAGTTAGTTGTAAGTAATACATAAGTAGTTAGTTAATAATTAATTATTAATAAGGATTAAAAGGCATGGCTTCATCTCAGTAAGATAATTAATTATTTTACTGGGTAAGTCTAGTAGCCTGGCTGACATACTCTAAGAAGTAGTGAATTAAAATATGGTGCTACTCAACTTGAATGTTTGGCAGTAGTATGCGCTCTTGAGAAGCTACATTATTACCTGGAAGACAAAAAATTTGAGTTAATAACTTACTGTAGTGCAGTTAAGTCACTCTTAAACATGAAAACTCCTAATAGACATATGTTTAGATGGAAATTAGCTGCACAAGAATACAGAGGACAGATGACTATTACACATAAAGCAGGAACCTTACACTCTAATGTAAATCTGTTATCTATAGTACCTCTACCAAATAATGATGATAATCCTGCTTATGTTCCTGAAACAGAGATTATTAAAATTTATGGCATTTATATTGTAGATTTTGAGGAGGAATTTATGCAATAAATTCTTGGTAATTATGCTTCAGATCCTGACTTGAGTAAACTTACTACAATATTAAATGATCCATAAAATGCTTCAATGAGTTTTTTAATAAAAAAAAACCAAAAAAGTATAAAGAAGCATTAGAAAAAAGAAAATTTTCCATTGAGGATGGTTTTATATATTACAGGAAGAAATTAAGCAATGTAATTGTAATTCCACCTTCAATGAAGTAGTTAATGTTAAGTATATGTCATGATGATATATAAGAAGGTCATTTTTACTTCCATAAAACATTAACCAGAGTAAAAAATACAGCTTGGTGGATTAACATGTCTGATGATGTTCAAAAATATGTTGAGACATGTGATTCTTGTCAAAAATCTAAATGATTAACAGGCAAAAGAGCTGGTTTATTACAACAACTTGAGCAGACAAAAGCTCCATGGGAAATAGTTAACATGGACTTTGTAACAGGTTTGCCAATAGCAGGGCATAAGAGTTATAACTCCTTCTGGGTAATTGTAGATAGATTTACAAAAATGTTTAAATTTATTCCTACCCACAAAGAGGTTTCTGCAAAGGACTTAGCTTTTTTATGGTGGACAAAAATGTTAAATATAGCAGGTTTCACCAAAGCAATAGTCTCAGACAGAGATCCTAAATTTACTTCTGAGTTCTGGACATCACTTATGGATGTTTCAGGGTGTCAATTAAAACTTTCTACAGCAAACCATCCACAAACTGATTGGCTAGCAGAAAGAATGATACAAACTTTAGAAGATATGATAAGAAGATATTTTGCTTTTGGTCCTGACTTTAAAGACAATGAAAAATTCACACATGATTGGGTAACCCTTATCCCAGGTTTAGAATTTTCATACAATAGTACAATACATTCTGTCACTGGCAAAAAGCCATTTGAGTTATGGTTGGGTTATGTACCTAATAACCCTGCTAAAACTATTAATAAATTACCTAGATTGGATATCCATCCAGATACAAAATATTTTCTTCAGATGCAAGAATTATGCAGAATGAATACTCAAGAATGTATAAAAAGGCATTTGAGTATGAGAAGAAAAGATGGGATAAAGCCCATAAAGAACAAATTTTTAAAGAGGGTGATGAAGTCCTTATTTCTACACTACATTTCAATTTAAATGGTAATGTTAGATTAAAGGATCCATTCATTGGACCATTCACCACGGGAAATCTAGGGGTGAATTGCTAGCAATCCTCTCTCTTGAAATTTAGAGTGTCCCTTAATTATGCCAGGTTTATGAATACTTTATAAACATAAGTAAATTAGAGTTAGATTTACATTTATTCTCAGATTGATTATAGACAGAATATCAACTGATTCAAAATTATGCACAAGTTGATCCTCCAGAACTTGATTTTGGTCCTCTGATGAGCACAAATTGAGCACAAATTGATCTAACCTAAGCTTATGCATATATAATAATTCAGGATACTTGCTCTATTAAATTTGATAATAAAATAAAATATTGATGAATTTATATAAAAAAAATTATTATGTAAGATATTAAATTATAAATTTAGGCATCATAGGAGGGCACTTAATAGAAATTAATTATACTATGTGACACCTTAATACTGTATCACGCAGTTTGAAACATTTAAAACAAAATGAGTCATGATGGGCAATGAAATTGCTTGGACAGACAATTTCAAAATTAATACTGACCATAATACACAAGTATGAAACCTTGGCATCTATCCAATAAAAGATTTTCCTTCTGATAAATGGATTTTTCTCAGTTACTCCCTGCTAAAAAGTGTCCTTGTGAGGTTTGTCTGACCTTCAGGGGGGTAATTTGGCCACATCAAACTACTTCTATTTCCATGATTGACCAAAACATCATCCTCATTTCCATCTAAAGAGTTGATCTCATCTGACTGTGGCTGATCAAAGGGGTCCACAACAAGTTTAGCCAAAATTTTGGTGAACACTTTTTTGATGGATAGTGACTAACTGGTGCTTTCCGAAATTGTCCACCTGAAGTTAGGCTAAACTTCAGGAGGATAAATTTATTATGAATACCAAAATAACTGAAGAATACTTTTGCCCTAGCTACTCCGCATCATAAAAGTGTCCAACTGAGGTTTAGCCATAATTCAGGTAGACACTTTTGGAAAGGCACAGTCTGACGGGTTTAATATCTATATATGGAAATAAGTATCAGTTTTTTATCAACATGGAACTAGAATTAATTTAATATGGCCAAAGTGTCCACCTGAAGTTTGGCCAAAATACAGGTGGAAATTTTTATGAGGATTACTTGATGAAATGAAGAAGACTTGCAATTACTTTCCATCATAAAATTTTCAAACTTAAGTTTATCAAAAATTGTGGTAAAACTTTTTCCAGATCCAGTCATATGGGATCAACTCTCTATATGGCAATGAGAATCAATTTTTAGTCAATCATGGCATTAGAAGTAATTTGATATGGACAAACTTTCCACCTGATTTTTGGCCAAAAATAAGTTGGAAATGTTTATGAGGAATACTAGATTAACTAAAGAAGACTTGCACCCTACAACTGTCCATCATAAAAGTGTCCACCAGAAGAACTCTAAAACTTGTGGTTGACACCTTTGGCCTGGTCCAGCCATATGGGATCAATTCTGCATATTGAAATGAGGATTTAATTTGGTCAATCATGGTACTAGAAGTAATTTGATATAGATAAAGTGTCCAACTAAATATTGGAAAAAAATGAGTTCAAAACTTTTCTTGATTTTCTTCATATTTTTTTTCTTCTTCTATCCTACAAAAATAACCAGTGGTTTCCCCAATTCTCACAGACATGGCCAAGGTAATGTTTTTGAAAGCATAGAAGAAAACCTAGCAGTGCACAGTTGGGAGGACTTACTTTTAGACCCCAATCTCATCACCCCACAGATTTTCTGAATATCTTTCACTAAAGATATAAAACCAATCTTCTTTTTTGAACTTGAATTACAAATAATTGAAAAACTTGAGAGAGAACAGATACTTGATAAAAAACATGAAGAATACTTGCAGAGAAGAGAAGAATTAAAAGGAGAAAGTTGAAAATTTACTTGGTATATCTACAAGGGAGCTGACCTACTACAACCTGGGATTTCCTCATCTTGGGGAGAGGTTGTAGCACTAGAGTGATCAGACCTACTCACTCTAAAAAAGACAGAATTCCTCTAGAGCCTAAGTCACACTCCAAAAAACCAGATGCAGCACTCACTTCTCTTCTTCCCCTACAACAATCTATGTACAGGCACATTGAAGACAAACCAGGCCTGGTCTCCCAACCATCCTCTCCAGGAGATGATAACCTCATGTGAAGTCTCCTTTCATCTTCACCAGTCTGCTCTAAACTGATTCCCACATCAAACTGATAACCTATTCTTGCTTGAAAAATTATCAAGAATGGCCCACCCAAAACAGCTTTTACCGTGCTTTTAGCAATGTAAAAATGAACCTCCCCTGATGCTCCACCAACATCTAACTTCACAAACTCAGATGTCCTAACTAATTTAGTGACATGGTCACCAATACCTGTTTTTATAGGGAGGCCCAGATGAGTAGCCTCAAACAAAGAAATCAGGTTAATCTGAGATCCTGAATCCACTAATTCCCTAGCCTCCTTGCCATTTTAGAGCTACATTGACATAACCCAGAGGTGCAGAAAAATGAGTTTCCAACCCCTCTCCAAATTTTTCAGCAGAATCACAAATGTATTCTACCTCCCCAGAAGAAACCCTTCTCCTGGTCAAAAACTATTTCTGCCTATCAGCAAACCTAGGACTGATAGAATACAAGTACCCATATGTAAGGGAAACCTGACCCTGATTCATCATTTTCAGGACAGAGTCCATAACATTAACTTGGCCAGAAACCACTGGCCTCTCAAAGTGAGCTCTTTTCTTCACTACCTTGGTCCTAGAGGATTCTTGAGGACCAGAACCACCAACAGGAATCAAACCAGATTCCTAACAAGAACCTATAACTCCAGCAGGCTTTTACAAAGACTCTAAAGAAACATCCTCCTCAGAGTCAGAATCAGCATCCATAGGCGTTTGCTCACCATTCATGTCCAATGCCCCAAAAATAGGGGGGCCTATATCTGCCATACCCTTCTGCATTTTAAAGAGCTCCTCTTTGCTGTACTTCTTCCTAGCTTCACTCAGCTTAGGATCCACCTTTGAAGCCTTAAGATTTGGTTGGGACTGAGAGCTGCTCTTAGGCCTTCCCACCTTTTCTGCTGCCACATCATAAACACCAGCCAAAAAGTTTCCACTTGAGTTTCCATCACAAGAATACAACTCCAAACCACCAAAGGATTATGTAAATGAGACTCTATTAGCCTCCTTTCCCTTTCCCTTGCCATAATCTCCAGCTTTTCCAGAAGAAGAAGCCTCATTAGACAACTCTTCAAACCTTGGCTTCCTTGAGTTGACATTATGTCTCCTCCTCATCAAGTCCACTGGAGCCTGACCATCATTAGGATTCACAAAAGAGCAATCTGGGATATTGAACACTTTCCGATAGAATTCTACCTTCCCTTCATACACATCCCTATTCAGTGCCCAAAAATCATTGGACTTGTGGCCCTTCCTGCTGCAATAAGAGCAGACCTAAGTATCACTCCTATCAGCCCTCCTATCAAAATCTCTAGGCTGAGAAGGAGCCTTATTTACCTTCTGAGCCTCCTGAAAAAAAATATGTAGCTGTTTTATCAGATCAGCCAACTGCTCCACTACTGGAGCAACCTCTTTATGCTTCTCAGAAGCCTTTCCCTTGCTCACACTTTCCTTCTTCCTAGATTCCTCCACAACTTCAGCAAAAGCTTCACTGACCTTTCTAACATACTTGGTATTTGCTTCTTGGAAAGAATACAATTACAACAGTTTCAGATGATCCTCCGCAAACTCCTTCACCACAGAAAGTGCAGGAAATTTCTGATTCCCATTAGGAAGAATTTTCATCATATCCTTCATTTCCAACTTCTTAAGCACATGAATTCTGACATTCCTGGCAAGAGAAGACCAGAAAGTATCCCTTTCAGAGTCAGTACTCTCCACCTCCTGCATATCCACCAAATAATTCACTACTGGCTCCAACTGAGCCAGAAACTTCCTATAAGTATGGAGGTTTTTATCACCTCCATAAGATTTCCATTCACTTGCAATAATATTGAGATCCTTCATTGAATATATGGTTTCCCACCTGTTTGTCATCTGAAGACACAAAATTTTCCAATCCTTTCTCCTATAGCCCTCCATAGCAGCCATTTCCTTGACCAGAGCTCTGTCACCAATGTAGAAGATGACTTTTTTTCACCATGTCCAAGTGAGAAGCATCATCCACATTTCCAGCAGCCTCAAAAAGCTCCAGAAACAATTTCACATCCTCCCCCATTAAAACTGGCCCCTTTCAGGACTTGATCCTGACAGAAGGCCTAACAGAAACAGGAGGATTACCATCCTCAGCAGCACCATCAGTGACACTACCACCACTAGAGAAAGAGGGTCTAGAAACCATGGTCCGATAGATTCAAGAAAACCAATCTCAAAACACAGAAGAGAGTCCAAAAGTAACAGAAAGTCCAAAAAAGTAATTAATCCTTCCTATTTTGGGCTCCAGAAATGTAGAAAATCCTATAGTAGTAGCTATAGGCCTTGAAAAAGGGAGTTGGAGTAAAATTGGAGAGAAAAACCCCTGTCTCTTTGAGAAATACCAGGTGAGATTTATTTGCTACAGCAAATTAGAGACCATTACAATAGCCCTTCCAACACACTTCTTTACTTTTTAACAAGTCAAGAAATTAGCTTAGATTGACAACACAACAAGGAGAACCTGAAATTCAGAAAGATCCACACCAGAGAAGCAAAACACTGTGCACTTGTTGCACAGAAAATAGCAATAATACTTGATGCAGGTTGCAAAGCTACACCAGAGAAACCAGTTTCCAAAGTTGAGTTAAATGAAGAACTAAACTTGCAATAAACACAGCCAATTGTGGCCAAAAAACCGTGAAAACTGAGTGAGAAACAGTGATATAATTACCAGATGGTTGTATGATAATTTAAGTTGCCCCAAACTGTCTTATTCAGTATGTACACACAGACCACCACCTAAAAAATCCATGCACAGCAACTAATTTGGCGCTTTTGACAGCCAAATTGAAAAAAACCCTCTGGAAACACTCCCCAGCCTTCTATAACCAAGGCACGTGGCCCCCCTAGAGGCGGCCAGACCTCCCTGAAGCCATAAAACCACCAAAAACCTTCAATAAAGCCCAAAATACTTAGAAAAATCCACCACAACTACTAAAACCCTTAAAGCACTAAATTAAGCTATGACAACTTTGAGACATAAAATATAGAGCCAAGTTAGCTCTACTTAATGGTGCTAAGAACTTAACCCTGAGACTTAAGGTTAGCCTGTAAAACACAAAAAACAAAATTAAACAGCTATCTTTTATAAATAAAAAGTGAGTAAATGACACCTTAAAACTTGGAATATAAAAAATATCATCAAGACATCAAATATAGAGAAATATGGGGCTATCCAATGGTAGTACCCACATACCCATAGTCCCAATATTCACTGAATAAAACTAAAATAACAAGTAATTCTTCAAATAATGACAATTAAGACATACAAAAACAGCAATAAAAAGACCAACAAAGGCCTCTTCCAATGTTTGGAGACCACATTGCCATAAGCTATCTGGCCACAGGTACACATCCTGACATATCCTACACAGACAATCTCCTTTCCAGCTTTGAAAAATGTCCTCTAGAACCACATTGGAAAGCACTTTGTCACCCACAGGATACCTCTCCTCAACTAAACACAAAACTTGTTTCTAGGGCCTCAATCTGACCTAAATGGGAAATTAGAAGCTTACTCTGACTTGAATTGGGGATGGGAATCATCAAAATTGACTGCTGTAATGGCAATACTTCTTCAAGGGTCCTTAATATTATGCATCTCTAAACGGATGTCATGCATTGAAAAATCAAAAAGCCATGAAGAATTGATGGCTCTCAGCTGGGCCACACATTTGGGCATATGGGTTAGGCACCTCCTTCAAGAACTGATTTCTTTCTCAAAACCCTTTATCCTCAAATGCAAGAATCAGGATACAGTAAAAATTGCATAAGACAAAGCCTCCAATAAAAGAACAAGAAACATTGAGTGAGACTTCTTCTATGTGAACAAAATTTGTATAAAGGGAATGCTGAACTGAACTGGGTAGACACTAGCAAAAAATTAGCAGACATTTTTACTGAAAGCCTTGGTCCTATACTTCATATTGATTAGATAATTTTTTTTCTCCTTTTTCTTTCCTTTTTTCCTTCTCTTTATTTCCTTTTATATCTTCTCTATCTCAAATCTCGCAAGCATTCTAAATTAAAATTTTTGTAGTAATTTGAACCTTACTATTTTACTGGGTGCTGTGTCTTGGTGAGCGGGAAGGTTTTAGGTTATACTCACCAGTGCTACAGCAACCCTATTTCATGTATAGAGAAATAGCACTACAGTATGAAGGGAACACTTTGGAATTAAGATGTTTAACCATTATCTAATCTCATCTGTAAGTCCCAATAATTGGCACTAAATTTGAAGTTCTGAAGCTGTGCAACATTGACTCCATATGTCTCATGCTCTTTTGCCTACTGTCATGCAATATCTACTCTTCATGCATATTGCATCTCATACAAAGTGTCCAAAAATGGAGTTTGAATTAAAGCATATTGAATTATATTTCAGTGCACACAATTATGCAGAAGAAATTGAATTCATCCTACCTCAAATGCAATCAGTCAAATAGGTAATTGAAATCAGCTATTTTTCATGCCAAATCACATCAATCCAACCAAATTTAATGCAATACAGGACCTTGCATTATCTTTTATACATTTGGAATCACATATACATTTTCTTTGATTGAAGATGCTGTGCCAAATGAATGTTTAGCTAATCCAATTCAACATTGGCTTGATATTGACTGAGATATGGATATATCAGTGCCACATGAGCTTTTCCATCAATAATGACCATATCTTTCTTAATTTTGCTCTGGTTTTGAGTCTGACTAGCTCTATAAATTTGGAATAATGAAATGTTTACTGTTCCAAAGTCTTGGGCAATTTGAATCACATTTTAAGCAATCTGATTGCTTAAAAAATCTCAATGATTTGATTGATTCTTGAATGAGTCATGAAACATGTGGAGAACTTATTTTGTGCCTGATGATTATTTTGTAGGCGTGGCATTGAAAACCAAAAAAGTTGAAATTAATTTGAGATAAAATAAATGTGAGTCTGAGATATACAGAAAGTAACATAAAGGACATAAATGAAAACTAAAAAGGGATAAAAAGCACAAAAGAACCTTATGTCCTGTGGTGTTAAGATCATATGTTGCTCAATTATCCTCAATTATTTTCAATTGTGCAATTTGTATTTATAAAGATAATTTTTTGATGAAAATTAGCAAAAGTGATGATTGAAGTGAAAACAGCAAATTAATGCAAAAAATTAATAATTGGGCTAATTTGATGGAAGATTTTACATGCTCTTACACTACCAATTTTTTTTGTTATGCAACACAGTGTAACAGTTGTGTAAAAAATACATAACAATTATTATTGATTGCTAGGGGACATTGAAGTTTTTATGTGTTTATTATGAAACTTTTACACATTTTTTATGTCTTATGGCATAAAAAATGTTGTTAGTAGTTTAACTATTTTTATAATAGTACTTACTCAAATGAATTAAATTTTTTGCATATGATCAATTTGAAGTCCAAGATTCATAATATCATATCAAAACATAAATCTAAACAGTTAACTTTTTATAATATTAAATTTTGTAGAAAAATTGAAATGTGACCTTAAAAAGTAGTGGCTGTAGCAAAATGAGACTAGGACCAGTTGAAAGAGAGGATTAAATATAGTCATACAAAAATCACAAAATCTATTGGTGATTTTAAGAAAAAATAATAATAATAATAATAATAGGGGGTATAAAAGTTGAGGGATCTACAATTAGGGATCAGGAATTATTTTTCCTGGGATCAGAAATTATTAATTGCAGGAGATTCTTATCCACTAGCCCTGGGGCTAGTGGATAAGGAATCCACAATAATGCATTATTCCACCTCTTTTACCCCAATTTCTATTCCTAATTCCTGATCCCAAACTCATCCCATCCATGATAAATTTTTAAGAAAGTCACATGAATTATAATTACTGATGCTATCCTTAAGTCTTTCCTCACTCTATGCTACTTAATTTTGGTGGTTAAACTTAAATTTTTTTTTCTATCTACACAACCCAGCTGCACATTTGGTGGAGAATTCCCACTTCCCTCATCACATAAGCCTTCCACCAACAGCTATGAAACACCTCTCTACTAGGAAGCTACTTTACTCAACTATGAATCCTATCACTTTACTTTTAGCTTTTACTATAAAATGAACTCTTATTTGGAAGATGATTTAGCCTATATGTCCTTTCTTTCCAAAAAGTGTTACATAAATCCAAGGGGGCCGAATCCTCACCATGATCCCAGATATGATCTCCACTCCATTCCCAATATTCCTCAACTAAAATTCACTCAACTATTTCGAAATTCTCCTGATTTTTTATTCAAACTTTATCAAATCATTTCTGAACATCCTATATTTCATAAAAATTCTCAAAATAAACAGTGTGATCTTGCTATTCTACTTGCTGTTGCACTATTCCGCTTTGGCTCAAATGGAAATGGTTCTTCTGTAAGATTTTTGGATAATTTCTTTAACATAGGATATGGTATGGTGATATTATACACCAAGCACTGTATGATTGCTATCCTTTCCTTCAAGTCTCAAACACTTGCTTGGCCAACTCCAGAACAGTTCCTTGAATCCTCTCAAGTAATGCAAGCCAAAGGTTTCCCTGGATGTGTAGGATTTGTTGATGACACAACTATACCTTTGAGTCAAAAGCCTGCTCATGATGGAAACCATTATTTTGATCACAAAAAAAGGTTTCTTCAGAATGTTCTCCAATTTGACATCTTTAATAAATAAAATTTTATCTTCTTTGTAGATACTCTATTGCCATTCAACTTGTCTGTGATGTTAACAAAAAGTATATTGATTTTCATACTGGCTGCCCTGGCTCATGTCATGACTCTTCAATCTTCCAAAGAAAGAGGATTTCTCAAATTCCTGAATCATACTTTGACAAGTCTCAGCACCTCCTTGAAGACTCAGAATATGCCAGTGGAAAGTACATTATACCTGCTTTCCATGGTTCAACTTTAGAAAATTACCCCCAAACCACCTTTAATTATCACCTTGTCCAATCAAGAGTACAGATTGAACATGCTATTTGTAATTTTAAGGGAAGATTTTCTAGTCTCCGGGAGCTCAGAATCCAATTTCAAAAAACATTGGAGATCAAAACTGCAAATCACTGGATCATGACTTGCGTTATACTCCACAATATCCTACCTGATTTAAAGAATGAGTTGAATAATCTTTATGAAGAAGTGGATCCTGAACCAGCACTGGCTCTCCCCTCCCTTGAATCACAAAAAATTCATTCAACCAGAATACACTCTTTCATTATGCCAATCACCCTCCACCATTTTGACACACAAACCTTTTAATTTTTTGTTTTCATACTCTCCAAATTTCCACTTTGTATACTTTATTCACTTGGGTTGGTATTTTTGTTTGTTGCATATTCATTTTTATTTTGAATTTATGGTGAATATCTCTTTTTTGGATGGCTCATTGGTTTTCTTTCACCAGCCCAACATAAAATCACATATTTTCTGAAATCACATAATTTTTCAGTGTTTCCTTTTTCATTCTTCACTCATATCCTTTTCCTCCTCTCCTCCAACATGCCTCAAACATTTTTGATGCATTTTTTTAATTTATCTCACTATTTTAGTCATTTTTTTATTTTTGTTTATTTTTTATTTGCTAATAATAAATTTTTTTTTTGCTTTTTTTTTTTTTTTTTTTTTTTTGTAAGTGCTTCATTTATTTTTTTTCAAGGTTAAACTAATTTTTTTTTGTTTTTTCTCTCCCTCTTTTCTCTCTTGTCCTTCTTATTTTTCCTCCTTTTTCCCCTTCTTGACTGCCTCAATCCCCCCTTTCTCCCCCTATTCTCTTCCTCACCCCTCATTCTCCACCTTTCCCGACTTTTCCCCCCTTTTATCCCATTTAGATTTTCTTTTTCCTTCCTTTAGGCACCCCTTTTGCCGCCTATAGCCCCCCTATACCCCTCTTTACCCCTGTTTCCCCCTTTAGGCCGTTTTACTCCTCCCCCCCTCATCCCCTCCACCTCTTTCCCCCCTCCCCCCTTATCCCTTCCCCTCCCTCCCTTCTCACCTTGCCTACACCCCCTTTTCCTAGCTAAAAAATTTCTAATTGATTCATTAGCCATTAACTGGGAGCTGGAGACAATTTGAGAGGGGAGGGGGGAGGAGGGGAAGCCATGGAGGGGTTTAGGTGGGGAAGCCGTGGACGGGATGAGGGGGGGGGAGGGGGGGAAAAAGAGGGGTAATGGGGTTTTGAGGAGATCAAAAAGGGGGAGGGGGGTTTGAGGACAACAAAAAGAGGGAAATGAGGCAGACAAGGAGGGGAAATATGGGAGTTTGTAAAATATAATTTTCATTATTTTTATTTACAATATTTTGTATTTTTTTTGTTTTTTTTTACAGAATATTATAAAAATTTTTTTTAAGGTTCAAGCTGATTCAAAAATAAATTTGGTGTGTTTTAAATTTTGATTTTGTTTTTTTGGAATAATTTTTCTGATACAAGTTTTTTTTTGGTTTAAATTTTTGATAATATTTTTTTTATCATTTTTTTTCAAGGACTTTAAGTGGTATATCCAAAACCAAATAACTTTAAAATTCATTTTTATGGCAAATAATTTTAATGATGTTTGTTTTTATTTTTTTTTGTTTCAATTTTTTTTTCAAGAACAGTTTTATTATTTGATTTCTTTTCAAAAAACAATTATTTGTATTAATTTTTATCAATAAAATTCTTAAGGTTGAATAAACAAACTAAAAATTTTGTGAGTTTTATTTTTTTGCCATTTTTTTTTTGGGTTTTTGATACATATTTTTTTTTTCACAGAAAAAAATGTCTATTTTGTCGGAATCACCTCTTACTTCTCTATCATCATCCTGTTTATCAACTTCTTTGAATTCAACTTCATTTCAATCATCATCCAAAATATCAAAAAAAAAAAAATTATAATTGAACTCAGCAGAATAAAAGAAATTCAATGAAGAAAATTAATTTGGATTGATTATTTGGCCATATATCAAATATCTTGTACTATAAAACTAAAGTGGATCAAAAAAATTCTTATCCAAATGAGTTACCAAAAGATTTAAAAAATTTAAACAAATCAGGAGATCATGAAATTAAAGCAGTTATCAGTAATTCTTTTAAACCTCAATTTATTTATGAATATCATTCTTTTAATGGTTCAAAAGATGAAACCTTTAATAAACTATCCAATCTCATAATTACACTATATCAAATGGCTTTGGTTTGCTTACCAATAAGGAATACAAATTTTTTGGGTGGTATTATGATTAGATTTGGTTGGAGACCAGGATTTTTTAAAGGCTATTCTCTTGGTATGTCTAATAATATATGTTTCATTCTTAAAGTCATGTCACTTATTTTATTTTCATAGGCATCTATTCTTTACTTTAAAAATCATCTAAAGCTTTAAAATATGACAATTTTTGCTTATGGGACACCTTACCTTCTTTTAATACTTTTATTTCTCTTTGCCTCAAAAAACTCTGCAATAAAGCTTTTGAAAAGAATCATTAACTTGCCACCAAAGTTCAAATACCAAATTGGTGAGACTCCAAATGGGTAGAATTAAGCAACCAATATCTTTTATTTTCAAATGTTATTATTAGTAATTCAGGATTCCACAATTAGATTCATATCAATAGAAATGATACCAATGATCTTACTTTTGGAATTTTCTCATAAATCAATATGATAACTGGCCAACCAATACCATCATCAGCTAAAATCAAAGGACATGGCTTATATTTTTCAGACCATAAATGCATGATTGATTTTGGTTTGTGAAATGTTGTGATCAAAACAATTTGTAACTCTTCTCAGGATCATCACCAAATGACTAAAGCTCCACCTGGCTTGGAATCTTGTCAAGAGCTCACACATTTTGAATCTTCATTTAAAATCAGTCAAAAATTAATCTACCAAATAAACAAGGTAAAAAAAAGGTAAATTTAACAAATATAAAAAATCTTTAAGCAGATCAAAAAAGTATGGGGATGAGTAGAGTCATCAAACATTTTTTATTTTTTCACAAATTTTTTATAAATAACTCTTATGTTTCAAATTCCTAAATTAAAGTAATGGGCAAACAACCTTGTTTTGTATAAATGGGAATCATGACAACATTTTTTTGTTTCATGAGGTTCCTCTTGCCTACACTTGTGGAAGGTCCCAAACATTTGTTTCTAGATTTATCCACATTTTTGCTAGAGGAATTTTCATTACTTTAAAACTAGTTTAATTGATATATATTAGTTTTTATATATTAATTTATGTTTTTATATTAAATTTTGGTGATTCCTACCCCTAACTTCAATAAAATGCAGGGGGGGGGGTATTGCCAAATTTTCAAATCTGACATGCAAAATTGATGACTTGTAAAAATTTTGGAGATACCCATCCCTTACTTAAATAAAATTCAGGGGGGGGGGTATTGCCAAATTTTCAAATCTGACGTTTTAGACAATCCTATAGTACTAGCTATAGGCCTTGACCAAGGGAGTTGGAGAAAAATCAGAGAGAAAATCCCCTGTCCCTTTAGAAAAATATAAGTGAGATTTACCTGCTACAGTAAATTGGTTCCTGTTTTTTAAAGCCCCTTTTCCAATACACTTGACTGCCTGATCAGCCAAGAAAGTAGTCTCCAGACAGACTACTAAACCAAAGAACTGAAATGTAGACCAATGTCCACACCAGAGAAAGCAATGATACTTGATGTAGGTTGCAAATCCACACCAGAGACAGCAGTAATACTTGATATAGCTTGCAAGACTGCACCAGAGAAAAAAGTTGCCAAAGTTGAGTTAAATGAAGAACTAACCTTGCAACAAACACAGCCCATTGTGGCCAGAAAACAGTGAAAACTGAGTGAGGAACAAGGATATCCCCTCCGGATGGTTGTATGATGATTAAGGTTGCCCCAAACTGTCTTATTCACTATATACACACATACCACTATTTAAGAGCCCATGCACACCAACAAATTTGGCGTTTCTGAGCACCCAATTGCATAAAACCCCTCTAGAAACACTTCCCAGCCTTCTAGCACTGAGGCCGGTGGTCCGCCTGAAGCGGAAGGACCTCCCTGAAGCCAGAAAACTACCAAAACCACAAAAACACCCAAAATACTTAGAAAAATAAACTACGACTACTAAAACCTTTAAAACACATAATTAAGCTACAACAACATTGAGACTTGAAACTTAGAGAAAAATAATCCTGTTCTAATGGTACTAAGCACTTAACCCTAAGACTTAAGGTTAGCCCATGAAACACAAAAAACAAAATTAAAAAGCTATCTTTTGAAATGAAAAATGAGAAATAATCCCTCAAATACTTAGAATATGAAAAATGTCATCAAAACATAAAATATAGAGAAGAGCCGGGGCTATCCAATGGTAATACCCACATCCCTTCAGTCCCAATATTTGTTGAATAATTCCAGAAAAACACCCAATTATTAAACAATGCCATTTAAGACATATCAAAACAATGCCAAACAGACCAACAAAGGGCTCCGGCAATGTTGGAAGACCACAATGTGTAAAATTTTTGACTTGTAAAACATTTAGTGATACTCATCCCTTACTTCAATAAAATTCAGGGGGGAGTATTTCCATAATTTCTTAAAAGACTTACAAAATTCTTGACTTGAAAGAATTTTAGTGATACCCATTTTAGACCATCCTATAGTACTATCTATAGGCCTTCACCAAGGGGTTTGGAGAGAAACCATAGAGAAAACAGCTAATCACACATAAAACACACCAAAATGATGAGAAAAAAAAGTACAATAAGCTGAGACATAATCAGTGACCCTAAATTAAGACTAAAAAATACAACTAAACACCTAAATAATACCAAAACACCATTACTCCAACTAAACCCTACATACCAGATACCCCAAATACAAATTCCAAAGGCCTATGCAGCTTTGGAACAACACACCAGTTGGAGATTTACTGGCTTAAATGAAACCTTTTGCTACATTCTCTGCAATTTAGTCTCAAAGAACTTGAGATTCTTCCTTCAACAAAGAATAGACAGGACCTGCCAATGGTACTGGAGCTATTAACTCTATCTGATGATTGTAGGGTTAATTGGGTGGTAGCTTGTTAGCATTACAGATTGAGAAAAAATTGATGAAGTCATTATAAACTTCAGGTAGATTTTATTTAATGGCTTTAATATTGATTCGGTCATCCTTCTCATCTTTGAAGAATTCTGTCAAAGGTAGACCTGTATTTAGAGAGCAAAAATCAATAACTTCAAGGCTATTCAAATCCTCTTCAATTAAAGTAGTCAAGCTAGAATGTTTAGCCATATGCTCATTTAAAGAAAAATAAGATGCTTGAAATACATCTGGCAGAGAAGTGTCCACTAGAAGGACTTGGTCAGACGGATTGTTTAACTCCCTATGGACCTGCATTGATGAATCAGAAATATACTTAGAGAAACGGTGTAGAGTAGACTCCTACAGTCACCTTGCTGCAGGCAGAATCCAAGGGAGTTGGAAAAACAAAAAGAAATCCCTGTCCCTCTAAGTAAATGTAATATTCAATTAACTAAGCTTGAAGATCTGCTTGAAGAGTTGGATGAGTTAAAATTCTGAGAGTTAGAATTTAAATGCATTGGAAACCTATAATAAGACAAATCTTAGTGCAACCAATGGTTACACCAGCCAAAAAAATTCCTAGTACCAGATTACACTGATACTATTCACAGCAAATACTTAGAGCAAGCTGCAACACTTTCCCCAGAGACTGAAAAGTACAGTAAAGTACTCCAGAAACTACCCTTGGAATGACTTGTGAAAAGGTGCCTTATTAAATAACTGCCCCAGGTTTATCCAGTTTTCCACCAAAATTGAAGAGTGTACTTTATTATATTTATATTTTATGATTTATATAAGAAAATGAATATATTTGAGTCCTCCAAAATGAGAGCTATCCAATGGTACCCTATATTTTGATATATTGTTATTATAATTGTTGTTTTATGTTAAAATATTGTTAATTATCAAAAAGACCCTTATTATCAAAACTAAAAATTCAAAAAAAATATAGAAGACTAAGAATCTCCTCCTCTCCTTATGATTCTTCTGCTCCAGACCTTTCCAAAAATACCCTACATGCAGATGATCTACAATAAACTATTTATCTAGTAAGCATAATAACTTTTTAACCAAACTTCACCACAGTAACCAAGTTTCAACCCATTGACCAGACTTTCCCATTGTGAGCAAATTTTTCCACAATGAGCACTTTTTACCATAATTATCTAAGTTTTCCAGATTGAACTAATTTTGCCATAATGATCTAATTTTTCCAGATTGAGCTAATTTTGCCATAATGATCTAATTTTTCCAGATTGAGCTAATTTTGCCACAGTGAGATTATTTTGCCACCATGACAGAATTTTTCCAGTACACTTTGCTTTTGCATTGGAAAATCACAGGAGCAAACCGGAGCATTGGAGCTCAGTGGCCATTCCATCAGCACACCATATCTACCAATAATACTAAAAGACACTAAATCAAGTAAAACACTAAGAAAACAGTAAAATATGATAAGAAACTATCAAGACATAAAAGATAGAGAGAAATATGGGATATCCAATGATAATAATCAACTTTCAAAATTCCAAATATCCAGCCTGATAATCCAGAAAATTGCTATTAATCTTCCAAAAATAAACCCAAAAGAGCCCCAGAAAATACCCAAAAGATAGAGAATCACCCCAAAAATCCAAAAAGACCATTTCAAAATTCATAAAAAACCATCTTTCTTCACTAAAATTAGAAATCCTTAAAAAGTGACCACATTTTTCATGAAATAAATAAATCCATTTGCCTTTCTTTTTGATGAAAATATTTAAATAGACCCCATAGACCCAAAATAATCAAAAATCCAGGAAATATCATAATCCATAAAAATTGACACCATAAGTCCTACCCTTATTTGGAATGCCACATCCTCCCTACAATATGGAATGTCCTCATTCCCAAAAATTATGCATTCAACATTTATTCATCAACTACCATCATCGTCATCATGAACTCTTCTGATTCCTTTAGTTTTCTTAGTAAATCTTCTAATTCTTCAAGAATTTCTTCATCTGCTGTTCAACAAAATATAACCAGTTTTCTTGCAACAGAAGGTGAGTTCTCTTAACCATAGATTTTACCAAAATTAACAAATTTTAACCCATATAGATAAAACTAAGCCCCCTGAGGCTTCTTCTTCCAACCAGTATGTTGGAATTATTCTTCCAACAAACAATTTTAAACTTTAGATCCCACCTAGCTTCTTCTCCTTCTGACCTTGAGGAATAATGGGCTATCATTCAACACTTTAATAAGAGTGCTGAGAAATTTTTTAATGATCCAAACTAGCCACTCTTGATATAAACCCTTAACCAAAATTATTATTTTCATATGATTGAATTTTGACAATTTAGTTGGTGCTGAATTATATAAAAAAATAACCATCTGATTCTGATGTTTCTCTCACTAAGAATAAGAGAGTAGGCTTCCATCTGTACTGAGCTAGAATTTCAATGATCTAGACATTGTCATAAGGTCCTCCAATTTCTCTCTACCAAACTTTACATACCCAATGAAATTAAGAGAGTAGGCTTCTACCCCTACTGAGCTAGAACTGCAATTATCTAGACACCGCCATAGGGTCCTCCAATTTCCATAAATTCATCCATCATACAAAATTTCCTACATTAACAATTCAGACCTACAACCAAAAATCTACACAAACAAAAAATTTTGGCCAACTAAATCCCCTATTCCCAATATCATTCCATTCCTCTTCTAAAATAAATTTTGGAGATCATCAAAACCAAAAGTCCATAATACAAAGTTTTCTGCATAATTGTAAATTGAGGAGATAGACTCCAAATAATAATTTTAAATGAGTGATTGATAAAAAAATGACTGTGATTTCCTAAATCATTCCATTTCTTCCTAATGAGTGTCCAAACAAATGATTGACAAAAGCTCCAGTTTAAGGTCATAGAGGACCACAAAAATATCTTCTAATTGATATATTTATGTCTTCAAGTGTAAAAATTAACCAGTTTATAGTCTTAGAGGACTTTTACCTGCATCATAAAACAAATGCTAGTGATCAACCAAGAAACAAATAAGCAGGTAAACAAACTTTGTGGGGTAACTGTTGATAGAGCAGCCAGCCCATCAGTTACCCCATACTTGCCAATAATAATTCTAGAAGGTTCCTCAATGAAAAATTCTAACTAAAAAAAATACTTCTCAAATCTTGACCATTATAATTCCTAGTTTTATTGACATTTTCAGTTTTCCATGGTCTTGAAGCTTAGGACCAATCATAAATAATCTTGAAAAGAATTTTCAGTTTTAAGTCTTGATGAACTAACCAAATAAAAAAAATAAAAAATAAAGGATGTCCCCCAGCCATTTGGATGAGCTGAACCCCTGACACCATACCCACATCCAAGTGCACCTTGATTGTGGATACACAAGAAAGAAAAATTAAAAATATAAAATATATAAAATTTTTGAAAAAAAACTATTTTTTAAATTAAATTTTGAAATTTTGAAAATTTAAAAAATGATAATTAAATGCAAATCAAGAAAACAAACTAATGATCACTGGGTAGGCTCCTTCCAATTTGTAAAAATGATTAGGACCACCAGTGATCATCCACCCCAAAATAACAACTTTTTTTTTTAAAAAAAAAAAATTAAAAATATGATAAAGCAAAAAACACAAAAAACAGAAAAACAAATAAAATGAAACAAAAAAATTCTTGAATCCAGACTTCCAAAAGATTGTGCTGTGTCGGAGTTAGGTTCCAGTTTATAGTCATAGAGGACTACCTATATAACAAATACAAAGCCAGGGTTCAACTAGAAACAGGGAAGGGTTGGAAACAAACATTGTGGAGTAATTGTGTATAGAGCTACCAGCTCTTTAATTACCCCCAAACTTGCCAATATTAAGTCTAGAAGGTTCCCCCATGAGCACTCCTAATAAAATTTGTTTCTACCTCATATTTTCATCATGAAATAAAATTTCAAAATCGAAGTCACCACGCAATATGGGGGGCGTACTTTTTAGCAAGTCCGCAACCTTGGACTTAATTTCACTATAGATTGAACACACATTAAGCCATTGACAAAGAAACCATACAATCAGGGATGAACATCACTAAACAGAAAAGTTTTAGGTGGGTGTTCAAGTAGAGTTCAGTATGAGTTCAGTCTGAGTTCCATCTGAGTTCAGTCTGAGTTCAGGTTGGGAACTTGCTAGCAAGTCCACCCCCTATATTGCGTATTGAGTAATGATTGATTTCTTGAAAGACTGTGAGATTTCCTAAAATATTGATGTTGTATTTTATCCTCATTTTTGAGTCAAACTTCAGCACTCTTTGTGCCTCTAGGGTAAAACTATTACACTTGATCAGCAGCTACCTTCTTCTTCAAGACAACACCATCCAGCTCTTCCAAAACATATGAACCACTAGAAACCTTTTCTCTAATCCTATATGTTCCATTCCATCTATCAGCAAAAATTTTCCCCCACTGACTTTCAAAACTTCTATTATACACCAACACCATATCACCAGGCCTCAAAGGTTTCCTGAGTCTATGAGCCAAAATTTGATCACAATACCTGAAAGACTGATCCCTGATATTAATCATCCTAGAATATGCCTTCTCCAGATATTTTTCCTTCTTCTCATTGTTGCATTCTAGCATAGAGAAAATCTTCAGTAGTTTTGACAACATCTCAATCAACACCAAGATAAGATTCAGCTTCAAGATCAACTGGTAGAAACTCTCACTGACCAAAAACTAATTCATAAAGAGAATAATCAGTTGTCCTCTAGGTGGTAATCCTGTCAGGAAATAAAACAAGGGATAAATAATTCCTCCATTTTTCAGCACTTTTTCCACACATTTTAAACAAAGCATCTGTCAGCCTGTATATCCCCAGGACTGAGTAAAAAGTACTTATAAGTTATGTTAAACACATGAACTATACATGGGAATAATAATTAAGAGTACACAAATAGTATACATAAGTAAATTTATGATAATATACAAAATATGCCATTATAAGACATTATATACATGCATATATCCACCTTTTATAAGTCTTAGGTACTTAATATTAAGTTGGAATATGTTAGGGTAATATTAAGAGCCTTAAGTATAAGGATACATAATTTTTAAGTACACTTAAAGCTGTTATTTTCACTTTTTTATGCAAAAAACAAGAAATGCGCTTTATTTCACTTAAAAGTTGACTATATGCGCCATAAAATTGAGAATATCAAAAATGCGCTTTGACAGATCAATTTTTCTCATTTAGAACTATTGATTTGGCTATTTAAATTCATAAAATTAACACTTTTAAAATTTGGTGTTTTTTATGCCAGAAATGGCTTCTGTGTACTGGCCACATACTGCCTGCTTTTTTCCCGTGTGAATAGCTTCATTTTCAGAAAAGTTAGCTTTTTCACACTATAATTACCCCACATTATATGCCCACTGTGGGGAAACACACTAAAATAGGCAACAGGCACTTATTTAGTGTCCTAGCTTAATTAATAATGCATTGACCTTGTTTATATGCACTAATTTCATTAATAACCTTACTCTTGGCGTCTTATTTCATCATCATGCTTAAATTTGCCTAAATTTAGTCAAGGATTTACCCATGCAAGCGTCTGCCAAGGACTGCATGTAGTTACACCACATCTCACACTCTTTTTTGGGTTTTTGGGTGATTTCTCAGTCAATATTGGGTATTTTTGAATGGGAATTTCACGTAGTATAATTTCAGGATTAGCCCCATTATTTCTACAGTGAATCTCCCTTATTATTAAGCTATTATTAACCTTTTAAATTCCCCTTTAGGCTTTTATATTATTTTTTACTATGCATATATTCTCTTTTTATCTTATTTCTTAATTTTAATGGATTTTCCTTATTAATACAGGATTTTGGCAGTTATTACTCTTCTAATTATGTCAGGGATTACTGGGAATGTTGATGGAAATGTCTATTAGCTGTTTAGAGGCGTCATCAACTGTGTATTGGGTGGTACATCAAGGGAATCATTGGGGAACTCATTGTGTATAAAAGGAGGAGGGTTTTTGGTTGTATTTCTTCATTCTTTATCATTTACAATTTAACCAATATAACCAAATAAATTACAATACATATCAATTAGTACTTTTATAAGACTTTTGAATAGTATCTGAATTAAAAAATCTATTTTTCTACCAACTACAAAGATTGTAAGCCATATATAAAAATAGTGAGAATTATATTACTGAGACCTTTAATTTTGATTATATTTTACTACTTGTTGGATTTATACTACAGTATTGTCACGCGCCGCATGACATTCGAGGCAAAAGCAGCTCATTAAATCAATAATATCGAGTCCTAAATCTATACTCGAAGCGCAGAAAGCAATTCTCCATAGCAACTGCGATCCCCCTTTGTGTACTTACTATTTAACTGCGCTAGCCTAAACTCTAAATCTAAATTAGTCAATCTCCCAATAGGGTGCCTTAGTCTCCTTTTCAATAAGCGACGGACAGCGCTAGGATCAACGTAATAGTACAGTAGTAGTTTTCATTAAAAGTTTTGTTAATTAATTAAAAAGGGGTAAATTGAGCATGGACGGATATTTAGCAAAGAGGGTCTAAGTGTATGTTAGTAATGGTCAATGGTATGGGAATGGTGCAATGAAAGGGAGGTCAATGCAAGGAGGAATAAAGGATATAAAAGGGTTGGGTATTTGGTTCGATATTCCTTAGAATTAAATTATAAAACGTATTTACATTAATAGTGGTAAAAATCTTTAAGTTAAATCATTGTTATTGTATCTTTCTTTTATTTTCTCAATATTCATTTTTAAATCCTAAATCTTTGAGTATTGAGTTTCCAACCCTTTGTGAGATCTTAAGAATTCCTATTACCTTTGAAAATATTTTATAATTCTTCTCGAATGAACCTCGAACCTGTAGCTCTTACTTCGAGTGACCTTCGAATCACTTCCTCGAATCATTCCTCTGTGCTTCAAAGAAGTTTCTAAATCTCTCATCTCACTTTCAGGAACATCCTTGACCTTGTGCGTAGGTCCTCCGGTGACAGTATAATTTAATTCTCCGTAGTTCTCATTCTTTGCACTACTACGTCCTTTTAGGTGTTTTTAAAGTTTTAAAATGGCACCTGTTCAACGCACTCCTCCTCCAGGCGCTACTACTAGAGCTCGCGCTAGGGGCAGGCCAACAGCCACAAGGTCTGTTTCCCGCACTCACTCTTTGGAACCACTCGACCTTAGGGAACGGCAAAATTCAGTTCAATCTGTAGAAGACATCCCACAAGATTTTGAGGATTCTAGTGATGAAGAAGAAGGAGAGGATACAATGCACGAGGCACCATCAGCCCCAGCCAATCACCCTTCTGGTCAATCCTCAGAACCTGGACCATCTAACTCTCTGGAAGATTTCATGAGACTTTTCATGAAAACCCTTTCAAATCCAACGTCTTCAGAGGGATCTAAGTTCAAAACTCCTTCTATGAAATCTCCTGACAAATTTGACGGAGATCACCCTGACAGATTGTGACCCTTCTTGCAAACCTGCAAGCTACTGTTCCATAATGACCCTCGAAACTTCAACAGCAACTGATCAAAGGTTGTTTATGCTTCTTCATTCCTAGCCGGGAAAGCAGCAAGATGGTTTGAACCTTATCTGCTCATGCTTTCTTCAACAGAAACCCACTTACTTATCAATAATTGGGAAAATTTCAAAGACCAACTTTTTACGTTGTTTGGGGACCCTAATGAAACTGAAAACGCAGAAATTGAACTTGATTTTCTTCGCATGAGTGATAATGGTAAAGCCTCTGAATATATCTCGAACTTCAGAGAACTTCAAACTCGAGTAGGTTGGAATGATGCTGCCCTTAAGTATCATTTCAAGAAAGGACTTCCTTTGAGGATTCTGGATCAATTAAATCTTCACGGTCAGAAGATGACTACTTTAACGGATTTAATGGATTGAACCCTCAAACTTGACGGCGTTTATCAAGGACGACTTCAACATCGTCAATATGCCAACAAATCTCAAGGCCTAAATTTTAAATCGGGAACTTCTTCACACCCACGACCAAATCAATCCTCCTTGACTCAATCCAAACCCAATAAGGGAAAGGATAAACCTCAACCAAAAGGCTCAACCCCAGGCGATATCAGCAAAGTACTGGATCCTAAAGGGGAACATAAAGAAGCTGAGAGGAAGAGACAAGCAGATAATGGGTTATGTATGTATTGTGGGGGTAAGCACAAGTTGGAAGACTGTGTAAAGTTGAAGGAAAGAGAAGGTACTAGTTTGAAGTCAAAAAACTAGTAGATAGTTTACTTGTGTGCAAAGCAAACTATCTTATCTCTCCCAGTGCACAGAACCTCCATGTCTTAAGGACTGGAGTTGCCTTAAACCGCTTGAGATTCATTCTTTTTAAGGAGGATATCCCCTTCAGTTGTCTTATAGACTCTGGAGCTTCAATTTCTTTTGTTAGTTTATCTTTTGCCAAGAAGCTTCAACTAACATTTACAGATGTCAATTGAACTCCAATCTATTTGGTCGAATCAGAGGAACCCAAATATTGGGTAAGTAAGAAAGTTTTATGGGTTTTCAACTTTCCGAACTTTCCCCCCTTCGAGTGGGAATTATCAGTCTTGGACGCCCCAAGGATGGACGATAACATTCTTGGCCATGACTTTTTAGCGCATTGGAATCCCGAAATTGATTGGACTAAGGGATTGGTCACCCCACGCTCTAAGTATATTTCTGATTCTTCAATGCAGGTCAATAGGGAGTTAAACAACCCGCCTGACAACGTCCTGCTAGAGGACAAATCTCTTCCAGATGACTTGAAAGCATCTGATCTTTCTCTAAATGAGCAATTGGCTAACCTTTCTAGCTCGATGACTTCACTCGAAGAGGATTTAAATTGCCTCGAAGTAATCGAATTCTGCTCTCTCAATACAGGTATCCCCTCGACAGATTCTCTCAAAGATGAAGAGGAAAACCAAATCAATGTTGAAGCCATTAAATCAACTCTACCAGAAATCTACCACGATTTCCTGGATGTTTTCTCAATCCGCAAGGCCAATAAGTTACCACCTCATCGACCCTACGACCATCAAATAGAGTTAATAGGCCCAGTACCTCCGGCAGGTCCTGTCTATTCTTTGTCAAAGGATGAATCTCAAGTTCTTTGAGACTAAATTGCAGAGAATGTAGCCAAAGGTTTCATCAGAGCCAGTAAATCTCCAACCGGCTCCCCTGTCCTCTTTGTAAAAAAGAAGGATGGTAGTCTTAGGTTGTGTGTTGACTATAGAAAGCTCAACACAGTCACTAAGAAGAATGCATATCCTGTTCCTCCTATGTCATTACTTCTTACCCTTTTCAATGGTGCTAATTTCTTTTCTAAAATTGATCTTAGAGGCGCTTACAATCTGATTTGCATTGCAGAAGGTCATGAACCACTGACTGCAATGCGCACTAGATTTGGTAGTTTTGAATATTTAGTTATGCCTTTTGGATTATGTAACGCACCTTCAACTTTTCAAACTTTTGTTAATGATATCTTTCAAGATGTTGTTGAACAATTTGTAGTCGTCTATTTAGATGATATTTTAATATTCTTGAAAACACTAGATGAAAATATTCATCATGTTCAACAGGTCCTAAATCGTCTTCGAGATCATGGTCTCTACGCCAAGCATAATAAATGCAAATTCCACCTCAAATCAATTGATTTTTTGGGTTTTACGTTGTCCACTGACGGTTTAGTCATGGATGACAAAAAAGTCCAGAAAATCCTGGAATGGCCTGAGCCCAAAAACATTAAATCGCTCCAAGGATTTTTGGGTTTTGCAAACTTCTATAGAAGATTTATTAAAGATTACTCTAAAACTATTTCCAATCTTACTTCTCTTCTTAGAAAAGACATTCCTTTTGTTTTTACTTCTACAGCACGAAAGGAATTTGAAGCACTAAAAATGGCGTTCACCACAGCCCCAATTCTTCGACATTTTGATCCTTCTACTTCTACAATAGTTGAGACAGATGCAAGCGATTATGCTATTGCAGGGGTCATCTCCCAATTAAATCCTGAAACGAAATTGTTTCATCCTGTTGCTTTTGAGTCACACAAACTCATTGCAGCAGAATTAAATTATGAAATTCATGACAAAGAGCTTTTAGCTATTATCCATTGTCTTAAAAAATGGTGTTCTTTTCTTCTCAGCCTAGATAGTCCTTTTCAAATTTTAACAGATCATAATGCTTTAAAATACTTCATGTCTTCCAAAGTGTTAACCAGGCGTCAAGCCAGGTGTGCTGAATTTTTGTCTGAATTTTCCTTCTCTATTTCCTACCGCCCAGGTAAAAACTGCATTGTCCCAGATATCTTGTCACGTCGGGACGACGCATTTGCTGACAAGAACCCAGCAAATGTGCAATCAATCTTCAACAAATCAATGTTAATGACTCATCAACTTAATTCAATGACAATTCAATCTTTTCGAAATCCACTATCCAACATCCTCGAAGCTCAGTCGAAGGACAAATATTGTTTAGGGTTAAAAGACAAAATACTCTCGAAGCAAGGGGCCAAAAGATTTAGTATTGAATCAGGTCTAGTAGTCTTCGAAGGTAGAGTAGTCATACCCGACAACAATGAGATAAAATTATGGACTTTCAACAGTCGACATGATTCTCCATTAGCTGGTCATTTTGGGGTTGATAAAACCTACCAGTTAATAGCAAGGGATTTCTTCTGGCCAGGTATGACCAGGGAAATCAAGGCCTATATAAAAGCTTGTTACGAATGTAATAGGAATAAGGCTCCCCGTCACCGGAAGCATGGGTTGCTTCAACCACTTCCTATTCCCTCTAAACCTTGGGAATCTTTATTGATGGATTTAATTACTCAACTTCCTTTTTCTAATGTTTTTGATGCTATATTAGTATTAGTAGATAGATTTTCAAAAATGTCTATTTTCATTAAAACCACTACTACTGCTACAGCAGAAGATTTGTCAAAATTGTTTCTAGAATATGTATTTTCCAAACACGGCTTACCAAATGATATTATTTCAGATAGAGGCTCATTTTTTGTATCCACATTCTGGACCCAACTGTGTCGACAACTCAATATCATGAGGAACCTCTCCACGGCCTATCACCCTGAAACCAATGGTCAAACAGAAAGAGTTAACCAAATCCTCGAACAATATCTTCGAATGTATGTCAGTTACCAACAAGACGATTGAACCACATGGTTAACATTGGCCGAATTCGCTTATAATAACTCGACTCATTTTTCGACGCAACAATCTCCCTTCGAAACCATTTATGGACGACATCCTCGATTCAACTCAATCCATGTAGGAACTAATCATCCTGCGGAACATTATCTTCGAACTATATCATGACTCCAAGAAGAACTTAAAACAAATTTGGAATCAGCGATTCGAAGATACAAGGAACAGGCCGACAAACATTGACAATCTGCTCCTTCCTTTAAACCAGGCGACAAAGTATGGCTTGACGCACGAAACATTCGAACAACACGACCATCAAAGAAACTGGCTGAAAAGCGCTTGGGACCATTCAAAATCGACTCTGAAGTCTCTAAAACTGCATTTCGACTTAAGTTACCTCCTAAATGGCAGGCGATTCACCCTGTTTTCCATGTATCTCTCCTGGAACTGGCTCGAGAAATATACCCGGGCAAGAACCAACCCCCTCCGGAACCCGTCGAAGTAGAAGATCATCTAGAGTGGGAAGTAAGTCATATCCTTGTTTCAAGAATGCGCAAGGGGAAAATTCAATACCTCGTGGAATGGGAAGGCTTCCTCAATGACTCAGACAAAACATCCTGGGAACCAGCCATCAATGTTTCTAACACCCCTGAACTCCTAAAATCTTTTCATTTGAAAAATCCTTTAAAACCAAAACCTTAAAATTTCTTTTATTTTAAATTTTCTTTTTCTTTTTCTTTCTTTCTTTTTCTTGTAAAAAATCTAAAACACCTCTTAAATTTCTTAGCCTTGTTTTCTTTTTTCTCTTCTTTTTTCTTTCTTCTCCTTCTATAAAATTTCCTCCAAAACCAACTAAAAATAAAATCAAAATTAAAATTAAATAAAAAAAAATAAAAAATAAAAAAAATAAAATAAAAATAAAATAAAAATAAAATAAATAGAATAAATATAAATAATAAAATAAAATAAAATAAAATAAAATAAAATAAATAGAACAAACATAAATAATAAAATAAAATAAAAAACTCTTAAATCTCTCTAAAAATTTTCTTTTTTTCCTTTTTCAATTTTCTAAATACATTTTTTTCTTCAATTTAAAATTCTCTGTAAAATTTTCTTTCCTAAACATTTTTCTCGCTTTAAAACTTTCTTTCTTTTGAATCATCAAATCTTGTACGACACGACCATTTCCTCTAACTTAACTTCAACCTCTAAATCTCCCTATAAAAATTCTTTGAACAAATGATTCTTCTTTTCAAATTCTCTTTAAATTCTAAATTCTGTTTTTTTTCTCTTTTCTTTTTTCTTCCTCTCTTTTCAACTAAAATTTCCTAAAAAAAAATCAATCAACAACGTTTCGTAAAAAAACAAATTCTTCTTTCATTAAATTCTCAATTCAACAAATTCATCTCAATCACCAACCGTTTCTTTCCTCCCTCTTTTCTTACATAAATTTTTTCTCTTAAAAAACTTAAAACTTCTTTCTTTCTTATTTTAATTTTCTTCTTTCAAATTCTAAAGCAAAATTTTATTTAAAAAACTTCTTTTTTCTTCTCTCTCTCCTAAATCTTATAAAATAATAATATTCACCTACAATAATAAAAAAAAATAAAAATAAAAATAAAATAAATTAAAATAAAATAAAATAAAACTAAAATACAATTCTACTTTTCTACTTCTTTACATCTCTCCTTTTCATTTCAAATTTTTCTCTTTTAATTTTTCTCGAACCAATCTTTTCATCTTCTCCAAAACTACCCTTATCTCCTTCCTGCATTTCTCAAATATCTCCTCCTCTCCTACCGGAACCACCTCTCCAATCTCCAAGAGTTCCTCTGCCACGTTGAAGGAAGCAGCGTCAATAATTGTGTCGACCTCCCCACACAACTCTTCTGCGAACCTTACTCGTTTACCTTGACAAGGTTTCTTCGACCACACCTGGTCCAGTGTGTCTTCAGGTTCTTCGTGTCCACCCATGACCGGAGGGTTTGCCTCAGTTGGCAAAAGCGAGGAAGGCTCCCCAATTGGGTCTTCGATGGTATTCGATGTCTAAACAAAACTCATCAGTAACCTCATCCTTTAAAAAAAAAAAAAACAACAACTAAAAGCTTACTTTGAAGATAGGGTCAGGTTCTAAGAATAACCTTGGCTCCACCTCTACCTCTGCTTCTCTTTTCTCCTCGTCATCCTCGATGACCACCCGTCGTTTCTTGGGTGCCCGCCCTGGAACAGGGACTTCATCTTCATCTTCCTCCACCAATTCATTGACCTCTTCTTCGACACCCCGCTTTGAACTCGTGGCTTGGGTTACCCAGGTTGTGATCTTGTTGTTGAGCTCCTTATCATTCTCCCCCACCGATTGTTCATCTCCAACCAAGACATCCCAAATGTCTTCGACCACCTCTTTTGTTTTAGGGATTACCCAAAACTTGTTCTTGGTAAACCGTTGTTTGATCTCTGCGTTCTTCGTCAATGCATCGCACGCCACTTGTCGCCAACGGCAAAACTCGCATTTCTGGCGAGGGCCTCGCGTTGCCCTACTTAGACACAGAAGTATTCCATGCTTTCACAAGCCGTGCAAGCTTGGGAAAATTGTCGCGTAATCATTCCCCCATCCGCTTTAGGGTGTGGAGGCGTAGGTGTGGGAGTAGGGCAATTCATTATAAAAGGGAAATTAATAAATAAGAAGAAAAATATATATGGAGGAAGGGAAACTAGTGTGAGAAGATGGCTCAAGCTCAACGGAGTTCGCAATTCTTATACCCGGGCATCTGTCACGCGCCACGTGACACTCGAGGCAAAAGCAGCTCATTAAATCAATAATATTGAGTCCTAAATCTATACTCAAAGCGCAGAAAGCAATTCTCCATAGCAACTGCGATCCCCCTTTGTGTACTTACTATTTAACTGCGCTAGCCTAAACTCTAAATCTAAATTAGTCAATCTCCCAATAGGGTGCCTTAGTCTCCTTTTCAATAAGCAACGGACAGCGCTAGGATCAACGTAATAGTACAGTAGTAGTTTTCATTAAAAGTTTTGTTAATTAATTAAAAAGGGGTAAATTGAACATGGACCGATATTTAGCAAAGAGGGTCTAAGTGTATGTTAGTAATGGTCAATGGTATGGGAATGGTGCGATGAAAGGGAGGTCAATGCAAGGAGGAATAAAGGATATAAAAGGGTTGGGTATTTGGTTCGATATTCCTTAGAATTAAATTATAAAACGTATTTACATTAATAGTGGTAAAAATCTTTAAGTTAAATCATTGTTATTGTATCTTTCTTTTATTTTCTCAATATTCATTTTTAAATCCTAAATCTTTGAGTATTGAGTTTCCAACCCTTCTTGAGATCTTAAGAATTCCTATTACCTTTGAAACTATTTTATAATTCTTCTCGAACGAACCTCGAACCTGTAGCTCTTACTTCGAGTGACCTTCGAATCACTTCCTCAAATCATTCCTCTGTGCTTCAAAGAAGTTTCTAAATCTCTCATCTCACTTTCAGGAACATCCTCAATCTTGCGCGTAGGTCGTCCGGTGACAAGTATTCATATAGGACCATTAAAATCTTCTAGACAAATGATCATTCAAGATAGTTCACATATTTGTACTTGACCTCAGCCTGACAATTGGGGGCCTTTCTTCAAGAATTCTGTTATAATCCAGTAAGTAAATGTTTCACAGAAGGTACATGTAAATAAAAATACCTATAGAAACATTTGAATAATTACAAAAGGTTGGGGTCACTTATATAGTGATTACAGAAAAAGAAGCCCTGTTATATAAAAAAATTGTGATATTGAATCAACAATTTTACCACTAATTTAACATATAATTGTTCTTAGTGGGAGTCTGTCAATAGACCAATTAAATTTATGATCTTTGCAGATGATAACCAATTAAACTGAATAATTGATTTCTTTTAACAGGACTTTTAATCCCTTTCTATTGGTTTGTAAAATTTATTTATATTTGAAAAAGAATCTTACTGACAGTTTTTTTTCTTTTTAAATATAAAAACACGGCTAAATATTGTGGACCAGTTAAATCAAGTGACCACTTAAAAAGCATATTTGACTTTTGGCACTTAGAAATTCACATCATACCAATAAGTAAGCAATAAAATTGTCTTCAGTGGTATTGAAAAATACTGATAAAACTCCTTTTGAATTTTTCATATCTAATCTTTCAATTCTTTAGAAGAAATTCCACGTAAAATGTGTGACAGCAATGACATTGTACGTAATAAGGCAAAACCTTATAACTTAAGCCCTAGAGCTGAAAGACCTGTTACAGGACATTCAAATGGAGGACCAGGACTCTCCCATAATAAACAACACTCCACCAATGTCTCTGGAGGAAAGGGAAAGGCTTTTAAAGCAAGTTTCAGTAAAGAAAGTAAAAAATACATTACAAGAACAAATTCACTCCCTATCCACCCTACTGAACACCTTGACAATAAGAATCAACAATATAGTGGACCAGATCAACAACCTTGAGAAAAGAGCAGCTCAAGGTTTCATAGAAGTCAACCAAGCTCTAGTAGACATAAAGGCTCAACCACAAACAGTGGCACCCACTGTAGACAATCTTATAGTACTAGCTATAGGCCTTGACCAAGGGAGTTGGAGAAAAACCAGAGAGAAAATCCCCTGTCCCTTTAGAAAAATAGAGTGAGATTTACTTGCTAAAGTAAGTTGGTTCCTGTTTTGCTAAAGCTCCTTTTAAACACACTTGACTGCTTGATGAGCCAAGAAAGTAGTCCCCAGATAGACTACCAGACCAAAGAACTGAAATGTAGAACAAAGTCCACACCAGAGACAGCAAAGATACTTGATGTAGGCTGCAAATCCACACCAGAGACAGCAATAATACTTGCTATAGCTTGCAAGACTATAACAGAGAAAACAGTTGCCAAAGTTAAGTTAAATGAAGAACTTACTTGCAACAAACACAGCCAATTGTGGCCAGAAAACAGTGAAAACTGAGTGAGGAACAATGAGATCACCTCCAGATGGTTGTATGATGATTAAGGTTGCCCCAAACTGTCTTATTCACTATGTACACACAGACCACTAACTAAGAGCCCATGCGCACCCACCAAATTGCATAAAAAACCCTCCTGGAGCGTTCCCCAACCTCCTAAAACAGAGGCGGGCGGGCCACCCGACGTCGGAGATGCCGCCTGAAGCGGCCCGGCCTCCCCAAAGCCAGAAAACCAATAAAAACCACTAATCTACTTAGAAAAATTAGCTACAACTACTAAAACCTTTAAAACACGGAATTTCACTATAACAACATTGTGACATGAAATATAGAGAAAAATTAGCTCTATCGAATGGTACTAAGCACTTAACCCTAAGACTTAAGGTTAGCCCGTAAAACACAAAAAACAAAATTAAACAGCAATCTTTTATAAATGAAAAATGAAGAAATAACCCTTTAAAACTCAGAATATGAAAAATGTCTCCAAGACATAAAATATAGAGAAAAACCAGGGCTATCCAATGATAGCACCCACATACCGGCAGACCCAATATCCACGGAATAAAACCAGAAAAATACCCAATTCTTTAACAAATGTCAATTAAGACATGCACAAACTGCACCAAATCACACAACAAAGGCCCCTGCCAATGTTGGAAGACCACACCACCAATTCCATAGCAACACCTCCAGCCCAAGAGGAGGAACAAAAAATAACAGTAAACAAATGGAAATGGGATTGGTACTCCCAAAATTACAACAATCCTCAACAGCAGTGCTCCAGCAGTCACCCTTACAGGGGAAAGGCAAAGAGAGGCAGGGGAAGTGGGATAAGATCTTGGTAAGTCATCCAACTCCTCAAAGTCAATTTTATCAACCTGACAATGAATTACTTATAGGAAATGAGATTGATAAGGAAATATTGGGTATTTTTGATAATGATTTAAAGGATTATTCATTTGAAAAAAATATGTTAAACTTGTCTTTACATGAGGACAATATAAATAGTTTTATTGATCACCAGGATAATGCTATTAATATAAAAATTGAATCAAATGATGAGTCTTCTGAGTTGGACACAGAAAAAATAAAATATTTTTTGAAAAAGAATCCAATGGAATCAAAACTAATAAGTAAATTGTTATTGAGAATTGAAAAATTTGAAGAGTTCTTAAAAGAGTCAAACAATAATACAGAAAATGTATTATTACAGCTAACACAATCATTGATTACTACAGCCAATAAATTAAAAATTATTGAAAATTCAAATGATAAATTGATCAATAAGAATAAAAGATTGAATTCTGAGATTAGGAATTTAGAAAGTAAATTAGAACATACTCAGAATGTTATGGCTACCATTGAAGGATGTGTTAAATTATCTTTTTCAAATGTAAATGATACTCTAACTCATGTACCTGTAATAAAGGATAGTTTACAAAGAGTAGAAATAGAAGTAGAAAACATATTGAAAAATACTTTAAAAACAAAAGACAACACTTCTTATGTGGCAAGAGTACCTGTTTTCATGAAACACACAAATGAAACACCAATTATGGAACATGAACATAGTGTCATGGGCTCTGAGAGCAGTAAATCAGTAAAAGATGAAATAAATGATCATCTTTCCAAAGTAAGTGAATTACTGAATATTCCTCAGGTTAGGGAAGCAAGAACTAACCAAAAGAACTGGCCTAAGTTAGATCAGTACCCTTCTTTTGACGTGGATTCAAAATCTGATTGGCAGCAATTCATACAAAGAATTGATAACTTAAAATTTCATACAAATTACCTGATGAAGAAATTACTTCAAAGTTAATATCTTTATTTACAGATGTGGCCTTATTATGGTTTGAATCTGTATTGAGTGAGGGAATTAATTACTCCTGGAATGAATGGAAGGCACTAATTGAAAGGCAATTGGTGGCCCAAAATTTAGAATCACTCAACAAAGATTGTATGAAAAAGCCAGATATAATCCAAATGCTGGAGATAAACCCATGGTAATTTTAATGAATTTAATAAAAATCACAATAGCATTGGATCCAAAAATAAATTATGAAGAGTGGAAAGAAAAGATAATATACAACTTGCCTATATCAGTTAGAGACATTATTGTAGCTAGAGCTAAAACCATCAGAGATACCTCTGGATTCATTAATATATGCAATGAGATATTATTAAACCACAAGTATGAAACCAAGTATAACAACTACAGACAAAGTGTTGACGTGGTAAAACCTACTACAAGTAAATTGCCAGTGGAGAAGAAAAAACCTTCAGCTCCCCTTGTTCCTAAACGACAAGAGAATAACACTTGTTATAAATGTAATGAGCCTTGGGTTAAGGGTCACACGTTATGGTAAGGTAAACTCTTACAGTCGCCTTGCTGTAAGCAGAATCCGGAGGAGATATGTGGATTTAGCTGAAAACCCCGTCCTTCCAATAAAAATAATAAAATGGGAATTCTAAATCACTAAGCTAACCAGTCTACTTGGATCTGATTGATAAAAATAATGAAACTCTAAAATATTTAACGCTTATTGAGATTTAATGATTGTGGCTGTTGAGAAAAAAATACTGATAACAACAATTAAGGTGTACCAGTGAAAGATCTGAAAAGATTGACTTTTATGTTTTTATAATAATTTGAATTTTTATGAGACAGCAATAATCAAGTCCCAGTAATGAAGACCTTTCTAAAGATACCCTGTATGAAGTGTGATTTAAATTGTTCAGTAGTATTTCTAAAATGTTATATATAAAATTAAAGTTATAAGGGTATTACAAATTTATTTAATTTGTTGAGTAATAAAAAATAAGACCGTGGTGGTTAATGATTAAGCTGTATGTTGCATTCCCCTCCTCAATTTCGAGTTTGAGAGGCTCTTAAGTATTCCTAGTCACGTGCCTAAGTTTTCCCCTCCAGAGCTCACCCAGAGTCAATCCGGAGCCCGTACGGAGTCCGTACGGAGTCCAAGCGGACTCAATTAGAACCTTTAAAAATATAATAGAAAATCTAGAAAAATTACACATGATAGAGCCACTTTCCCTTTACATTCCAAACTAATTTTAGTAGTCTGCGCAGCTCTAATCACCACGTGAAAATTCATTAAAGTTAAGTAATTTTTAAAAACGTAAGTATTTCTATAAAACTTTAAAATTCATTTAAAAAATATAAGAAAAATAGTAAAAATTCTGGGAAAATTTCCCAAGGTTCTTGAGTGACTCGACTTGATACTTATAAATTTTTCAGACCGTAAAAATAAGTTTTCTCCGTAAAATAAATTGTTTTTGCGTAGGCATTTGCTTTTAACCAAATTTCTTTATATTTAAAACTCAAAAAAAATTTAATAAAACCCTTTTATAAAATAATAACGCCAATCTTGCGCGCCGTAATAACTTCATTTACGTACTTAGGTGCCATACTAAACTTTAGGCTACCACATCCTCCCTCCAATTGAGAATGTCCCCATTCTTATAAATTTGCATAAGTGGTTGAGCAATTCCAAAAGAATTATCTTTTCTAATAAAATAATTTGATAAACTTGTTTTAGCTGGTCTTCTTTTAATTCTTTATAATAAAAACGTTGTTTCTTCTTCTCTGGCTTGATATAACATAAAATAAAATAAAATAAATCTTGTGATGATTCCACTACGAGAGCAAGGTTTGAATCCCTTCAGACTCCCATTAACCAGTCTTCCTTCTTGTCACAGCATTGAGAGAGTGGATCTTCCTATGAGCCAAATACTCCTGATTCCAACCTCATAGGGCCCCCCACTGAGCCGAATTCTATGATTCCAATCTCGCCATAAGGTCCTCCAAGCTTCAAACCAAAAATGGCCTAACAATGAGGCACTAAAAAAATCATTCCCTAAAATCCAACTACCATCCTAACTTCTGATTCCTTCATCACAATTTTCAAACTTTGCTATACAGCAAACCCATAAAATACTTTTGCCAGGCTTCCAATAATAATATTAACTTTAGACCATGTTAAAGCGCCACAAATTTCACCTAATTACTCATTATGCTTTCCTTAGCATCATCACCACCTAAAATTTTAATCTCCTAAAGCTTATCAGCACCCAATTCCAGAAATAAGTGAATAACCAGTTGAGAGTCTTAGTGGACAGTGATAAATTAAAAGATTGAATTGAGTTATCCAAACAAGATTGACATTCCAGTTTAAAGTCTTGGTGGACCAAACATATAATCGATTGCCAGTTTATGGTCTTGGTGGACCAAAGATCGTTTAAGCGCATAAATAACTTGATATATTCCTAAATAAGGCCTAGGCTTGACCAAAGATTGAATAAATTTGATAATCCAGTTTAATGTCATAGTGGACCAAACATTTGATTGACAAGTAATCCAGTATAAGGCCATAGTGGTCCAATGAATGTTGAATTATCCTGCAGATATTAATTTTCCAGTTTAAAGTCATAGTGGACTAAAACAATGAATGAACTACCAGTTTAAAGTCATGGTGGACCAAACATTTGATCAATAAGAAATCCAGTTTAAGGTCATGGTGGACCCAACAGCTTGATAATAGTCCAGTTTAAGGTCTTGGTGGACCTAACATTTGATAACACTCCAGTTTAAGGTCTTGGTGGACCTAACATTTGATTGATAACAAAAATAAAAAAATACGTCTCCAAAAATATCCATAAAATCTTGAACATCCTTGAAATTCAGTTTAAATTCTTAAAGGACTAACAGCTCCAATATAAAATCTTTAATGACAGTCTTGAAAATTAGCCAGTTTAAAGTCTTGGAGGACTAACAGCTCCAAAATTTGTATAAAACCTTAAAGAATGTCTTGAACAGTAGCCAGTTTAAAGTCTTGGAGGACTAACAGATGTCTTGAATTAAAATCCCATAGGTATTGAGTTCCCCTAGACCCTGTTTCCTGTCTAAACTAAATGAATAAAACTAAAAAGAATGAAGACTGAAAAATAAAACTAAGAAATATAATAATAATTTTGATTTAATTAATTAATTAATTTTTTTATTATTATTTTTTTTTATTTTTATTTTTATTTTTTATTTTTTATTTTATTTTATTTATTTTATTTTTATTTTATTTTATTTATTTTTATTTTTATTTTTTATTTTTATTTTTTTTATTTTTATTTTTATTTATTTATTTATTTTTAATTTTAATTTTGTTTTTAATTTAAAATAAAAGATTTTAGAAAAGATAGTTTTGAAATAAAAGTTAAAATTTAATTTTTAAAGAAAGAAAAAATAATAATAATAATAAAAATTTCAAAATAAAATTTTAAAAGATGCCCCCCAGCCATTTGATGAGCCGTACCCTTGACATCATACCCACATCCAAGTGCAACTTGATGTGGTTACACAATTTTGAGAAATTGAAAAGAAAAGAAAATAAATGAAAGTTTTTAGAAGATAATTTTTATAATGATGATCACTGGGTGGGCTCCCTCCAATTTATAAAAATGATTAGAGATCACCAGTGAGCATCACCTTTACAATAATTCATAATATATATTAAAGAAAAGAAATCACAATCTAACATAAAAAATCAAAAACAAAACAAAATAAAAGAATCTTGAATCCAGCGTTGAGAACGGTGTCTCTTGATTCGTTCCAGTTTATAGTCTTAGTGGACTTCCTAAAATTAAAAGACAAAGCCAGGATTCAACTAGAAACAGGGAAAAGTTTGGAAACGAACATTATGGGGTAATTGTGTATAGAGCAGCCAGCCCATCAATTACCCCCACACTTGCCAATATTAAATTAAGAAGGTTCCCCTGTGAACACTTCTTCCAATAATTTTTTTCTTTTTTTTTTTTAAAAAAAACATCATAGTTTATCCTCATTGCGGAGGAATCCATGAAATTTCGTAGATATCATAGTTTATCCTCATTGCGGAGGTAAACTTCGGCACTCCTGGTGCCTCTAGGATAGAACCGTTTCACTTGATCGGCCGCTACCCTCTTCTTCAATACTACTCCATCCAACTCTTCTAACACATATGAACCACCGGAAACTTGCTCCTTGATTTTATACGGTCCATTCCACCTATCTGCAAACATCTTTCCCCATTGACTTTCCAAACTCCTATTATACACCAAGACCATATCTCCTGGGTTCAAAGGTTTCCTTAATCAATGTGCCAACCGCTCATCCCAATATCTAACTGATTGATTTCGGATCTTCATCATCCGCCAATATGCCTTTTCTAAATATTCTTCTTTCTTTTCTAGCTGCATCATTCTTGCACACAATAATTCTTCAGTAGTTTTGACCGTGTCCCAGTCAACTCCAAGATATGATTCAGCTTCTAAATCAACCGGTAAAACTGCTTTCTGTCCAAAAACAAGTTCATAAGGTGAAAATCCGGTCGTCCTTTTGGCAGTGATTTGATCAGCAAATAAAACTAAAGGTAAATAGTGCCTCCACTTTTCGGCACTTGTCCCACACATTTTAACTAAAGCATCCTTAATAACTTGATGCCCTCTTTCAACCATGCCTTCAGCTTCAGGATAATATGGGGTTGCTACCCTAACCTTTGATCCAACTTTCAATACGGCCTCTTTAAACTCTGTCCCAAATTCAGGACCTCCATCTACCATTACCAACTTCATCACCCCATACCTATATACCCAATTATTCAAAAAAAATTCTGCCACATTTTTGGAAGTTAAATTAATAAGAGGCGCTGCCTCTACCCAACCAGATAAATCATCTCTGGCCACAATTAAATATTTATACCGTCCCTCTTTTATATGAACGGCATCTAAACTAACTCTCCCAAAGAGCGTATATTCACTGGTCGCGCGTCCAGGTTCTTTTGGCCTTAAATAACTTTGTCTTTGACATTCTTCGCATGACTGAACCCACTGTTTAACAGCCATCTTCATGCCAGGCCACCAAAATCGATAAGAAATTCTTCTAAACGTTTCTCCAACGCCTCTATGCCCGAGATCTTCATGCAGTGATTTCAAAACTAATTCTTGCCCCTTCTGTTGAGTTATAACTACTTGAGGATTTGGATACCTTCTCCTCATTAAACTTCGACCAGATAGGTAAAACGTAGATGACTTCCTCTTGATAGCCACCCATTCATCGTCTTCACAATCTTCTGGCCTCTCTAAAGTCAACAAATATTTGACTAACAAAAAATAAAAACCAGTCTGACCCCAGACTTCATCTTGAAAATCGATTAATATAACATCAATCGGGACTTCTCTATCACCAATATCACCTGCACATGAATGAGCCAATAATTGTTGACCCCTAAATAAATTTTTAATCAAGCTATGTCGACATTTTTCTTCTGAACCTTTGGATCCTTCGTAAACTGTATTTGAAAATACCTCTATCTCTTTATCCACCCTTTTATTTAAATTCTCTAATTCTCCAACATATACACCATTCCTTAATTTACTACTATCCCACACCACCAATCCATCTTCCTCTACATACACCACATCTTCTTCTACCTCCTTTCTACCGAATTTATCTACACCTTTTCCAACACCTTTATTAACATAAAAACTATTTTCCAGTTTATCCTCTTGGTGGAGGTCATCATCACCATAATCTAAACACAATAATCCGGCCAGTTTAACCTCATGGGGGAGGTATAGAAAGTCTTCAGCTCCTTTAGTGCTGGCTTTGATAATTGGTATATCTTCATCGAACTCCTCTGAGTCTGAATCTTCTTCAGTGGGTGGTCTCCTTGATAAACCATATGGCATAGTAAAAGTTTTGCCAGGCTTATGAACTAAATCAAACAAAAAATGTTGAATAAAAGCTACCCATCTTGTCATGGGTGCGTTCGGTAAACTTGGGGAATTAATCATCTGGATTAACGATTTTGCATCCACTTGCAACTCAAAATGTTGCCCCCACAAAATATGCTGAAGTTTCTTCAGTATTTTTGCCACACCACATAATTCCAATTTCGGTTGAGAATATCTTGATTTGACCTCAGTAAATACTACAGATTCATACCTAACTGGCCTGATGTAACCAGCTTTATCCATCTGAGACAAAACCGCCCCAGATGCAACCTGACTTGAATCAACTGCTAAATAAATTCTACCAGCATCTTTTCCATAATCCAACTTGTGCAGGACTAAATCCTTCCCCACAACCTCCTTCAACTTCACAAACGCCTTCTCACACTCTTCATCCCACTCCCAGTCTGCATCCTTTCTCGTTAACCATCTCAATGGAGCTTCCAATGAAGAAAAGTCCTTAATAAACATTCTAACATATACGCAAACACCTATAAACCCTCTAACTTCGGTTGTATTCTTGGGTCTTGGCCAGGACTGAATTTTGTTAACTTTCTTCTTGGACATAATCCTACCCTCTCTACATACCACATGGCCTAATATTTCTAAGGCTGGCACACAACATGAAAATTTTGAGCCTGAAATAGTTAAACCAGCCTCTTCAATTCGAAACAAGATTCTTTCTAAAGTAATTGCAAACTCCCAAATGAATTTGCATATCCCGGGATTCTCTTCCAAAACCTGGTTATCATAGTCGGTTGTTGGTCCCTTAATTCCTCCATCATCTATAAAGATTCCAGCATATTGTGGAATTTCATCTTGAAGGATCCAAGCCATCTGAGCTTGATAAACTGCAACCGAATTTGTTGCTCCTTGAGGTAATCTTGTTAACTGTAAACGTCCTAGTGGTGTATCGAATGTAGTGAGAGGCCTTGAGTCCGGATGTAACTCTCTCTCATCATATCCACCCATAATATCTCCCAAACCATAACACACTCTCCCTGCAAACGTTTCAACAAACTCCTCAGCACTAGGTGGTATCCCAGCATCCTTTATTGTAACCCTATTTAATTCCCTAAGATCATGAACAACTCTAAGCTTGCCATTTGGTTTCTTGATACAAAATACAGGACTAGAATAACTTGAAGTTGATTGCTCATACAGTCCAGTGCGTATCCGTTCTCTGACAACTTCAATATAGGCTTCTTTTAATGCAGCTGGAATAGGAATTGGTTTCTGCTGCCACGGTTCATGACATACCACAGGAATCTTGTAAGGCTCCCCATAGGAATGCTTCAACACACCCCTCTCCTCTTCTACAAAAGCAATGGCCTTCTCTCGCTTGACCATCACATCCAACAACAACTTCTTCTCTTCTCCAGACAACCAACCATCAGGTCCAAAATTAACAACACCCAGTCTCTCAAAAGTGATTCTTGACGTCTCAGAAAATTCAGGCGGATTTTTTACCAAGGGGCTTTCATAAGGATCTCTTGATAACCTTGGTCTTCTCAAGGGTGGATTTAATTCAGCAGGTAGCAGTTCATTAATAGGTCGAACTTTATTTGCTACCTTCTTATATTTGGCTGCGTCCACATCTAAATAAGCTTGAGGTAAAACATTTACTTTTGTATCGCCATTAAAAATTTCATCAAATGAATCTTCTTCATCGTCAGAATAGGAGTAAGAAAAATTAGAAAAATATTTTATTTCATTTTTAAATTTTACCCTTTTCTCCTTTCCCTCTTCTATTTTATAAACAGATTTTCCAACACCTTTTCTTCCCTTATCCAACAGTAAATCACCCGTAAATAAAGTTGGCAGTTTAACCTCTTGCTGGAGAACTGAAATTGAATTTTCACAAAAATTATTTTTTTGTGTTTTAATTATACTGAGATTTTTAATCGGATTTTGATAAAATTTTTGCAGTTTACCCTCTTGCTGGAGGTCCGGAATAGAATTTTCACATAAATTATTTTTTTGAGTTTTAATTATACTGAGATTTTTTATCGGATTTTGATAAGATTTTCGCAGTTTACCCTCTTGCTGGAGGTCCAAAATAGAAGGAGATACTTGCAGTTTAACCTCTTTCTGGAGGTCCATAATAGAAGGAGATAATTGCAGTTTAACCTCTTGCTGGAGGTCCAAAAACATACCCTTCCAATTTTTATCCAACCTAATTTGGCCCATTTTGCCTTTTTTACCATTTTAAAATTTAATTGAAAAACAGGGTAAATCCAATAAACATATTGAAAAGTCCAAAACGTATTTGCACTCCAAAGTAATATTAACAGAAAATAATTGAGAATCCACTTGAATTATCTCCAAGTGAGCTGACCTATTTCAATCCAGGATCTCATCCTGAGGAGAGATTACAACATTAGAGTGATCAGCCCCTGCTACCCCAAAAAATGAGGGCCTTCATCCCTTTCCAACAAACATAATTCACCAGAAGCCGTCCGTTTTATATGCCGCTTCTTGGTGCAAACACAACACTGGCACAGAGTAGTGATCCCTGGCCGTGTTTCCCAACCTTCATCTCCAGGAGGCGCTAACTGCATATGTAACCTCCGCATATCTTCACCGGTGATCTCCAAACCAATACGCATGCCAGCTTGATACCCTATCCTGGCCTCAAAATACATCAAAAAAGGACCACCAAGAACAGTTTTGACTGCTCCTCTGGCCACATAAAAGTGAACCTTACCAACAGATCCACCAATGCCTAATCTGACATGCTCAGCTGTACCCATCAGCTCGGTTGCATGCCTTCCAATGCCTCTGAGGTTTCCCCCAGTTCCACTTTTAATTGGCAAGCCTATACTCGTCGCTTTCTCCAATGAAATTAAATTAATTTGAGACCCTGAATTTACCAAGGCCTTTACTTCTTTACCATTAAGAGTTACCAACAGGTAACCCAGGGGAGCAGAAAAATGTGTATCTACAACTTCCCCAAACTTTTCAGCATTTTCACAAATATATTCCACCTCTCCAGTGGAAACCCGACGCCTTGTCAAATGCTTCTTTTGCTTTTCAGCAAGCACCGGACTAATTGTAAATAACTCCCCCAAAGATAAGGGAATCTGCAGTTGATTCACCCTGTTCAAAACTACGTCCATCGCATTAGCTTGACCAGAAACTACTGGCCGCTCATACTGGACCTTTGATTTAACAAACTTGGCCCTGGGTACCTCTTGAGGTCCAACCGAGCCATCTTCACCCCCCATAATAACATCTTCACTTTCTATAACCCTAACTCCGTCACCAGATTCTTGCACTAATCCTGATCCATTGCTGGTCCTTCTTACTCCCTCCATTGGGATGGGACCGCTAAAACTTGGTCTGGGTAGAGACGCCAACGGTACGTCCTCCTCAGAATCCGAATCATCCTCTGGCATAGGCTCACCATTTAAATCAAACTTGCCATAACTAGGGGGCCCCATATCAGCAATCCCCTTCTGCATTTTATATAATTCGTCCTTAGAGTAAGGGTTCAATTTGTTGGCGGCAGTTTGAGCACTAGAATTTTTGTTCTTAGAGTAAGGGTTTACTTTGTTATTGGCCTTGCCAGGATTAGCCCTCAATTGGCTCTGGATGCTCCTCTTCGCCTTAGTAGCAGCTGCTCTTCTAGCAGCATTAACATCATATTCGCCAGCCATACAGCTACCCTCCACCTGGGCAACCGTCGCCAGCTCTAAACCTCCAAAAGAAGTAGAAAATGTGGCTTTACTGACCTCTTTCTCTTTACCTTTGTCAGCTTTTCCACCATTACCATTACCATTTTTGCCACCCTTTGCATTAACATCTTCATCCGTCACCTCTTCAAATCTGGCTCTCCTTTCAGCCGTTAAACTTCTTCTGACCAAATCAGAAGGAGACTGTCCATCACTGGGCTTGATGAACGAACCATCCGGAAATTTATAAAATTTACCATCAAATAAAACTCACCCAGCATCCATATCCTTATCAAGAGAAAAACAAACTGTTGCTCTGTTCCCCCTCCTATTACAATAGGAGCACACCTTTGGCTCGTCATAGCCACCTCTATAACTACTACCACCATTCCCACCATTTCTCCCATTGCCTGGGAAGCGGTTAACGTTATGATTGCCATTATAATTTTGACGTTCATAACCTCTGGACTGATAAGAAGTTGACGTCGACGAAGAAGCAATTGGGGCCTTGTTAGCCTTCTGGGTTTCTTGAACAAATATTTTTAACTGTTTAGTTAAATCGGCCAAATGATCGACAATCTTATTATCTACATTGCCCTCCACTTTAGCAGCAGGTAATCCCATTTGTGCCTTCTTGGCCTCCTGGGCTTTGACCATAATATTGTTGTTTTCGGCCAAAACTTCGCTAACCTTGCTAACATATTGAGTGCAGGACTCTTGATATTTGTCCAATGCTAACAACTTGAGATGGGCCTGAATGTTCTCTTTGATAACCTCCAGAGCCGGCAGTTTCTGCTCACCATTAGGCAGTTCCTTCATCAAATCTTTTCTTGAAAGATCCTTCAAGACGTCTATTTGAATATCCCTGCTGCATGCTGTCCAAAACAAATCTTTTGCTTGATTCTCATGCACTAACTCATCCACCAATATGAGATATTCCACCACTTCATCAAACTAAACACAGAGCTTTTTGAAGTCAGCCATAGAAGAAACTCCACCTTTTGCTTGCCAGTCTCCAACAATTTTATTGAGGTCCATCATAGTAAACCTAACACCCCATCTATCAACCATAGCTTTAGAAAGCTTAACCCAATCCTTGTCCTTGAATGCCTGCATAGCAATAACCTCTTTTTCCACCTCCCTATCAGCAATAAAAAACCTAACTTGCTTCACCATATCCACATGAGAAGCACCATCAACAGCAGCAGCAGCTTCATACCTGATAATGAACCATTTAACCTCCTCCCCATCAAACTTTGGGCCATCCCAAGAAACAATTCTAACTGAGGGAGTAAGAGGGTTAGAAGATCCAGAAGCAACAGCAGAAGAAGACATCCCAATAAGTAATGAAAAGTGTTAACAATCGATAAAATAACAAGCCTCTTGCAGGCCAATAACAAAAATCCAATTAGAGTTCCAGTAAATATGCCTCTTTCAGGCTAAGAAAGTTCTTGATACAAATAAGTCTTTAAAGAAAGCTAGAGAAATCAAACCCCACATTGGGCGCCAACTATGGTAAGGTAAACTCTTACAGTCGCCTTGCTGTAAGCAGAATCCGGAGGAGATATGTGGATTTAGCTGAAAACCCCGTCCTTCCAATAAAAATAATAAAATGGGAATTCTAAATCACTAAGCTAACCAGTCTACTTGGATCTGATTGATAAAAATAATGAAACTCTAAAATATTTAATGCTTATTGAGATTTAATGATTGTGGCTGTTGAGAAAAAAATACTGATAACAACAATTAAGGTGTACCAGTGAAAGATCTGAAAATATTGACTTTTATGTTTTTATAATAATTTGAATTTTTATGAGACAGCAATAATCAAGTCCCAGTAATGAAGACCTTTCTAAAGATACCCTGTATGAAGTGTGATTAAAATTGTTCAGTAGTATTTCTAAAATGTTATATATAAAATTAAAGTTATAAGGGTATTACAAATTTATTTAATTTGTTGAGTAATAAAAAATAAGACCGTGGTGGTTAATGATTAAGCTGTATGTTGTATTCACCTCCTCAATTTCGAGTTTGAGAGGCTCTTAAGTATTCCTAGTCACGTGCCTAAGTTTTCCCCTCCAGAGCTCACCCAGAGTCAATCCGGAGCCCGTATGGAGTCCAAGCGGAGTCCAAATGGAGTCCAAGCGGACTCAATTAAAACCTTTAAAACTATAATAAAAAATATAGAAAAATTACACATGATAGAGCCACTTCCCCTTTACATTCCAAACTAGTTTTCGTAGTCTGCGCAGCTCTAATCACCCCGTGAAAATTCATTAAAATTTAAGTAATTTCTAAAAACGTAAGTATTTCGATAAAACTTTAAAATTCATTTAAAAAATATAAGAAAAATAGTAAAAATTCTGGGAAAATTTCCCAAGGTTCTTGAGTGACTCGACTTGATACTTATAAATTCTTCAGACCGTAAAAATAAGTTTTCTCCATAAAATAAATTGTTTTTGAGTAGGCATTTGCTTTTAACCAAATTTCTTTATATTTAAAACTCAAATAAATTTAATAAAACCCTTTTATAAAATAATAACGCCAATCTTGCGTGCCGTAATAACTCCATTTACGTACTTAGGTGCCATACTAAACTTTAGGCTACCACAACATGTAATAAAAGAATAAATGTTATTGAAACCTCACAGAGTTCTGAACCAAGTAATCATGAAGATGAGAATGTGGAATCCAGTGAGGATTTTAAAAGTAACATATCTTACAGTGATGATGAAAATGAGATATTTGTATTAGAACAGGATATAATGTTCCTGAATGATGCTATACCTCATACAGACACATATTTAACTTCCATTGAGGAAGCTGAAATAATTAAAGATGTAACTCATGATACTTACAAAATAACACCTATCAGAGCACCTGTTATTATATGTGGAAAGGAAATGAATGCCATTCTTGACACTGGGGCTGCAGGTAGTGTAGTTTCAATTAAGACATTAATGAAACTTGATAGTAAGTACCAGGAAAAACTAAAACCTGTTCAAACAAAGAACTGGAGAGGTTTTGGTTCAGTATTAAATCCAATTGGCAAATACAAAACTGCTGTATTCTTTAAATATAATAATGGATATGTTTGAGCAGTATGTGAATTTGTAGTTATGGATAATAAAAATTGTAGTGATTGTTTTATTATTGGCAATGATTTATTGACACAATTTGGCATTAAACTATATCCTGCAAACAGTTGCTTCACTATAGGCATGAATGGTAAGAGAAAATTTAAAATATGTTCTGAAAACTCAGTGTATGCCATTTCTCCTAAAGAAGAACAACTGCAAGGTGGAAGAACCACCACTGAAATGGTTGAATTGGATAATGAAATCCAAAAGGCCTCTTTCAGTCCTCAACTCTCAAAATTGAAGAAGAAAATATTTTGAGATTGATTAAATCATATCCTATGGCATTTGCTCATGGTTCAAATGAACTAGGATTGGTCAAAGACCATGAGATTAAAATCTCTTTGAGTTGTGATTTGGATAATATTCCTGGCAGCTTGAAAAAGAAACCTTACCCAGCTTCTCCTGGAAAAAGGAAAGATACTGAAGACAACATAAAAATGTTATTGGAAATGGGTATTGTGGAAAAAGTAGACACAACACCTAAGTATTGTGTTATTTAACCAGTATTAATCTCTTATGAAAAAGATAAGGTAAGATTATGCAGTGATTATTGAGCTCTGAATACATACACTGTAGATGATATTTACCCTCTACCAAGGATAGCTTCTATCCATTCTACCTTACAAGGAGCAAAATATATTTCCTGTCTGGATGGAAACAAGGGTTACCACCAGATTCCTGTAGAAAAGAATTCTCAAAATTACTTATTAATAACCACACATATGGGTATATTTAAGTATGTGAGAATGCCATTTGGCCCAAAAAATGTGCCTTCAGTCTTCCAAAAATTAATGGATAGTGTTTTCCATCAGGAAATGGTTGAAGGATCAATTTTGGTCTATATTGATGACATCATAGTGTTTTCAAAAACATATGATGAACATTTAAATCACCTGGAAAGAGTCTTTCAAAAAATGGATGAAATAAAAATGACAATTGCATTAAAGAAATGTAAGTTTGGATTTCAATCCTTGAAAGTACTTGGACATGTTGTATCTGGATTACAAATTTGTGTTGACCAGAATAAGGTAGCAGCAATTAAGAACATTGGTATACCTAAAAATGTAAAAGAGGTTCAAAGTTTTTTGGGTATGTGTGGATATTACAGACAGTACATTAAAAATTAACAATCCATTGCAGCTCCTTTAACAACACTAATCAGGAAAAATGAAGCTTTCATTTGGAATAATGAAAGACAACACACCTTTAATAAATTAAAGGAATGTTTAATGCAGCTTGAATATTGGGACTGCCAGATTTCACCCTACCTTTTATCTTGTACACTGATGCAAGTTTCATAGGTTTGGGTGCTGCTTTACAGCAAAAACAGATAATAAATGTAAAATTATCTGAAGTAGTTATCTGTTATATATCCAGAACCTTAAGAAAAACAGAGTTGAGGTATGGTGCCACACAGCTAGAATGTTTAGCCGTGGTGTGGGATTTGGAAAAACTTCATTACTATCTGGAAGACCAGAAGTTTGAACTTATATCAGATTGCAGTGCAGTAAAATCATTACTAAACATGAAAACCCCTAATAGGCACATGTTTAGATGGCAACTAGCTGTACAAGAGTACAGAGGAAGAATGACAATCACTCACAGAGCAGGAACATTGAATTCTAATGTGGATTTATTATCCAGAAGTCCTTTGCTAAATGATGCTGACAACCCAGCTTATGTACCTGAAAATGAGGTTATACATAAATTTGGGATTTATATAGTGGATTTAGAGGAAGAATTTATGCAAACTATATTGGAAAATTATTAATCTGATAAAGATTTGACTAAACTATCTACCATTCTAAATGATCCAACTAATGCCTCCATGAGTGCATTGATTAAAACCTTGCCTCCAAAGTATATAAATGCGTTGGAAAAAGGTAAACTGTCAATTGAAGATGGATACATATATTACAGGAAAAAGTTAAGTAATGTAATAGTGATACCACCTTCTATGAAAGAGTTAATGTTAAGTACTTGTCATGATGACATCTTAGCTGGTCATTTTGACTTTAACAAAACATTAACTAGAGTTAAAAACACAGTCTGGTGGATAAACATGAAAGAAGATGTACAAAAATACATTGAAACATGTGACTCTTGTCAGAAATTTAAAGGATTAACTGGGAAGAGAGCTGGGTTGTTACAACAAATAGAGCAGCCAAAAGCTCCATGGGAAATAATAAACATGGATTTTGTGACTGGCTTGCCATTAGCAGGAAAATAAAGTTTCAATTCTTTCTGGGTAATAGTAGATAGATTAACAAAAATGTGTAAATTTATCCCTACCCATAAATAGGTATCTGTAAAAGACTTGGCATTACTATGGTGGGCTCAGATGATGAATACTTCTGGGTTCCCTAAAGCCATAATCTCTGACAGAGACCCTAAATTCACTTCAGAGTTCTGGACATCTTTGATGGAAGTATCAGTTTGTCAATTGAAATTGTCTACAGCACACCATCCACCAACTGATGGGCTGGCTGAGAGAATGATACAAACTCTAGAAGACATGATCAGAAGATATTGTGCCTTGGGATTGGAATACAAAGACAATGAGAAATTCACGCATGACTGGGTAACATAAATTCCTGGCCTTGAATTTGCTTATAACAGCACAACTTATTCAGTAACAGAGAAGAAACCATTTGAACTCTGGCTGGGATACGTACCAAATACCCCAGTAAATCATTTAAATAAATTACCAAGGTTAGATATACACCCTGGCACTAAATCCTTTATTCATATGCAACAAATGTGTAGAAAGCATGCAGAAGAATGCATTCAAAAAGAATTTGAATATGAAAAAAAAGGTGGGATAAATCTCACAAAGAATTTGAATTCAAAAAGGGAGATGAAGTCCTCATATCAACATTACATTTTAACTTACAAGGTAATGTTAAATTAAAGGATCACTTTGTAGGACCTTTTGTAGTAAGCAAAATGGTTAGTAATAATGCAGTGGAAGTCATATTATATGCTCCATATTATAGGAAACATCCAGTTTTCCCTATCTCATTATTGAAACCTTACCATGCAAATGATCCTGACTTATTTCCAAAAAGAAGAGGAATGCCTAAAAAGCAACCTGAAGAAATTGTGGAAAAAGAAGAGATTGAAAAAATACTCAAGAAAAGAATCCTTACTAAAGAAAAAGGAACTGAGTATTTATTAAGATTTAAAGGGAAATCAAATGAATTTGATAAATGGATACCTGAAAAAGGAATTTCTAATTTATCTACCCTTCTTAAAAAATTTAAACATAAATAAATTTCTGTTCAACCAGGTGAGGGGTTAAAAAACCTGTACTCATAATATTTTATTATGTTTTATTTCTTTAAAGTATAATCTTTAATGCTACAGAATTAATCTGAATACCTGAAAATTAAACAAATACATAAATAAAATGTATAACTTATCATTTTTTTATTGTTTTTTTTGGGTGGGCGAGTGTCAGCCTGTATATCCCCAAGACTGAGTAAAAAGTACTTATAAGTTATGTTAAACACATGAACTATACATGGGAATAATAATTAAGAGTACACAAATAGTATACATAAGTAAATTTATGATAATATACAAAATATGCCATTATAACACATTATATACATGCATATATCCACCTTTTATAAGTCTTAGGTACTTAATATTTAGTTGGAATATGTTAGGGTAATATTAAGAGCCTTAAGTATAAGGCTACATAATTTTTAAGTACACTTAAAGCTGTTATTTTCACTGTTTTATGCAAAAAACAAGAAATACGCTTTATTTCACTTAAAATTTGACTATATGCCCCATAAAATTGAGAATATCAAAAATGCGCATTGACAGATCAATTTTTCTCATTTAGGACTATTGATTTGGCTATTTAAATTCATAAAATTAACACTTTTAAAATTTGGTGTTTTTTATGCCAGAAATGGCTTCTGTGTACTGGCCACATACTGCCTGCTTTTTTCCCGTGTGAATAGCTTCATTTTTAGCAAAGTTAGCTTTTTCACACTATAATTACCCCACATTATATTCCCACTGTGAGGAAACACACTAAAATAGGCGACAGGCGCTTATTGGGTGTCCTAGCTTAATTAATAATGCATTGACTTGTTTATATGCACTAATTTCATTAATAACCTTACTCTTGGCGTCTTATTTCATCACCACGCTTAAATTCGCCTAAATTTAGTCAAGGATTTACCCATGCAAGCGCCTTCAAAGGACTGCATATAGTTACCCCACATCTCACGCTCTTTTTTGGGTTTTTGGGTGATTTCTCAGTCAATATTGGGTATTTTTGAATTAGAATTTCACGTAGTATAATGTCAGGATTAGCCCCATTATTTCTACAGTGAATCTCCCTTATTATTAAGCTATTATTAACCTTTAAAATTCCCCTTTAGGCTTTTATATTATAGTTTACTACGCATATATTCTCTTTTTATCTTATTTCTTAATTTTGATGGATTTTCCTTATTAATACAGGATTTTGGCAGTTATTACTCTTCTAATTATGTCAGGGATTACTGAGAATGTTGATGGGCATTTCTATTAGCTGTTTAGAGGCGTCATCAACTGTGTATTGAGTGGTACATCAAGGGAATCATTGGGGAACTCATTGTGTATAAAAGGAGGAGGGTTTTTGGTTGTATTTCTTCATTCTTTATCATTTACAATTTAACCAATATAACCAAATAAATTACAATACATATCAATTAGTACTTTTATAAGACTTTTGAATAGTATCTGAATTAAAAAATCTATTTTTCTACCAACTACAAAGATTTTAAGCCATATATAAAAATAGTGAGAATTATATTACTGAGACCTTTAATTTTGATTATATTTTACTACTTGTTGGATTTATACTACAGTATTCATATAGGACAATTAAAATCTTCTAGACAACTGAAAATTAAAGCTAGTTCATGTCTTTGTACTTGACCTCATCCTGACAGCATCCTTAATAAATTTATGCCCCCTTTTAACCATTCCTTCTGCTTCATGATAATTTGGGGTCTCCACCCTAACCTTTGAGCCAATTTTTGAAAAAAACTTCCTTGAAGTGTGTCCCAAACTTGGAGCCACCATCAACAGTCACCAACTTCATAACACCATACCTATACACCCATTCCTTCATCAAAATTTTGCTATATTTTTAGCAGATAATCTAATAAGAGGCACAGCCTCCACCCAACCAGAAAAATTATCCCTTGCCACAATCAAGTACTTATATTTACCTTCCTTGATGTGAACAGCATCCAAACTAACAAGCCCAAAGATATTATTTTCACCAGTAGCATGTGCAGGTTCTTTTGGCCTTAAATAAATTATTCACTGACATTCTTCACATGACTGAACCCAAGATCTAACAGCCATCTTTATGCCAGGCCACCAAAATCTATCAGCAATCTGCTTATAAATTTCTCCAAAGCCTCCATGCCCTATATCTTCATGAAGAGATTTCATCACCAATTCTTGACCTTTTCTTTGAGATACAACAACTTGAGGATTCGGATGTCTTCTTTTCATAAACCTTCTACCAGAGAAATAAAAACCAGGTGACTTCATTTTGATAGCCACCCATTAACTTTCATCACATTCTTTTGGTTTTCCCAGAGACAACAAATATTTCACCATTAAAAAATAAAAACCAGTCTGGCCCCGAATTTCATCAGAAAAATCCAATAATATAACATCCAAAGGAACCTCTCTGTACCCAATGTCTCCCACTTTTGAGTGAGCAATCATTCTCTGAGCAATCAGCTGTTTTCTGAATTCCACATAATCCACCTCCTTTGAAAAGAATTCCATGCTAACACTATCCTCTTTCAGAGTGCAAACATACACACTATTAACCAATTTCTAATTATCCTAAACAACCACACCATCCTCATCTACATAAACCTCATGATCATCTAGACCATTGACATCATCAAATTCAACAAAAATAGAACAAGCCAGTTGAACCTCATGGAGGAGGTGGTTGTCATCTTCATAAGTGTCATCCCAAAAATTTTCATTAATTAACTAACTTTTTTTAACCTCTCTTTCTGGAGGAGTTAAAAATAAGAGAGTGTTAATAATCTTCAAAAATATTTTTTCTTGATTTTAAAATTATACAGAGATTTTAAGTTGATTTTTATTTTTATGGTTCAGTTTAGCCTCTTTCTGGAAGTCAAAAAGAGAATATTTATACACTTTTTGTTCTTGATTTTTTATTTGATTATTCTGAGAATTTTATTCTCTTGATGTCAACTTTTTGAAATGCAGTTTATCCTCTTGCAGGAGGAAGACAGAAATAAAAAAACATTGAAGGAAAAGAGAATTCAAAAGAGATCATAAAAGAGACAATAAAAATTTTTCAGACAGTTTTAGGTAGTTTATCCTTGTTTCAGAGAATTCATATTCTTGATATCCCCTGGTAGAAACCCATAAATTTGCCTCAAGGGCATCTCCACATATTCCAATAAGCACAAAAACAAATCACCAGAATTTGTGCTACCATAGGACATAAAAAATAAACCATATTTTTCAAAATATGAGTACATCCAATTCATACACCATATTATCCAAAATCTCTGCACTCTTCATAAGTGCAGGAAAAACCATGTCCACAATTAAAATCTCTTCCTGAGATTGAAGCAAATCCTCCATACATATTTCAATTTGGTCATCCTAATCCACCTTTTAATTGCAGTTAATTTCTGCTCCTGATGGAAAAAACAATGAGAAATTATCCTCTGAATAATCCTCCAAATCAACCAGAACAATATCTTCCCCAAAATTCAAAAATTCTTCATTAGTGACAGAAATATTTCCATCTTCAGTAAAATCTTCTTTCCTAACAGAATTTTCATCCAAAACAATATCCTCAGGCTGGCCAAAATGTTCAGGAATAGCTAAATCCCAAATTTCAACAGTAACTACTTCTTTTATGCCATCATCCTTTACCTCTTGATCCATCAAAGTGTCTCCATCAGGCTCCAATTCAACATCAGTCAGGGAATCTAGATAATTCAAAACAGTCTTCATTACCAACTCCATAGTTGGAGCTCTACTTTCTACAGTTCTACTAGTCTTCATTGAATTATCATTTTAAAGAAATTCACAAACAACCTCTTTAACCTTATTCCACATAGCATTCCAAAAATTGTACTTTACTTCATCTTCATGATATATAATATCACAATGCAACAGATATTCCATAACCACCTGAAATTCAACCATAAACTGATAATACTGACAAAGAGAGGTGACACCACCTTTAGATACCCATCTCCTAGAAATATCCTTGAGATCCTTTAACAAATATGGTGCTGACCACCTTATAATCATCTCCACCTTTAGCTTCTCCCAATTTTGATCTTTATAGCTATCCATAGCAAGAACCTCTTCTTCCACCTCTTTTTCACCCATAAAAAACCTAATCTGATTCACCATATCCAAAGGAAAAGCTCCATCTAATCCAGCAGCAGTTTCATATCTGCCCAAAAACCACTTAACATCATCACCAACAAACTTGGGCCCATCTCAAGGTTGAGTGCTTACTGAAGGCCTGAGACCAACAGAAGCAGCAGCACTAACACCAGCACCAGATGGAGAAGACATTCCAAATATAACCAAAAACCAATAAAAATATGTAAAGGATCAGCCCTTTACTAGACAACCAAAAATATCCTACAAGGGTTCAGCCCTATACCTCAATCCCTACAGCCACAGATCCTGTACTGGTTCAGCCAGTTACAAGAATTACCAAAAAACCAACCAATCAAAATCCAACAACCAGAAAACCAAAATCCTGAAGTCCAACAAGTAAGTTTCTTCAGAAGCTAGAGAATTCAAACCCCATTTTGGGTGCCAAAAATGTAGAGTAGACTCCTACAGTCACCTTGCTGCAGGCAGAATCCAAAGGAGTTAGAAAAACAAAAAAGAAATCCCTGTCCCTCTAAGTAAACGTAAGATTCAATAAACTAAGCTTGAAAATCTGCTTGAAGAGTTGGATGAGTTGAAATTCTGAGAGTTAGACTTCAAATGTGTTGGAAACCTATAATAAGACAAATCTAAGTGCAACCAATGGTTACACCAGCCAACAAAATACCTAGTACCAGAATAAACTGATATCAGTCACAGAAAATACTTAGAAAAAGGGGCAACACTTACCCCAGTAGCTGAAAAGTACAGTAAAGTACTCAAGAAACTACCCTTGGAATGACCTGTTAAAAGGTGCCTTATTAAAGGACTGTCTCAGGTTTATCCAGTTTTCCACCAAAATTAAAGAGTGTACTTTATTATATTTTTTTATTTTATGAATTTTATAAGAAAAGAAATATATTTGACTACCCCAAAATGAGAGCTATCCAATGGTACCCTATAACTTGATATGTTGATATATTGTTATTATAATTGTTGTTTTATGTTAAAATATTGTAAATTATTAAAAAGGCCCTTTTTATCAAAAATAAAAAAGTCAAAAACATGTAGAAGACTAAGACTATCCTTCTCTCCTTCTGATTCTCCTGCTCTAGAACTTTCCAACAATACCCTACATGCATATGGTCTACAATAAACTATTGATCTAGTAAGCATAATAACTTTCTAACCAAACTTCACCACAGTAACCAAATTTCAACCCAGTGACCAGACTTTCCCATTGTGAGAAACTTTTGCCACAATGAGCACTTTTTACCATAATGATCTAATTTTGCCACCTTGACAGAATTTTTCCAGTGCACTTCGCTTTTGCACCGGAAAATCACTGGAGCAAACCGGAGCACACCGGAGCACCAGAGCTCAATGGCCATTCCATCAGTACACCATATCCACCAATAATAATTTAAGACACTAAATCAAGTAAAACACTAAGAAAACAGTAAAATATGATAAAAAAACTATCAATACATTAAAGATTGAGAAAAATCTGGGCTATCCAATGATAATAATCACCTTCCAAAATTCCAAATATTCAGCCTGATAATCCAAAAAATTGCTACTAATCTTCCAAAAATAAACTCAAAAGAGCCTCAGAAAATACCCAAAAGATAGAGAATCACCCCAAAAATCCAATAAGACTATTTCCAAATCCATAAAAAACCATATTTCTTAATTAAAATTAGAAATCCTTAAAAAGTGACCACATTTTGCATTAAATAAATAAATCCATATGCCTTTCTTTTTTATGAAAATATTTAAATAGACCCCATAAACCCAAAATAATCTCAAATCCAGAAAATATAATAATCCATAAAAATTGACACCATACACCACGGGAAATCTAGGGGTGAATTGCTAGCAATCCCCTCTCTTGAAATTTAGATTGTCCCTTAATTATGCCAGGTTTATGAATACTTTATAAACATAAGTAAATTAGAGTTAGATTTACATTTATTCTCAGATTGATTATAGACAGAATATCAACTGATTCCAAATTATGCACAAGTTGATCCTCCAGAACTTGATTTCGGTCCTCTGATGAGAACAAATTGAGCACAAATTGATCTAACCTAAGCTTATGCATATATAATAATTCAGGATACTTGCTCTATTAAATTTGATAATAAAAAAAATATTGATGAATTTATATAAAAAAATTATTATGTAAGATATTAAATTATAAATTTAGGCATCATATGAGGGCACGTAATAGAACTTAACTATACTATGTGACACCTTAATACTGTATCACGCAGTTTGAAACATTTAAAACAAAATGAGTCATAATGGGCAATGAAATTGCTTGGACAGACTCTTTCAAAATTAATACTGACCATAATAAACAAGTATGAAGCCTTGGAATCTATCCAATAAAAGATTTTCCTTCTGATAAATGGATTTTTCTCAGTTACTACCTGCTAAAAAGTGTCCTTCTGTGGTTTGTCTGACCTTCAGGGGGGTAATTTGGCCACATCACACTACTTCTATTTCCATGATTGACCAAAACATCATCCTCATTCCCATCTAAAGATTTGATCTCATCTGACTGTGGCTGATCAAAGGGGTCCACCACAAGTTTAGCCAAAATTTTGGTGAACACTTTTTTGATGGATAGTGACTAACTGGTGCTCTCCAAAATTGTCCACCTCAAGTTAGGATAAACTTCAGGAGGATAAATTTATTATGAATACCAAATTAACTGAAGAATACTTTTTCCCTAGCTACTCTGCATCATAAAAGTGTCCAACTGAGGTTTAGCCATAATTCAGGTAGACACTTTTGGAAAGGCACAGTCTGATGGGTTTAATATCTATATATGGCAATAAGTATCAGTTTTTTATCAACATGGAGCTAGAATTAATTTAATATGGCCAAAGTGTCCACCTGAAGTTTGGCCAAAATACAGGTGGAAATTTTTATGAGGATTACTTGATGAAATGAAGAAGACTTGCAATTACTTTCCATCATAAAATTTTCAAACTTAAGTTTATCAAAAATTGTGGTGACACTTTTTCCAGATCCAGTCATATGGGATCAACTCTCTATATGGCAATGAGAATCAATTTTTAGTCAATCATGGCATTAGAAGTAATTTTATATGGAAAAACTTTCCACCTGATTTTTGGCCAAAAATAAGTTGGAAATGTTTATGAGGAATACTAGATTAACTAAAGAAGACTTGAACCCTACTACTGTCCATCATAAAAGTGTCCACCAGAAGAATTCTCAAACTTGTGGTTGACACCTTTGGCCTGGTCCAGCCATATGGGATCAATTCTGCATATGGAAATGAGGATTTAATTTGGTCAATCATGGTACTAGAAGTAATTTGATATAGATAAAGTGTCCAACTAAATATTGGAAAAAAAAGTTGAAAACTTCATTTAGTTTTCAAAAAATCAAATTAAGTAAAATTTTATTCCTGATGATGCCCATTTTATCCAACACCTCTTCTGAGCCTTGAAAGTAGGCATTTAGCTTGAATTTTGAATTTCATATAAAATCCCTATTATTCAACCTATTTCTTTTTATCCCTTTTTTTTCTTTTAGATATCAATTAATTTTATGTAAAACAAATCATTTTCATAATTTTTTACCTGTATTTAATAGAATTATTAAAGGTTTAACATCACCCTGTAAGCATTTGGCACATGTTTTTTTGCTATACTAATAAAAATAATAATATACTGGTAACAAAAATTTGATAAAATGATAAAATATTAATAAAACAGAAAGATCAAATACCAGTGGATATGTTTTAAAAAAATACCAGTTGCACTGAAGAAGAGCTGAACCCTAGATACTCACCATCAAAAAAGTGTCCAGCACAAGTTCGGCCAAACTTGTGCTGGACACTTTTGGTCAGTTGCAGTCATATGAGATCAATTCTCGCTATGGCAATGAAAAAAAAATTTTGGATAAAAAACTTCACTAGAAGTAGTTTTACATAGCCAAATTTTTTACCTAGATTTCATCCAAACCACAGGTGCACAATTTTTTATCTTTGAAAAAAGTCAATTTAGTACAATTTATCCCTGATGGCTCTCATTTGCTTCAACACCTCTACTGGCCTTTGATAGTAGGAATATAACTTGGATTTCTTTTTTCATATTTGATCCCTTTAACTTAATTTTTTATTCCTAATATTGCTTTTGGATATCAATTAATAATTTTTATAATAAATTATTTTCATATTTTTATACATTTATTTAATAATATTATAAATGGCATAAAATCACCTGGTATGCATTTGGCACATGAGTTTTTTCTATACTTATAAAATTAATAATATAATGGCGACCAAAAATAAATCAAATGATATTAATGAGTGAGGAACAAATATAAAATACCAGTAGACATGTTTGTAAGAAATACTAGGTGAACTGAAGAAAAATTCTACCCTAGCTACTCTACATTAAAAAAGTGTCCAGCACAAGTTCGGCTGAACTTGTGCTGGACACTTATGGTCAGGTGCAGTCAGATGGGAGCAATTCTCTCTATGGAAATGAAGATAAATTTTTGATAAAAAATTACACTAGAAGTAGTTTGATATGGCAAAATTTTCATGCTGAAGTTTTGGTAAAGCTCAAGTGGATTTTTTTTTTATTTTTACAAAAAAGAAAATTTAGTGCAAGTTTAGCCCTGATTGTTCTAATTTAATTCAACATCTCTTTTTTCTGTTTATGTCAGGAATTTAACTTGGATTTTAATTTTTATCTTTGATTTCTTTTATTTTACTTTATTCCTCTCATATTGCTTTTGGATAGAAGTTTATTTTTTGTAAAATAAATCATTTTCATATTTTTTACCTTTATTTAATAATATTATAAAAGGTGTAACATCACCCAGTATTTATTTGGCACACAATTTTTTGCTATACTGATAATATTAATAATATAATGGTGACAAAAAATTAATCAATTGATAAATATGAGTGAGGCACAAAGATTTAATAACAGTGGAAATGTTTCTAAGAAATTTCAGATGATTAAAAATGACTTGCACCCTGGATACTCTTCATGATAAAAGTGTCCAGCACAAGTTTTGCCAAACTTGTGATGGACACTTTTGGTTGCATGCCGTCAGACGCAATCAATTCTTTTTATGGAAATGAGACTTAATTTTCACTCCATCATTGCACTGAAAGTAGTTTTACATAGACAAATTTTCCCCTGGAAGTTTTTCCAAACCTAAGGTAGACAATTTTTTCCTTTGGTAAAAAGTAAATTTGATCCATGTTAATCTATGATGGTGCCCATTTTTTCTGAAGCCTCTACTGGCTCATGATAGCAGAAATTATACTTAATATCTTTATTTCATGTTTGATCTCTTTAATTTTAATCTTACCCTTTTATTTATCCTTTAGCTTTTAAATATCAATTTTATTTTGGTAAAACTGATTACTTTCACATTTTTTTATATTTATTATATTATATTATTAAAGTTGTAAAATCATCCAGTGTACATTCATTACACATTTTTTTGCTATACTAAAAACATTAATAATATAATGGTGACTAAAAAATAATCAAATAATAAATATGGATGACACAGAAAGATCAAATACCCATAGACATTTTTAAAATGAATATAAGATTAACTGAAGAAGACTTGTACCCTAGCTACTCTCCATCATAAAGGTGTCCAGCACAATTTCAGCTGAGCTTGTGCTGGAAAATTTGGTTGCATGCAGTCAGATGGGATAAATTTACTCAATGGAAGTTAAAATGAATTTTTGCTCAATCATTGCACAAGTAGTAGCTTTATACTGCTATACTATCCTCCTGATTTTTTGGAAAACATCAGGTGGACACTTCTATTAATTTTTAAAAAAAGAAAAAATATTCCAAATCTAGAACTGGTGGTGCAAATTTGGTCTGAAAACTCAAATTATCTTTGATGGCAGAAATTTTATTTGAATGTTTAATTTCATATTTAATCACTTTTATTTTACTTTTTTATTCCTGTTTTTGCTCTCAAATATCAATTTATTTATTGTAAAACTAATGATTCTCATATTTTTTTACTTTTATTTAATAAGATTATGAAAGATGTAGCATCTCCCAGTATGCATTTGGCTTACAAATGTTTTCAATACTTATAACATTAATATTATAATGGTGAAAAACAATGAATCAATTGATAAATATGAATGACACAGAAAGATCATATGCAAGTGGATTTGTTTATAAAGAATACCTGCACCCTAGATACTCACCATAAAAAAAGTGTCCAGCATAAGTTCGGCCAAACTTGTGCTGGACACTTTGGGTTGCATGCAGTCAGATGGGATAAATTACTCTATGGAAATGAAAATGACATTTTGCTCAATCATTGCACAATAAGTAGTTTGATATTTCCAAAATGTCCTCCTGATGAATTTTCAAAACTCATCAGGACGCTTTCTTTGGTTTAACAAAAAAGAAAATATAGTGCAAGTTTAGCCCTGGTGGTGCACATTTGATCTAACATCTCTACTTGTTATTGATAGTGGGAATTTTTCTTAGATTTTTTTTTCTTATTTTATCCCTTTTATTTTACTTTTTTATTGCTCATATTGCTTTGGATATCAATTTTTAATTTTTAAAATAAATAATTTTCATACTCTTATACCTTTATTTAATAATATATGATTAAAGGTGGAACACCACCTGGTATGCATTTTTCACACAAGTTATTACTATAGTAATAACGTTAACAATATAATGATGACAAAAAATTAATCAAATGGTAAATTTAAATGACACAGAAAGATCAAATTCCAGTGGAAATGTTTATAAGAAATCCCTTTTGAGTTTAAGAAGATTTGCTGTATGCCTACTCTCAATTATAAAAGTGTCCAGCACAAGTTCGGCCAAACTTGTGCTGGACACTTTTGGTTGCATGAAGTCATATGAGATAAATTCTCTCTATGGCAATAAAAAATGATATTTCACTCAATTATTGAAGTAAAGAATGTTTAATATTGTAAAATTTTCCCCTGGATGTCTGTCCAAACCTCAGCTCAAAATTTGTTAGCTATACATAAAAGTAAGTTTAGACCAAGTCTTGACCTAAGGGTCCCCAACTGTCCCAACACCACTTCTGGCTCTTGATAGTAAAAATTTTACTTGTATTTTTTATTTGGTATTTGATCCCATTTATTTTCATTTTACTTTTCTATTACTCTTTTTTATTTTAAATATCAATTTATTTTTTTAAAAACTAAACATATTCATATTTTTTTAACTTTATATAATAATATTATTAAAGTTGTAACATCACCAATTTTTCATTTGGCATGCAGGTTTTTGCTATACTAGAAACATTAATAATATATATGGTGACAAAAAATTAATTATAAGATAAATATGAATGATAAAAAAATTTAAAAACCCAATAAAAATGTGAAAAACAAAAAACTGATGTACTGAGAAACACTTCCACCCTAGCTACTCTCCATCATAAAAGTGTCCAGCACAAGTTCGGCCGAAATTGTGCTGGACACTTTTGTTCAGGTGCAGTCAGATGGGATCAATTTTCTCTGTGGAAATTAAATTAAAAAAACCTCTAAATAATTACATTAGAAGTAGTTTGGTATGGCTGAATTATCCACCTTGAGTTTTTCCAAACCTCAGGTCAAAAATTTTTTATCTTTAAAAAAAATTAAATTTTATCAAATTTAGCCCTGATGGCACCCATTTGTTTCAACACCTCTACTGGCTCTTGAAGGCAGGAATTTTTCTTGAATTTTTCTTTTTCATATTTGATCTCTTTTACTTTAATTTTTTATCACTCATGTTACATTTGGATATTAATTTATAATTTTGGAAAAGAAATCATTTTCATATTATTTTAACATTTTTTAATAATATTATAAAAGGTGTAATATAACATGGCATGCATTTGGGGCACAAGTTTTTTCTGTAATAAAAAAATTAATAAAATTCTAATGACAAAAAATTAATCAGATAATAAAATATGAATAACACAGAAAGATAAAATAGCATTTGACATGTTTTAAAAAAATAATAGTTGCACTGAAGAAGACCTGCACCCTAGCTACTCTCCATCATAAAAGTGTCCAGCACAAGTTCGGCCGAACTTGTGCTGGACACTTTTGGTCAGGTGCAGTCAGATGGGATCAATTCTCTCTATGGAAATGAAAAAAATTATTTGATAAGAAACTTCACTAGATGTAGTTTGATATATCTGAATTATCCACCTAGAGTTCATCCAAACCACAGGTACACAATTTTTTATCTTTAAACAACAATCAATTAAGTACAATTTATCACTGACGGCTCTCATTTGCTTCAACATCTCTACTGGCCTTTGATATTAGCAATAATACTTGGATTTCTTTTTTTATATTTGATTGCTTTAAATTAATTTTTTATTCCTCATATTGCTCTTGGATATCAATTAATAAATTTTAAAATAAATTATTTTCATATTTTTATACATTTTTTTAATAATATTATAAAATGTGTAACATCACTCAGTATGCATTTAACACACAATTTTTTGCTATACTTATATAATTAATAATATAATTAAGACAAAAAATTAATCAAACAATATGTATGAGTGAGGCACAAAGATAAAATACCAGTAGACATGTTTGTAAGAAGTACCAGATGAACTGAATAAAAATTCTACCCCAGCCGCTCTCCATCATAGAAGTGTCCAGCACAAGTTTGGCCGAACTTGTGCTGGACACTTTTGGTCATGTGCAGTCAGATGGGATCAATTCTCTGTATGGCAACAAAAAAATTTTTTTATCAAATTTCACTAGAAGTAGTTTGGTTTAGCTGAATCATCCACTTGCTGTTCTGCCCAATATCAGGTGTATAATTTTTTATCTTTAAAGAAAAGGTCACTTTTTACAATTAAGCCCTGATGGCTCCCATTTGCTTTAACACCTCTACTGGCTCTTGATAGCAGGAATTTTACCAGTATTTTTTTCATATTTTATCTCTTTGACTTTTATTTTACTCTTTTATTCCTCTTTTTACTTTTAAATTTCAATTTAATTTTTGTAAAACTATTCCTTTCCATATTTATTTACATCTATTTTAAAAAATTATTGAAGGTATAACTTCACATGGTATGCATTTGGCACACAAGTTTTTGCTATACTAATAACATTAATAGTATAATGGTGATAAAATATTAATCGGATGATAAATATGAAAGATACAGACTGATCAAATACCAGTAGACATGTTTATGAGAAATAAAAGATGAACGAACTGAAGAAAATTTCCACCCAAGCTACTCTCCATCATAAAAGTGTCCAGCACAAGTTCGGCCGAACTTGTGCTGGACACTTTTAGTCACATGCAGTCAGATGGGATCAATTCTCTATATGGCAACAAAAAAACATTTTTTTATTAAACTTCACTACAAGCAGTTTTGTTTAGCTGAATCATCCACCTGTTGTTCTTCCCAACCTCAGGTGTATAATTTTTTATCTTTAAAAAAAAGGTCACTTATTACAATTTAGCCCTGATGGCTCCCATTTTTTTCAACACTTCTACTGGCTCTTGAGAGCAAGAATTTTACTAGTATTTTGTTTTTCATACTTGATCTCTTTGAGATTAATTTTACCTTTTTATCCCTCATATTGCTTTTGTATATCAATTTATTTTTTGTAAAACAAATCATTTTCATATTTTTTTACCTTTATTTAATAATATTATAAAAGGTGTAACATCACCCGGTATGCATTTGGCACACGAGTTTTTGCTATACTTATAATATTAATAATATAATGGTGACAATAAATTAATCAAATGATATATATGAGTGAGGCACAAAGATCAAGTACCAATGGACATGTTTATAAGAAATACCAGATTAACTGAAGAAAAATTCTACCCTAGCTACTCTCCGTCATAAATGTGTCCAGCACAAGTTCGGCTGAACTTGTGCTGGACACTTTTTGTCACATGCAGTCTGGTGTGATCAATTCTCTCTCAATCATTGAACTAGAAGTTGTTTGATATGGCTAAATGGTTATGCTGAAGTTTTTTTAAACCTCAGATTGGCACTTTTTTGTTTTTCAAAAAAAATTATAGTCCAAGTTTAGCCTCACTGGTGGACATTTGCCCCAACATGTCTACTTGCTCTTGATGGCAGTATATTTATTTTAATTTTTTATTTCATATTTGATTCCTTTAATTTTACCTTTTTATCCCTCATATTGCTTTTGTATATCAATTTATTTTTTGTAAAACAAATCATTTTCATATTTTTTTACCTTTATTTAATAATATTATAAAAGGTGTAACATCACCCAGTATGCATTTGGCACACGAGTTTTTGCTATACTTATAATATTAAAACATAATGGTGACAAAAAATCAATCAAATGATAAATATGAGTGAGGCACAAAGGTCAAATACCAATTAATCAATAGTTCTTTTTAATATTATAAATTTTTTGATTAAATAAAATGGTAATAATGAATTATATTTTTCATCCACAATTCCACTCTAATGATTCCCACTGCACAAAAAGGGTTCACTTGGTCCTTTCTTTACTGCTTGTGCATATATTTTATTGCCCACAGTACTACAATTTTTTGTAGTGATTATCCCACATCTGATTCAGGAATATTTTTAAACAATATAAGTTTTTTTTAAAAAAGACCTTATCATATCCAATATCCCACAAAAAATACAACCTGTTTTTGTATTAAAGCCCGTTAATTATTAAGAAATTGTTAAAATAATTAGATTAGACCCTGGCACAGCTAGATCCATACCAACTGACCTAAAGTCTTTTCAATATTGAAAACAATTGAAAAAAATTATGATATCATACTAAATTATGGGCACCAACCATAATTCAGCACTTCTCATTCGCTCTGCTACAAAATGAGTGCATGTAGCATTTTTCTAACGTCGGACTGTTTTTCTTCCATCCTTCACACCTTTAGTCCAGAATGAAAATTTAGTATGAGTTTTGGTCAAAATGGTTTGCCAGTGTTATCTGTATGCAATATGAATTCATATTGCATATTTCTATTTATGCATAAAATATACTCGTTAAGCATCATTTTTTTGCATTTTTCAATCATTATGCATATTTATGCATATTCATATGCATATTCATTATAAAGATTTATATGCATATTAATGTATTTTATTCATATACATATATGCACCTTTTTTTGCATATTCAATATGCATATTTTTAATGCATATTCAATATGCATATTTTTATGCATATCCAATATGCATATTTTTATGCATATTCAATGTGCATATTTTTTATGCATAATCACTATGCATATTTTTTATGCATATTTATTCTTCATAGTCATTATGCATACACTTTGGATAGGCAATTCACATCAATTTTTAGCATGCAATAAGTATCCACCATGCAAATTCAAATGCATATGCATCTATATCATACACGCAACATATATTCAAGTTTAATATTTGAATATTAAGGTATTCTAAGTGATGTTGTTCAACCTTTTGCCAAACCTGAGATTAACTGATGTTCAATGTGGTCCTTAAGCTCTGCTCAAGGAGGGATTGTTCTGGATTCAATCTGTGACAGTTTATTTTTTCAATGTTTTTTCATCAGATTTAAAAACATCTTTCTGACAGTTTCAGGATGGTTTCCCAACAGTTTCCTGACAAATTCCTAATAGTTTCAAAAAGAGGGAACTGCTAGCAGTTCACCCCCAGATTTCCTGTGGTGATAAGGCCTACCCTTTTTTGGAATGCCACAACAGGTGATCAATCCCCGTGATCAATCAATTTTGGGGTACCAATGCTGTAAGAAGTCATGGTCAGGAATGGTATTGTCAATCATTGAGGAATCAAAGACTTTTAATTCCCAATTGAAGGAAGGAAAATTCAGAAACTTAAAAACACATAAAACTTTCTTACTAACCCAGTATTTGGGTTCTTCTGATTTGACCAGATAAATTGGAATTTGGTTGATATCTAAAAATGTCTGCTTCATTTTTTTGGAAAAAGATAAACTGATAAATGAAATTGAAGCTCCAGAGTCAATAAGACAACTGAAGGGAATATCCTCCTTAGAAAGAATTAGGCTCAAACGGTAAAGGACAACTCCAATACTTAAGAAATGGAGGTTCTGGAAACTGGGAGATATAAAATAGTTTTCTTTGCACACAAGTATACTATTCACTAGTTTTTTGACTTGTAAATTTTAACTTCTCTTTCCTTCAAATAAGCACATTCATCCAACTTTTATTTACCCCCACAATACATGCACAACCAATTATCTGCTCTTCTTTTCAACTAAGCTTCCTTTAATTCACCTTTTGTATCCAATACCTTACTGATATTGCCTTGGGTAAAGCTTTTGGATCAAGCCTTTTCCTTACCCTTTTAATTGGTTTGGCTTTAGATTAGGATTGAGCTGGTCTAGGATGATTCAAAGAAGATCCGTATTTGGAATTTGAACTTTGAGATTTATTGGAATGACACCTTTGTTGAAGATATCCTTGCTGAACGCCATCTAGTTTGAGGGTACTATCCATTAGGTCTGTTAAGGTTGTCATTTTCTGACAATGAAGATTTAGTTAGTCAAGAGTCCTCAAAGGAAGTCCCTTTTTGAAATGATACTTAAGGGCTGAATCATTCTAACCTACTCATGTTTGTAGAGCCATAAAATTTGCTATAGTAGTCACCAGACAGACTACCAGACCAAAGGACCAAAATATAGACCATTGTCCACACCAGAGAAAGTAATGATACTTGATGTAGGTTGAACACCCACACCTGATACAGAAATAATACTTGATATAGCTTGCAAGACTATACCAGAAAAAACAGTGACAAGAGTTGAGGTCAAGTAAGAGCTAACCTTTTCACAACCCAGCCAAACACACACAAAGAGTGAAGCACAGAGATTCCAGATATCCCAGATGTTTGATGATAAACTAGAATGTTCTCTTACTTGCTTAACTATCTCACACACAGAACACCCTGCCAAATCCCCAGCCAAATCCAGCTCTCCAACCTATCTACATGCATAAACCTGCCTCTAGAAGCTTCCACGTGTGCAGGAAGGAGGGCCACCCATCATAGGTAAATCTGCATAGAGGTGGGGGGGCCTCCTGGTGTCAGGAAGCCGCTTCTAGGCCTATAAATGCCCCAAAACACCCAAATACACCCAAAACACCCTCTAAACAACAAAACAACAGAACTACTCATAGAAACAAGCTAATCACACATAAAAAATACAAAAATGATTAGAAAAGAAAGGAAATTAAGCTGAGACATAATAAGTGACCCTAACTTAAGCCTACAAAAACACAGCTAAACATCTAAAAACTAACAAAACAAAAGTAATAAACACCATAACCCCAGCTATAACCTACATACCAAATACCTCAAAATACACACTCCAAAGGCCTTCCCATATTTGGAACACCAAATCCTCCCTCCAATCAAGAATTTCCACATTCTTCATCCCTAAAAACCATGTTCACACACCTCTCCAGACAAGCCTCTGACCTGGGCCCTTGCCAATACTGCATTGACAACAACCTCATCTGTGCAATGACTGGACCTCTTCACATCTACAGAACTTCTTGTGATTCTTGCCACATCAGAAAGAAATAATGCCATAGACCTGGCCCATTATCCTACTCTTCAGCTTCTTCCTACACTCAGCCTGGCCCATCCTCTTCCACCAAAAGATCCAGACCTTCAATCACCATTCCAAGAATAATCAACATAATTCATTCATCTGAAAGAAAACCTGTAACTCCAAAAGTCTCTTATTCCTCTCATCACTCTGATTAACCAAAAAATAACATTCTATTACTCCATACCAAACTAGACTGACCATTTTCTTCAGCCTCTCTTCCACCAGTCATTGATGATGATGACAATGTAGGGACCATTAAAGCACCACCCCCAAATCCAATAACACTTGTCAAATTAAAATTCCAACATCACACCCAAAAAAAGAAACAACTCCTCCTTGCTTAATTCCAATCAGCTCCTTCCAAGGACCAACAAGACATTGATATGAGAAAGAACCTCATCCCAAAATTCAAGGCCAATTCAGAACATTTTGACACATCTATTGATACTCTTCTTTAGTTCCACTAGCTCTTGAGTTTAATTTAGAAAATAAAATATGATTGAACCCTCTATAGGATGTAACCACCAAACAACCCTCAGTTTATAGTCTTGGAGGACTATCCTCATTTTATATTTTTGGGGGACTCAAAACACCCTCAGTTTATAGTCTTGGGGGACTCAAAAGCCTAAATCATAGACCCAGAACCAGAGATCAACCACATTAAGACATAGAGAAAAAACTAACATTCTGGGGTAATTGTGAATAGAGCTTCCAGCCCATCAATTACCCCCAAACTTACCTTTGCTAAATTCAGAGGCCCCCCCTGTGGATACCCTCCACCAATCTTCAAAACTAACACCAAGAACAACACCCATTCCTCAGTTTATAGTCTTGGGTTACTAAAAAATCCTCAGTTTATAGTCTTGGGGGACTAAAAAATCCTCAGTTTATAAACTTGGGGGACTAAACAATCCTCAGTTTATAATCTTGGGGGACTGTAGAACCAGTTGTCAGTTTAAAGTCTTGATGGACTAACACATATTCAGCCAAATTTTACCTACTGAACTACCACATCCACTTGATCTTCTACCCATCACTAATAAAAAACCTTTTTCCTATCTCTTTCTCTTTATCCTTGTTATCACTACAGATCATGTCAAACCTTGAATTACCTGCTTTCAACCTTTTGAAACTTCCTTGCTTTACTGCTCCTAAAGACTATGCTTGCAAGCATTGCATCCACATGTGCAGACCTTTCACATTCACTCTTCCAACTCCAGAGGCCAGACTTTACCTTAGGGCTTGTGACTCCTTAATTTCAAAGAAGAAAATATGTGACAGAGATCCCAAATACCCTATACCTCCACCTTAACTCTCACAAATACATCTCCAGATCTCCTACCAGATCCCCAGAGCTGGGTCCTTCTTCTTCCTCCTTGTCTTCAGTTCCTTCTAAAAGATCCAAAATATCTTCCCTAGAGCTCTAATTAAAAGACCACCTTTAGCTTCACAAGAATATTCTTTTATCTCTTCAAATTTAGCTTCTAATGCTTCAAATCCAACTCCAAGGCTGCTAGACTGCATTCAGGAGGCCCTCCTGCTTCACTCAGAAAAAAATCAGGCTCAGAACCTCCAAAAACAACCTGAAAACCACCAAATCTCCCCAAGAAACAATAAAAACACTCCTACACAAGACCCTCCTCATGCTCCCAGACCAATGCAAGCAAAACCTTCAGGGTCCAAGAACAAGAAAAATTCACAAACTTCAAAAAGGCCTTCCAAAGCTCCCAAAAATTCTCAACATCCAAAATCACCTTTCTCATCCAAAAGAAGAAACTACACCTCTCCTCTTCTTGCAGATTACTCCTCTGACAGTTCCTTCCCTTCCAGTTATTCATCCAGAAGAAAAAAGTCAGCTCATAGAACACCTTCACCTGCCCCTTCCAACAACAATATTGGTTCATCAGCACTGGCAACAAATACCAGTGAGCAGGACAAAAATAACAACAACGATTCTCCTTATCTAGCTAGGCCCAAGGAAGAGTCACCTCCTAGATCACCTTCTCAGAATCCACAGGAAGAAGACCAAGAAAACCAATATTTATCTCTGGTTGATCCTTCCCCAACACATCTTTCCAACCCTTCAGAAGTCCAAATTGATATGGGATATAATTTTGAATAGATTCCTATCTGTAAGTACCATAATCTTTCATTTAATTTCATCAACAAAAAAGCAAGTTCTGAGCAAAAATTCTTCTTGTTAGATGGCACCCCTCCTCCTGAAACTAATATTGGGCTTGACCAACCTCTTGAAACTATTTTAGCTCTGGATTATGCCAATATGAAGCAGAAACTAAGCATAATGTGTTCCAACATGCTTAAGGCCTTTGCTCTTCATGGACCACTGAATGAGTTTGAGAGGAACCTGAGAAAGCAGCTTCTGGACAACCACTGGAAGATGTCCATTAAAATTAAGCACACCTTCCAAAAATCCATCCCAGCCTCTTCTAATTTTACCCAAAGACTACCTTCCAAACCAGTTCCTCACTATTCAAACCCTACAATTTTTCCAGAGGACTGCACTTTAAATACCACAGTGCATCCTCCAATCCCAAAAAGAAAAAAAAACTCCAACACGTCCCAAACCAGCCTCCAGAAGCTTCTCCTTCCAGTAATAGAATTATAGAAAACAGAAAATAATATAAATTAATAAATAGAGAAAACAATAACAATTAGAAATATTAAAATTGTTTTTTATTACTTTTATATATATATATATATATATTATATCTTTTTTAACAGTTACTATTTAAAATTACTAACATACTAAAAAAGTAATGTATCCCCCAGCCCATTGATGAGCTAATCCCCTGACACCTTACCCACATTCAAGTGCACCTTGATGTAGTACACCTTAAAGAAATCTAAAGATTTGAAAAATAATTTGAACATATAAAAAAAACTTTAAAATGAAAGAGAATTAAGTGAATGAATAAAAGAAACTTGCGGAATATTAATTAAAAAGAAAAATAGTATTTCCTGGCCACCAGATGAGCCTTTCCCCACCAATGCTTTCCCGTGTCCAGGTGACCCTGATGTGGTACACCTGACAATTTTTTTTGATTTTATATAAAAACCTCACTAACAAAATAAAAGAAAAAAAGAGAAAAAAAGAGAAAAAAATAAAATAATCTAAGACCAATACAAGTCCATTACTTCACAACAACTCACAGAAGCAAATCCAGGTCCAAAGAAAAGATTACTCAGTGGGCTCCCTCCAATAAGTAAATATGATGGGAGACCACCAGTGATTCACCATCAAGAAAGATCCAAGAACCAAGAATCCATTCCATTCCAGTTTAAAGTCATAGTGGACTAAAAAAAACTAAATAAAAAAACCAGAGAGCTAGAATTCAACTAAATAAAACCAAGGACTTGAAAAAGAGATCCTGGGGTAACTGTTAAGCAGAGCAGCCAGATCACCAGTTACCCCCACACTTGCCAATATAAAATCTAGAAGCCCCTCCCATGGGTACCTTCTAATAAAAAAACAAACATCCACCTCACAATACAACCAAGAAACACAAAAAACACCAGGAAATGACCAGCACTTGAAGACCAAAGAATTCTAGTTTAAAGTCATAGATGACTAAAAATCTGTAAAAAGAAACCAATAGTAGGGTTCAACTAAAATAAGAGAAGGGGTTAGAAACAGACAATCTGAGGTAACTGTTGATCAAGCAGACAGCCCATCAGTTAACCCCACACTTTCCAAGATAAAATCTAGATGTCCCCCCTGGGTACCATCTAAAAAAAAAGTTTCCAAAACAACAGATGCACAGCATCACCAAAAGAACAAACCAATAAAAAGAACGATTCATAGTTTATCCTTATTGAGGAGTTACTCTTCTTCCCTTCTTGTGCCTCTGGAATAAAATCTATTTACTTGGTAAGAAGCCACTCTCTTCTTCAAGAATACACCACCTAACTTTTCTAACTGATATGATCCACCTGAGAGTTGAGATCTGACTGTATAAGGACCATTCCACCTGTCAGAGAAAGTCTTGCCCCACTGATTCTCCAAACTCCTATTATACACCAATACCAAACACCCAGGCTTAAAAGGATATATCAGCCTGTGTGCCACCCTATTATCCTAATAACTAACTGACTGATTCATGATCTTCATCATTCTATTATAGGCTTTTTCATGAAATTCTTCCTTTCCTTCAAGCTGCTTCATTCTGGCACATGATAAGTCTTCAGTTGAACAAACTTCATCCCAATCAATTCCCAAATAAGAAATTACCTCCAATTCTACTGGTAAAACTTCCTTCTGACCAAAAATAAGTTCATAAGGTTAATATCCAGTAGTCCTCTTGACAGTAATTCTAATAGCAAACAAAACCAAAGGTAGATAATGCCTCCACTTTTCATCACTATCCCCACACATCTTGACCAAAGCATTCTTCAAAACTTGATGCCCTCTTTCAACCATACCTTCAGCTTCAGGATCATAAGGAGTAGCCACTCTGAATTTGGAACCAAAACTAGTAACAGCTTCCTTGAAGTCTGCTCCAAACTCTGTTCCTCCATCAGCAGTTACCAATTTCATCAGCCCATACCTATAAATCCCCTCCTTCTTCAAAAATTCTGCCACATTCTTGGAAGTAAAATTAACTAGAGGCGTTGCCTCAACCAAACCAGATAAATCATCACTGGCCACAATCAAGTATTTATACCTGCCCTCTTTAATATGGACAGCATATAAACTTTCTCTTCCAAACACAGTTGATTCACAATTAGCATGACCAATTTCTTTTGGTTTCAAGTGACTCCTCCTATGACACTCTTCACAATATTGGACCCAAAGTTGAACAGCCAACTTCATACCAGGCCACCAAACTCTGTCTGCTACCCTTCTATAAGTCTCCCCAGAGCCTCTATGACCAAGGTCTTCATGAAAAGACTTCAACACCACCTCTTTACCCTTCTTCTGAGTCACCACAACTTGAAGATTTGGATGCCTCCTCCTCATCAACCTTCTCCCTGACACATAAAAGCCAGGAATATTTTTATTGATTGCCAACCAAGTATAATCATCACAGACATTTGGCCTTTCCAAGGCCAACAGATATTCCAACATAAAAATTAAAACCCAGACTGACCCCAAGTCTCATCTTGAAAATCCTACAAAATGAAATCCAAGGGCACAACCCTGTCATCAAAATCACCAGAATACACATGAGCCAATTGACCAACCCATCCAGGACACCAATTTTTAAATTTTGGCACAACCCTCTCCTTCCACTGAACTTTATGAGAATCCATTGTACCACAAATCACCATTCTCCAAATTTGAGCCATCCAAAACAACAGCCATATCTTTATCAACAAAAACATCCTGATCACCAGAATCAAGATCAGATCAAGCCAGTTTAACTGCTTCGGGGAGGTAAGAAAAATCTTCAGCACCTCTTGTGCAGGCCTCAACCACTGGAACATCTTCATCAAACTCTTCAAAATCAGAATCATCATCTGTTGGTGGTTGTTTTGACAATCCATCTGGAATTGTGAAAGTTTTTCCTGGCTTGTGTACCAAATCAAAAGAGAAGTGCTGGATAAATTCAAACCACCTAGTCATAGGAGCATTAGGAAGACTGAGAGTGTTGATAATCTATACCAATAATTTAGCATTCACCTGCAGCTCAAAATGCTGCCCCCACAAAACATTCTGCAATTTCTTCAAGATTTTTGTCACACAACAGAGCTCCAACTTTGGATGAAAATACCTTTATTCCACATAATTAAACACCACATTTTTGAACCTGACTGGCCTGAACTTCCAAGCTTTATTTTCCTGAGACAGAAGAGCACCAGCCACAATATAACTGGAAAACACATCCAAATAAGTCTTCCCAGCACCAACACCATAATCCAACTTCTGAAGAATAATATCTTTACCTACCACCTTCTTCAAATTTACAAATGCCTCTTCAGAAGTATCATCCCACTCCCAATCAGCATCCTTCCTGATCAACCTCCTTAAATGAGCAGCCAACCAAGAGAATTCCTTAATAAACATCCTCACATAAACACAAACACCCAAGAATCCCCTGACTTTAGTGGTATTCTTTGGTCTTGGCCATGATTTAATCTTATTAACCTTCTTCTTTGTCATAATTCTACCCTCCTTACACACCACATGACCCAAAATCTCTAAAGCTGGTACACAACAGCAAAAACTTGACGCATAGACAGTCAAGCCAGTCTCCTCTATCCTAAACAAAATTCTCTCCAGTGTCACAGCATACTCCCACAAAAACCTCCTAATTCCAGGATTTTCCTTCAATACCTCATTACTATAATCAGATGTTGGCCCTATAACTCCACCATCATCAATAAATGTACCAGCATAAATTGGTACTTCATCCCAAAAAATCCAAGCCATCTGTTCCTGATAAACAGCAACAGAATTAGAATCCCCCTGAGGTAACGTGTTCAATTGAAACCTTCCCGAGAAGCCTCAAAAGTAGTGAGAGGCCTAGAGTCCACATGGAGTTCCCTCTCATCATAACCACCCATAATATCTCCCAAACCATAACACAACCTTCCAGAAAAATCCTCTACTAAATCCTCTGCACTTGGTGACATTCCAGAATCCTTGATAGTCACTCTATTGAAGCTCTGAGATTATGAACCACCCTAAGCTTGCCTTTTTGCTTTTGACACAGAACACAGCACTAGAATAACTTCAGATTGACTGTTCATACAACCCAGTCCTGGCCCTTTCCCTGACAATCTCCACAAAATCCTCCCTTATAGAAGCAGGAATTGGAATTGGTTTGATTTGTTAACGCTCATGACAAACCACTGGAATCAAATAAGATGATCCATAAGAATGTTTCAAAACACCTCTTTCCTCCTCCAAAAAAGAAATTGCCTTTTCCCTCAACACCATCACATACAACAGAAACTTCCTCTCTTCTTCAGATAACCACCCATCAGGAATAAAATTTACCACCTCCAACCTTTCCTCAGAAATCCCAGCAGTTTCCACAAAATCAGGTGGATTCTTCACTAAAGGTGTCACATAAGGATCTCTTGATAAAGGAGGCATCTTAAAAGGAGGGTTCAGCCCAACTGGAATAGGCTCATTGACAGGCCTAACCTTTACTGCTACCTTCTTGTACTTAGCAGCATCCACTTCAAAATCTTCATCTTCAACAGGAGCTTCTTCAATCTTCCTACAAAAACAGATAGGGGTTTCCCCAATTATAACAGGTGTGGCCAAGGTAATGTTTTTGAAAGATGTAGAAGAGACGCTAGTGGTGCACAATTGGGAGGACTTACTTTTAGACCCCAATACCACCACTCCAAAGCTTTTCCGTTCCACAGACATGAACCCCATTTTTCATCTTGTACTTAAAATAAAATTAATCTTGAAAACATCAAATGAACAGAGACTTGATAAAAAACATGATGAATACTTTCAGAGAAGAGAAACATTATACAAAGAAAGCTGAAAATCCACTTGGAATATCTCCAAATGAGCTGACCTACTACAACCTGGGATTTCCACAGAATGGGGAGCAGTTGTAGAATTAGGGTTATAATCCCTTCCTATTATAAAAAATAAGGCTCTCCATCAGAGCCTGAGCCACCTTAAAAAAACCAGAAACAGCCAGATATTCCCTTCTCCTTTCACAGCATTCAGGGTATTGACACATAGAGGTAAGCCCAGGAATAGTCTCCCAACCCTATTCACCAGGTGAAGACAACCTCATGTGAAAGGTCCTTTCATCATCACCTGTCAACTCCAAACTAATTCAAACTCCAGGTTAATAACCAATCCTGGCTGAAAAATCTATTAAAAATGGACCACCCAAAACTGCCCTAACAGTGACTTTTGTAATATAAAAGTGCACCTTCCCAGAAGCTCCACAAATATCCAGCTTCAGAGAATCATCTTTCCAAACCAATTCAGTTACATGCCCTCCGATTCCTTTCAAGTTCCCACCAATACCAGTTTTGATGGGGAGGCCCAATTGAGTTGCCTCAGAAAAGGAAATGAGATTGATTTGAAAACCAGAATCAACCAAATCTCTGATGGCCTTGCCATTCAGAGTGACATTAACAAATCCCAGAGGAGCAGAGTAATGAGTCTCCAAATTCTCCCCAAACTTCTCAGCATAATCAAAACAAACTTCATCTCCCCAGAAAAGACCCTTCTTCTGGTCAACATCTTCTTTTGCTTATCATCCAAACCAGTACTGACATAAAACAACACCCCATAATTCAAGGATATAGCTCCTTGATTCATTTTCTCCAACACAGAGTCAGTCACATCAACTCTACCTTCAACCAATGGCCTCTCAAAATGGGCTTCTGGCTTCACCACCTTAGGCCTTGATGCCTCTTGTGATCCAACACTACCATCCACAGGTTTCCTAATCAAATGAACCAAACCAGATCCATCACTAGTGACTCTGGCCCCACTGGGCTTTGGCAAGGAAGCCAAAGGAAAATCCTCCTCAGAGTCAGAATCCAAATCAATTGGCATTGGATCCCCATTCAGATCATAAACCCCAAAACTTGTTGGGCCCATATCTACAATTCCCTTCTGCATCATGTGTAGCTCCTCCCTACTAACTTTCCTTCTGGCATCCATCTTTGAATCCACCTTAGGAGCCTTGGTCTTAGGCTGAGCCTGTGAAGTGCTCTTGGGGCATCCCACTCTCCCAGCATTGAAATCATAATCACCAGCTAAAAATTCCCTCTTTGACTGTGCTTCACAAGAGTAAAGCTCCAAACCACCATAAGAAGTAGAAAAAGAGACTTTATTGACCTCTCTCACTTTCCCCTTGACATCAACACCTTCCTTACCAGAAGGCTTCCCCTGATCAGGAATCTCCTCAAATCTTGGCCTCCTCTGATTGAGACCCCCCCTTCTCCTGACCAAATTGCCAGGAGCCTTCCCCTCACTGTGCTTCACAAATGAACCATCAGGGAACTTAAACACCCTACCATCAAACTCCACCTTTCCTTCTGACACATCACTTTTCAGAGCCCAACAATCATTTTAACTGTGACCCCTCCTACTACAATAGGAGTACACCCAAGGATCACTGCTACCTCCTGCCCTCCTCTAAAAAGGCTTGGCCTGCTGAATGGAGGCCCTATTTACATTCTGAGTTTTCTGCACAAAGATGTGCAACTTCTTAGTCAAGTCCACCAGCTACTCCATCAATGGGTCCCTCTTCTCTTTAAGAAACTTCACCACCTTCTTCTCTTCCTTCTTCACCTTAGCTTCCTCTTCAGCCAAAGCCTCACTGATTTGCTGACGTATTTGGCACACACCTCTTGATAGACGTCCACAGCCAATTACTTTAAATGAGCCTCTACATCCTCCTTCACCTTCTCTAAGGAAGGGAACTTCTGGTCCCCATTAGCCAGAGTCTTAATCATTTCCTTCCTAGACATCACCTTAAAAAAATCTATTTTTAAATCCCTATCCAGAGAAGACCAAAAAACATCTTTAGAAGCATTTTGATGTGCCAACTCCTCAACTTCTACCAAATATTCCACCACAGGGTCAAAATTTAGCAGAAACTTCCTGTAACTATGCAAGTTACCAGCACCACCATAATATTTCTATTCACTTACAAAATTGTTCAGATCAACCATAGTGAACCTGACACCCCTTCTATCTACCATATTCCTGCACAACAGCTTCCAATCCCTCTTCTTCTAGCCGGACATGGCTACAACCTCCTTCTCCACTGCCCTATCACCAATGAAGAAAATAATATGCTTCACTATATCTAGGTAGGAAGCACCATAAAAACCTGAAGAAGCTTCATACTTCTCCAGAAACCACTTGAAAGATTCACCATTAAACTTGGTAACATCCCAAGTTTTGATCCTGACACACTCCCTGACCATCACAGCAGGAGGAACACCCTCCCCACTGACAGTCACAATAGGAATAGAGGAACAAGAAGCCATTCCTCCAGACAAGAAGCACAAAAAAGGGCTAAAAAAGACAAAAGAGACTCCAAAAGACTAGAAAGTCTATCCCCACATTGGGCACCAGAAATGTAGACAATCCTATAGTGCTAGCTATAGGCCTTGACCAAGGGAGTTGGAGAAAAACCAGAGAGAAAACCCCCTGTCCCTTTAGAAAAATAAAGTGAGATTTACTTGCTGGAGTAAATTGAGTCTTGTTTGCTATAGCCCCTTTCCAACACATTTGACTACTTTATGAGCCAAGAAATTAGTCACCAGACAGACTACCAGACCATAGGACTGAAATGTAGACCAATTTCCACACCATAGAAAGTAATGATACTTGATTTAGGTTTAAAATCTACACCAGATACAGCAATAATACTTGATATAGCTTGCAAGACTATACCAGAAAAAACAGTGACAAGAGTTGAGGTCAAGTAAGAGCTAAAATTTTCACAACCCAGCCAAACACACACAAAGAGTGAAGCACAGAGATTCCAGATATCCAAGATGTTTGATGATAAACTAGAATGTTCTCTAACTTGCTTAACTATCTCACACACAGAACACCCTGCCAAATCCCCAGCCAAATCCAGCTCTCCCACCTATCTACATGAATAAAACTGCCTCTAGAGGCTTCCACACACGCAGGCAGGAGGGCCACTCATCATAGGCAAAGCCGCGTAGAGGTGGGAGGGCTTACTGGAAGTGGGAAGCCACTTCTAGGCCTATAAATTCCCAAAAACACCCTCTAAGCAACAAAACAACATAAATACTCATAGAAACAAGCTAATCACACATAACACATACTAAAATGATGAGAAAAGATAGGAAATAAAGCTGAGACATAATAAGTGACCCTAACTTAAGCCTACAAAAACACAACTAAACATCTTAAAACTACATAACACCAGTAATAAACACCATGACCCCAACTATAATCTACATATCAAATACCTCCAAATATGCACTCCAAAGGCCTACCCAGCTTTGAAACACCACAACGTAGTAGCATGGGTATAAAAATGAGAGCTACAGAGAATTAAATTATACTGTCACCGGAGAGCCTACGCACAAGGTTGAGGGTGATATTGAGGAAGTGATATTGGAAAAGTTGATTGAGGACTACTTTGAAGATAAATTGAAGATAAATTACTTGCTTTGAGGTAAGTTTGTGATGAATAACAATGTATGGTAGAGTAACACTAAAATTTAAGGGATCTTAAAAAGGGTTGTAAGTTTAAGAATCAAAAGGGATTTAGGAGTTTGGAAGTTTAAACAGAAATTTATTATTAAAAAAGGTAAGAAACAATAATAGCTTTATATAAATTTAACTACTATCACAAAATATTATAATTTAATTCTAAGGAATGTTGAACCAAATCCCCCCAATTGTATAGACAACTCAAACTTGCATTGACCCCTTTAATGAACTGCCCTTATCTATCACTGACCCTCCAATATAACCCACATATCCTTTAACCTTACTCCTATTCCTACTCACAGACCTTTAGTTACACTTAAACACACAATAACCCAACACTGAAACTATACTACTGATATGAGCACTAATACACAGCGCATTTGCTTAAAGTTGAAAAGTATAAGCAGAAGATTGACCAATTTATGTTTAAGGTTTAGATAGCGCAGTTTCTAACATGTTTGAGTTGAGACAAAAAAGGGAAAATCAGTTACTAGGTAGATGTTTCTTTCTACACTTCAAGTATGGATTTGTGTACTGATATATGAATTAAAAGTTTGACTTTTGCTTCAAGTGTCACATGGCACATGAAAAAGGCTTCTGAAACTCTTATCTGATGATTATATAGGCTTTTATCTCCCTTTTTTTAGCATTTTCATTATCACTTTTAAAGTTTTTGTGCAATTTTGAAAATCAGAGTTGAAATAGGGTTAGTTTTATTCAAATCTAATTTCCTCTTAACTGAAGAGTTTCCTGAAGCCTATCTTTTGTATATCACTAATGGATTTGAATTTATTTCAGTGGTTGCTGAGATATTGACATTCAAAGTTGAGAATTATTTCCCTTATTTCACATTTATTTATTTCATAATGCATATCATAATGTTTAAACCATGCATTTATTGTTTCAGATTCCTCCAACTACCTTTCTCCTTACTTATTATTCTTCCCTTTTGTCAAGGGTGTTTTTTTCTTTTTCTTACCATTTTCTTATTTCTAACCCTTCACTTATTTTGGCTGCTCTTATCATATCAGTCAAAAGTGAATCCAATGAATTAACAAGGTAAAAAATAAAGGTAAAAGTAATCAATTAAATAAAACTTTAGGTAGATCAAAAAAGTATGGGTATTTTTAAATTCATCAAATATTTTTTACTTTCATGAATTTTTAATAAATAAATTTGATATTTAAATTTACTAAACTAAAGTAATGGGCTAACAACCTTGTGTTGTATAAATGGTATTCATGACAACATTAATTTTTTTCATGTGGTTCCTCTAGCCTATACCTGTGGAAAGTCCCAAGCTCAGTTTCTATACTTAACTTCAATGTTGTATTGATAAATTTTCATTACTTGATACTAGTAAAATTTACTTATCTCACTATGCAATATAGGGGGTGGACTTTCTAGCAAGTCCACAACCTGAACTCAGATGTAACTCAGATTTAACTCAGACTGAACTCATACTGAACTCTAGCTGAACACCCACCAAAAACTTCTCTTCTGAGTGGTGTTCATCCCTTATTGTATGGTTCTTTTTTCAATAGCTCAATGTGTGTTCAATCTGTGGTGAGTTTGGGTCCAAGGCTGTGGACTTGCTAGCAAGTCCGCCCCCCATATTGTGTGGTGTCTTATTTATTTATTTTTTAATTTATTTAATTATATTAAATTTTTTTGACTTGCACCACTTATTTCAGCCTATTTTTTCCCAGAACTGATTATTTCTTATTTTTAGAATAAGACAACCTTAATTACATTGAGCTTATAAGTTAAAATTAAGGTTATAATACTTATATATATGGTTATTATACTATTATATAGCTTATAGTAGTTTAAATAGCTTGTCCATAGCCCTATAATACTTATTAAGGTTCTAATGGAGTCATAATTTACTTATCTTAAGTGATATTAAGTAATTATAGACATACATAAGCTTACATGTATACATAAACCTCATATTCAGTGAAATATGCAGTTATATTATGTATATATAGGTCTATAAGTGGGTTTAAACCTCTAAATAGCCTATAAACTTTATTTTTCTGCTTATTTAAGGTCATATGGATGTATTTAGTGGACTCACAACACCTACACAAGCATATACACCTTTTTCATGTGCATATACCCAGTTTGGACAACTTAATCTGCTTCCTTTAATGGATTTTCACAGATTTTGGGTTGGGATATGATTACTGGGTTAATATGGATGCTTTGGGATGTTATTGGAACTTGTAAAGTTGATTTGGTTCCTTTATATTCTTTGGGTTTCATTCTATTCTCTTTGGATGAGTTATTTTACCTGTCTCTTTATGGTATTTGCTTTTATCTGTTTTCTCTATTTATGGTATGGGTGTATTATATCATTAATTGTGATGGAGGGTCCTTACTCGAGGTCTGGATGTTGAAAAATGCTTGAAGTGGATGCCATGGGGTGGTGATGAGACCTCACAGTGCGGTAATAGCCAGTTATAGCAGTGACATCATCTGGATTGAAGGTCTGTGCACCCCAGTGGATTTCAGTATAAGTAAGGGAAGATTTGACAGGTTATTGGACATCACATACTTACTACAGCTCAAATAAACATTATAAAACAATTATTATCATATAAAATATATTTTAAAGCCTTTATAAATTGATATTATCTTTATATTAGCTATAACTATATTTTATTAGCCAATTTTCCACCACTAGTCTGCACCAATCCAAATATTGTGAGTTAACATTGAGCATAACTATTTTATTAGTCTTTCCCTGAGTTTTAATAAATAATTCATAAAATATTTAGTAGTAGGAACATTAATATTTACTATTAAATCATACTTAAATACTGGCATACACTGACACTTTACTTGTCAGCCAGGCTATACCAGGAGCCCAGCAAATCATATGTTAATTTATTGGACCTGAAAGAGGGCGTAAAAATTGTATTTTATGTATATAAATTAATATTTTATTGCATAATAAAATTATATAAGTATCATATTAATAATAAGTGTTACATTAATTTTATTGTTATATAAATTTTTATACATTTAATTTAAGCTTAAATATATTTCTTATTCTACAGATAATGGCGCATTTTTATGTATTTAATAATTATAAGTTAATAATTAATTAATTACAAAAACATATATTATAATTATATATGTAAAATTGACTTATAATGTAATTAAGTTAATTAATTAATTTTATATATATTAAATAAAACTTCATATATTATTAAGCAATAATATTGGGCGCTTCTTTTGACCCTTATTTGTGTCAGGAAAAATTATTAAATAAATTATAATACTTATTTAATAACATATTATTAAAATCTCCATTTTAAATTACAAATAACACTAAATTAATTATCTGTTTCATTTAAACTAATTATTGAATTAATTAAATAGTTAAAACAATTACTTAAAATTGCTTTAAACTGAATTGAATCTATGTCATGAATTTTGGCGTGAAAATAATTTTATTTGTTTTACTTAAAACCTTTACATGTCACTATAATATCTGTTTTTGATTATTTTCCTCACTGTTCTTATGTTTCAAGCTTACTTAGTTACTAATTATTTTAATTAATTGTTTTGGGAACTTATGGTGGGAAAATTGATTACTTACTCACGGATTTAATTTATTGTTTCATGTTTTTCTCTCAATATCTATGTCTTAGTTAAATTATTTTATATTCTTGTTTTACTTTATTACTCTTTTGTAATTACCTATTTTGGTGCTCCAGAGGGTCCCTTGCCTATAAAAGGCTTTGGATAATCCCCTGTAGCTACATCACTTACTATACAATCAAAATCTGAACAAATTGTCAATATAATATGTTTTATTAGTATTTTTATTAGTATTAAATTTCTAATTTAAATTCTATATAGCTATTTACAGGTTGCTTTAAGTCTGATAGTAATTATAGTGTTTAACGCGCAGAAACCCTTACTTTAAATAATATTGTCATTTAATAGATACTCATTTTTGTGTCATTCATCAAGTAACTTGTCGTTGCCTCTCTTTAAATAAATTAAATTATTTTATTACTTTATTGCCTTTACTTCCTATAAACCCTTCTTTCCTATTCCCCTTTCCTTCCTCTTCTTCTTTCTTTTTTTCTTCCTTCTTCTAGACAAGCAACCGACATTACTTCAATAAAATTCAGGTCTCAGTGAGTGGTGTGTGCCAAGGATTGATGAGGGGATGGAGGTCATGGTGTCACATGTGACAGTGATGGGGCGGGCAAGGAAAGAATGATGTGGCCAACATGTGGTTGTGAAAAAAAAGTGGGGAAAAAAGCGCTGATTTGAGGTCATAACTGATACCCATTTATGAAATAAGTGACTTTTTTGAAAATTTAAGTGTTGATTTGGTTTGAAATCTGCACTTAAGTTAAATGCAGATTTTCCAGAACTGACACCCCCTAATATTGCCCCCTATATTTGTGCATACTGTCTCTTGATTATCTATTATCTTTTATCAAGTCATTATCTTCACCTTTATTTGTTTTTGTTTTATTTTATTTTTTGGGTCTTTTCAAGGCCCAGCTTTTTAATCTTTGAGCCTTTGATTCATTTTCTCAACCATTCCGATCAACAAACAAATCTTTTTTTTTCACAAAAGGGTTTTATTTTCAAAATAACTTTTTTTATTTTACAATGAAAAATCATCCTAAGGTTTTACCATTCTTGAAAACCTTATGCTCCAGACATCTTATCACCAGCATAATTTATTTATTATCATACTTCAATGCCATCGAGAATACCATTTACACATGTCCTTGAGAACAAAGGGAAAAAACATATAGGAGGTCTGCATTAAATCAATATTCTTTAAAAACCATATAATCTTTTTCTGTCAAACTATTATATTTTAAAACGGATGATGAAGCTCGGTTACAGTATCAGACTCATGCTTATCCGATCACTCATTCTATATTTTCCCCCCTTTTTTAGAGATGGTTTTTAGTACATTATACTAAGGGTGGGCGATCATAAGAAATAAATAAGTAAATAAACAAATGTTCTTATCAATTTTAATCTTTTGTTTGACTTTATTTCTAGTATTAAATCATATTTCTCCCCCATTCGCCTCAGTTCTATTTCAAGAAACCTGCATGACATTATTTTTTTCTCGTTAGCTTTTTCTGATATTAATTTGGTTGCGTGTAGATTTTTGGTCCCTACGTGATTAGGCTATTTTTCAGAGCAACAGACATTTAAAATACCAATGCAGTTTAGACTTTGGCAATGCAGATATATTATTAGAATTATTTTTCCCTTGAGGACATAAAATAGTATTAAGCAGGACGAACGAAAGGCTACCAGGTTTTAGTGGAAGTTAGTATGAAGGTTTAGTTTTACAAAACTTTCATTTTCCCGCTAACATTTCTTCCTTGTGGTAAATTTTGCCCGCTATTTTAGTTGAACGTTTCATTGGGGGGGTGAGGTTAAGCTGATTAATACATCTATCCCTCATGTAATGTCAGGATTATTGTTTACTTTTTATACTTATATTTATATATTTTTCGTACATAAAAAAAAGGAAACTCATCTAGATGTTTTTTTGAGAAACCAATGAGCATGGCAGCCAACGGAAAAATTAGAAAAGAAAAGAAAAAAAACTAAACCTATTTCTTTTCTTTAAAAAAAATGCTTTGGTTAGTGTCTATATTTTCTGAATAAATAAACTTTAGAAATCGTTTGAGGTTGAGAGATTTCAGGTACCTATCATGGCCACTAAACGTTGAAAATTACCTGAAGATATATCCGATGCGTGTCATGTTGTTAGCATCTAAAAAAATTTGTAAGTACAGTACCCAGCAATAAGTTCTCGGCACTGTTTATGCATACAGCTAGCTCACTGACTTTCTTACAACCACCATCGTCCATTTGTATCCAAATAACACCACCGACTGCAAAAGAAGCAATTCAATAAATATCAAAATACACATAGGATGTTTATCTAATTAACTCACCTATCTGTGGCATCAAATTTCATTTTACGAGACATGCCAAATTGCTGCCAAAGCAGCACAACGAAGTTGCATGCGGTGACCCCCTGCCATATAACTAAAACTTTTTTTCCTTTTTTATTCATCAATTTTTGTACTTTCCCTCTTTTTCTTTTTGCGACTGCCTTCTTTTTTCTCTGGCTATTTAGTCGTACTAATCTTATATCTCTCTGATCCTTACTTTTCTATCCAGAAACTGAAGGTCTGACAAATTTTTAAAATATTAAAAACTACTGAAAATTATTTATTTAGTTTTATATTATGAATCTCAAGGTCTCTCTTGACCATGTAACAAAATTTGAATGAAATCGAATCAGTTCTGTGAGAGTAGCACAAAAAAAAGAGGGTGACGAGGGCATATTGCCGGGCACTGTACATCTATTCCAAGAAATCTTGGACACCTTACAAAAAATAAAAAAAAACTAAAAGTATAAAAAATATATAAAATAAAAATAAAATGAATTTATATGAAAATAAAAATGAATGTTTTTCACAAAAAAATTAATTTTTGGGCGGGCAAATGGTAAACTTTGTTTTGTTTCTTTTTAGTTTTTTTTTTTTTTCGAAGTATATTTGAACCCAGTACAAAAGTTGTCGATTTTCGTTATGCCAAAGCTCCAAGATTTGCTGAATTAATTACTTGTATGAGCTTTTAAGAACATTGTTTTTAAATAAATTTTGAATAACACGCTTGGCAGATCTTAGCACTTTTTTAACCAGAATCTAGTTTGGCGCTTTTCAGTATAACATGTAACTTGAAACGCGAATCTTCTATAGATGATCATAATTCTGGAGGGGGTCTGATTATCGGTGAAAGGAAGTCATTTCAGTCCATGCAATAAAGATAACCTTCAAGCAAAAGTGGCCAACTTTCTTTCTTCGGATCCAGTATTTCAATATACCTCAACATGCATCAAAAAATTTTAATATTGTTGTGTGTTCATATGATGGTGGTCTTTATATTTTCTAAGCCTACGGAGGCGCCAAAAGATCTTGATCTTTTGAGCAAGTTGCAGAACAAACCTTATAATAGTTTGGGTAGGTAAAGTAAACCATAAATTGGAATAACTGAAAAAGAGCTTCATCATTTTATTCATTCACAGAGTATCATGAAGATCCATCATTGGAGAAAAATGAACACATTAGATCTCCTGCAATTTATTATCATTTCATTGAAACGAAACAGACATCGGCAAAGTAAGTGCAAGAAATTCCACTCGACACTTTTTTCTTACTAACTAGCAGACTGATTGAAAAATAAAAACAATAATTGGACTAAACCGCATAAAAAATTCCGCAACATTGTGTATGAAATAGCCCTGGGACTACAGCTGATAAAGCAGCCTCTTCAGGAAAAGAGAATCATCAATATTCGGTGACAAAGGAAGGAAAGTAGGCTGAAAGTAAAACTATTGGGGTTTGAGTCTTATGAAGATACGTTAGTAAGTAAGTACATCGGCCTTCTGTTACGGAATTCAAAAAATATGCTGATCATCTTAACAGATTTTTCAATATTGAAATAAAAGCTAAATTGGTGAACACGTACTAAGAAAGAGAAGAAGTATTAGGAATATAATCAGTGGAAGGAAAAAGTACATAATATCTTGAGATTTCATAAATCAAAAATATTAAAACCTCATATTCCAATAAATTTGGAAAGAAAAAAGGGACACACTTGGGGGTGTCAAATATAGCGATTCGGTCCTTGGATTAATTACAATTCTTTGCTTGCAAATAAAAATTGAAATTTCGCCTTCAAGTACCAAAAAAATACTTTTTAAAATATATACATGTCAAAAATAAAAGCTTCAATAATTTCTAAAGAGATAAACAAAAATATGATATCCCAATGTTGACTAAATTAATTAGAGAGGCTCACAATTCAAGAACCTCCTACTAATTTAAAAGTGCAATCAATACGCCCAAAGTGAAATATACCCAATAGGTATATTCTTGGTTGGGTAAGGTATATTTTAGGCTAGTTGGGTATATTTTTGATTTTTTTTTTCTTTTAACATTCTTGGTGTAGGAAATAAAAGTTCTCACATGAAAAATAATCTCCCAAAAAAACAAATAAAAAAACTGAATTTTTTTTCATCTAGGAACAAAAATGACAAAACATAAAAATAAAATCAACATAAGTAAGAAGTAAGAAGCTGTTAAGACCTAAAAAGGTGGACCACTACTAGCACTAACACTAGCCTTGGACAGGACTGACTATGCTACTAAGCAGTGAGACTAACTAGACTGACTATGTTGGGATTACCAACAGTGAGACGGGACTGACTATGCTGATACAGCAGTGAGACTAAGAAGTAACTGGATAACTATATAAGTTTTCCAATGATTAGCACTCTACAGTGCTTGCCCCATATAACCCCCTTATGCAATATCCCCACTTCTGCCTCTCACAATGCATAGTGCCCATAGTGCTCCTCCTCCTCACCCCTCAACCAAATCCTGACAGAAGCGGCCTTTAATAAAAATCTAAAGTCAAACACAAACTAAGAAAAATAGGGAAGAAAAAAAAAAGTGTGTTAAAAAATTAAGTGTAAGAAACATATCTTTAAGAAAACTATTTTAAAACCATGAATTTTTTACTTTTATTATTTTTTGTTTTTCATAAAAACTTTTTTCTTCTTTTTTTCTTTTTTTTCATATTTATTGTTTTAAATTATTTTTCTTTATATTTATTAATTTTTATTCATTCTTATTTTTCTCTCTCTTAATTTTTATTTTATTTATATTTATACTTAAATTTATATTTTATATATTTTATAAATTATATTTTATACTTTATACTTTATATTTTATATGTTATATGTTATATTTTATATTTTATATTTTATATGTTATATTTTATATTTTATATTTTATATTTTATATTTTATATTTTATATTTTATATTTTATATTTTATATTTTATATTTTATATTTTATATTTTATATTTTATATTTTATATTTTAGATTTTAGATTTTAGATTTTAGATTTTATATTTTATATTTTATATTTTATATTTTATATTTTATATTTTATATTTTATATTTTATATTTTATATTTTATATTTTATATTTTATATTTTATATTTTATATTTTATATTTTATATTTTATATTTTATATTTTATATTTTATATTTTATCGATTATATTTTATATTTTATATTTTATATTTTATATTTTATATTTTATATTTTATATTTTATATTTTATATTTTATATTTTATATTTTATATTTTATATTTTATATTAGGGGGTATTAATGTTCAGGGATCTGCAATTAGGGATCAGAAATTATTTTCCCGGGATCAGACATTATTAATTGTGGAAGATTCTTATCTACTAGCCCTGGGGCTAGTGGATAAGGTATCCATCATAATGCATTATCCTGCCTCTTATACCCCAATTTACGTTCCTGCTCCCTGATCCCAAACTCATCACATCCATAATGGATTTTTAAGAAAGTCACATGACTTATAATTGCTGATGCCATCCTTACATCTCTCCTCATTCTATGCTACTTTATTTTAGTGGAAAACACATAAGTTTTTTTTCTATCTTCATACCCCAACTGCACATTCAGCGGTGAATTCCAACTTCCCACTCATCACCTAAACTTTCTACTGACAACCTATACTACCAAAAACAATGAAGCACCTCTCTACTAGACAGCTACTTCACTCCACTATGAATGCTATCACTTTACTTTTAGTTCTCTACTATAAATCTGACTCTAATTTGGAATATTCTTTAGCCTATTTGTGTTTTCTTTCCAAAAAGTGTTACCTCATTTCCAGGGGGCCAAATCTTTATCATTATCCCCGATATGAGATCCACTACATTCTCAACATTCCTCAACTAAACTTCATTCAACTATTTAGAACTTCTCCCAATTCTTTCTTCAAAATTTATCAACTCATCTCTGAACATCCTATCTTTCATAAGAATTCCCATAACAAACAGCGTAATCCTGCCATTCATCTTGCTGTTGCACTATGTTGCTTTGGCTAAAATGGAAATGGTGCTGCTGTAAGACGTTTGGATAATCTATTTAACATAGGATATGGTATGGTGATATTATACACGAGGCACTGTATGATTGCTATCCTTTCCCTCAAGTCTCAAACACTTGCTTTGCCAACTCCAGAACAGTGACTTGAATCCTCTCAAGTAATGCAAGCTAAAGGTTTCCCTGGCTGTGTAGGTTTTGTTGATGGCACAACTATATCTTTGAGTCAAAAGCCTGCTCATGATGGGAACCATTATTTTGATTGAAAAAAAAGGTTTCTTCAAAATATTCTCCAATTTCTCATCATTCATGAACTAACTTTTTAACTTCCTTCAAGATACACTATTGCCATTCAAATTATATGCAATGTCAATAAAAATATTATTGCTTTTCACAGTGGCTGCCCTAAATCATGTCATGACTCTTCCGTCTTCCAAAGAATGAGGATTTCTCAATCCCCTGACTCATACTTTGACGAATCTCAGTACCTCCATGCAGACTCAACATATGCAAGTGGGAAGTACATTATACCTGCTTTCCATGGTGCAAGTTTAGAAAATGACCCCAAAACTAAATTTAATTATCACCTTTCCCAATCAAGAGTACGGATTGAACACACTATAGGTATTTTAAAGGGATGATTTTCTAGTCTTTGGGATCTCAAAATCCAATTTCAAAAAAATTTGGAGATCAAAACTGTGAATCATTGTATCATGACTTGTGTTATACTCCACAATATCCTAGCTGATTTAAAGGATGAGTGGAATGATCTTTATGAAGAAGAGGATCCTGAACCATCTCCGGCTCTCTTGTCCCTTGAATCACAAAACATTCATTCAACTGGCATATGCTCTGTCATTATGCCAATCGCCCTCCACCATTTTGGCACACAACCCTTTTAATTTTTTGTTTTCATACTCTCTAAATGTCCACTTTGTATACTTGATTCACTTGGCTTGGTATTTTTGTTTGTTGCATATTCATTTTTTTTTGGAATTTATGGTGAATATCTCTTTTTTGGATGGCTCATTGGTTTTCTTTCACCAGCTCAACATAACATTGTATATTTTCTAAAATTGCATAATTTTTCACTGTTTCTTCTTTTCATTCATCCCTCATATCTTTTTCCCCTTCTCCTTCAAAATCCTCAAACAATTTGGTTTCATTTATTTTGTCATCTCATCTCTCCAGGTAATTCATTTTATTCTTTTTTTGATTTTTTGATTCACTAATTATAATTTTTATTTTTATTTTTTTTTGTGTCTAAATTTTTTTTGTAAGTGGTTATTTATAATTTCAATGGTAAAATTAACCTTTTTTCTCTCTTCCTCTTTACTTTCTTTTTTAGCTCCACCACCCTACTCTTCATCCCTCCTTGGCATGGTCATTATCCCCCCTTTCCCTTATTTCACTTTTTTTTGGCTCCATTTCATTGAAACACATACATTTCACATTCTTTATGCATTTCACTTACTCCATATTCAATTTCCCCACAATTCCAACATCAATCTTTCTCACTCTTTTTTTCCTACTTTTCAATCAAGGTAAGTTTCATCTCCTTTTTTTCATGCCTATATGATATCTCATTGCTTTTATGAAAATTTCATACTTAAATATATGTATGAATCTTATCTGGATAACAGTGAACTTATAAAACTCCTTTTGTTCTCATCTTCATTACCACTTTTCAATTTTTTGTAAAATTTTGAAAATCAGACTCAGAATTAGGGTTAGGTTTATTCAAATCTAATATCTTTTTACTGAAGATTCTCCTGAATGCTACCTTTCATTTCCCACAAACAAATTTGAATCTGGTTCAGTGGTTGCTGATATATTGACCATTAAATCTGAGCCTTTTTTTTCCCAATTTTAAATTTTTATTTCATTTTTTATGTAACAAATTAGGGTTAGGTTTATTTAAATCACATTTCTTTTAACTGAATATTATACTAAAGCCTATCTCTCATTTCCCACAAACAGGTTTGAGTTAGGTTCAGTGGTTGTTGAGATTTTGACCTTTGAAGTTGAGCCTTTTTTCCAAATTTCACTTATCTTATTTCACAATTTTTATATTGCATAATTAGAAGATAAGGATTCTGAAACTCTTATCTCATTATTATCTACTCTTTTTTCTCCCTTATTTTGGACTTTTTATCACCACTGTTAAAGTTTATCATCAAATATATTCAACTTCTTCTTCTTTATCTTCATTTTCTTCTATATCTTCAATGTCCTTCTATTCTATTCCTTCAATATATTCATATTCTTCTTATTTATCTTTACTTTCTTCTATATCTTCAATTTCCTTCTATTCTATTCCTTCTCCCAATCAATCTGAGCTTTCCTTACCAGAAAATAAAAAGCAGAAAATCATGGAACCAGCTAAAGAATCAAGCAATTCAAAGACAAAATTTTGTCAAAATATAAAATTGAATAGGATGAAGATATTTTGCAAAACATTCTTTGAACATTTGAACAATCTCAAATTTTTTAAGACTTCAATATTAAATTAAAAAATTTTTTTTTAAAAAAAACATTAAAAACCTTACAGAAGGCGGTATAGATATCATTGTTGCAGTTGTCAATAACAGATACAAACCTCAATTCATCTTAGAAGTTTATTCATTTAATTAGAAAAAGGATGATGTTTTTTGCCAGATTTCTGATTTAATTTCTACTCTCTATCAAATGGCTTTGGTTTGACAACCTTTATAAAATACAAATCTGATTTCTGGTGTCATGAAAGGTTTTGGTTGGCAACCAGGATATGATCAAGTATTTTCTTTTAGTATGTAAATATTTTTTTATTATAAGTAATATTTAATTTTTTCATATATTTCAGAAATTTATTATTTATTGAGAAATTTAAAACTGGAGATAATGGATGAAGATCTGAAACAATAGAATTCTTTATGATCATTTAATATTTTCTTTGCAAATTGATTAAAAAAATTATGTTTTCAAGATTTTCAAAAAAACCATCAACTTGCTTTAGAATCTGTTTTACCAAATTGGTCTGATCCTCAATGGGAAGAAGCAATAAATGCTTATAATTTTTGTTCCAATGTTATCATCACTTATAAAGGATTCTACAACAATTTTCATCTAGATGAACATGATAAGTATTATCTAAAATTTAGAATATTATCTTATATTAATCCAGAGACTGGTATTCCTATTCTATCACCCTCTACTGATGAGAGGCATGGACTTTATTTTCATGACCATAAATTTATTATTGATTTTGGTAGTGCCAATAGAAGGATTTAGGCTATATCGAATTCTTCTCAACATCAGCATCAAACGACTAAAGCAACTCCAACTTTAGTTTCTTGTCAAGACTTTACCCATTTTGGATTTTCATTACAAATAAATGAAGGTCTTATTAATTGTACTAATAATCAAACAAAATATTAGATAAAAAAAATTTTCTTAGTAGATCTGCCAAGTATTTCAACTAAAATATTATATTTTTTCTATTATTAAATATTTTCTTCCAATTTTTTTTCCTTTTTTTCTCTTTTATTAATTTTATTTATTTATTTTAATTTTTTAATTTTAATTTTTCTTAAATTTCCCTTTTTATTTTCCGCTTTTTCAATTTTATTTATCCTTTTTATTTTTTTTCATTTAATTTTGGATTTGTCTCTTGCAATAATTTTTTAAAGTTACATCAAGATAGATTACTGTTTTTATATAATGGTGCATCTGGCCTTAGGTCATTCTACTGGCTATTATATAAAATAGCAAAACTTAATTGGGACTGTTGAAAATAATTGGTTGTATAAATTTTTATTTTTAATTTTTTTCATTTAATTTTGGATTTGACTCTTACAACTATTTTTTACAGTTACATCAAGATAGATTACTGTTTTTATATAATGATGCATCTAGCCTTAGTTCATTCTATTGGCCATTATATAAAATAGAAAAACTTGATTGGGACTGGTGAAAATAATTGGTTGTAGAAATTTTCATTTTTAATTTTTTTTCATTTAATTTTGGATATTTCTCTTCCAACTATTTTTTAAAGTTACATCAAGATATATTACTTTTTTTATATAATGGTGCATCTGGCTTTAGGTCGCTCTACTGCCTATTATATAAAATAGGAAAACTTGATTGGAACTGGTGAAAATAATTGGTTGTAGAAATTTTCAATTTTATTTTTTTTCATTTTATTTTGGATTTGTGTCAGTGTGTGCTAGTATCTAAGTATGATTTAATAGTAAATATTAATGGTCCAACTACTTATTGATAAATGATTTGGTGATAAAACTCCAGGGGAAGACTTATAAAAGAGTTATTCTCAATATAAACTCACAATACTTGTATTTTTATGCATGCTAGTGGTGGAAAATAGATCATTAAAATATATTTATAGCTTATATAAAGATAATATCAATTTATAAATGCTTTATAATATCTTTATATATAATAATAATTTTGTTGTAGTGTTTTTTTAATGTGTATAAATTAAGTGATGTCTTATAACACGTCAAATCCTCCCTTACTTATACCAAAATACACTGGAGTGCACAGACCTTCAATCCAGATGATTTCACTGCTATCCCCGGCAATTACAGCACTGTGAGGCCCCATCACCTCCCCATGGCGTCCACTTCAAGCAGTCTCAACACCCGGACCTCCAGGAAGGACCCTCCATCACAATTAATGATACCACAGACCCATACCATAAATAGAATAAACAGATAAAAGCAGATACCATAAAGAAAAAGGTAAAATAACTCATTTAAAGAGTATATAATGAAACACACAGCATACAAAGGAACCTAATTAGCTGTCCAGGCCCCCAAAAACATCCCAAAACATCCATATTAACCCAGTAATCATATTCCAACTCATAAAGCCGTGAAAATCCATCCAAGGAAGCAGTTTAAGTAGTCCAAACTGGATATATGCGCCTGAAATAGGTGTGTATTCTTTTCTAGGTGTTTTGAGTCCACTGAATATGTCCATATGACCTAAAATAAGCAGAAAAATAAAGTTTATAGGCTATTAAGAGGTTAAAACCCACTTATAGACCTAAATATACATAATATAACTACATATTTCACTGAATATGAGGTTTATGTATACATATAAGCTTATGTATGTCTATAATTACTTAATATAACTTAAGATAAGTATATTCTTACTCCATTAACACCTTAATAAGTATTATTAGTCTATGTATAAGCTATTTAAACTACTATACGTCATATAATAGTGTAATAATTATATATATATGTATTATAACCATATATATATGTAATTTAACCTTATTTTTAAGTAATAAGCTTAATGTAATTAAGGTTATATTATTTTAAACATAAGAAATACTCAGTCCTGGGGATACCTAGGCTGACAATTTGTCTCTTCCAACGATTTTTTAAAGTTACATCAAGATAGATTATATTTTTTATATAATGATCCATCTGGTCTTAGTTTGTTCTAATGGCTATTATATAAAATAGGAAAAATTGATTGGGACAGGTGAAAGTAATTGGTTGTAGAAATTTTCAATTTTAATTTTTTTCATTTAATTTAGGATTTGTCTCTTCCAACTATTTTTTAAATTTACATCAAGATAGATTACTGTTTTCATATAATGGTACATCAGGCCTTAGTTTGCTCAACTGGCTATTATAAAAAATAGGAAAACTTGATTGGGGCTGGTGAAAATAATTGGTTGTAGAAATTTTCATTTTCCATTTAAATTTGGATTTGTCTCTTCCAATTACTTTTTAAAGTTATGTCAAGATAGTTTTCTGGATTTATATGATAGTGCATATGGCCTTAAGTTGTTCTACTGGCTATTATATAAAATAGGAAAGCTTGATTCAGACAGGTGAAAATAATTGGTTTATGAAATTTTCATTTTTAATTTTTTTCATTTTATTTTGGATTTGTCTTTTCCAACTATTTTTTAAAGTTACATCAAGATAGATTATATTTTTTATATAATGGTGCATCTGGCCTTTTTTTGTTTTACTGGCTATTATATAAAATAGGAAAACCAGATAGGGACTGGTGAAAATAATTGGTTGTAGGAATTTTCATTTTTTTTCATTTAATTTTGGATTTTTCTCTTCCAACTATTTTTTAAAATTAAATCAAGATATATTACTGCTATTATATAATGGCCCATTGGGCCTAAAGTTCTTATACTGGCTATTATATAAAATAGAAAAACTAGATAGGGACTGGTGAAAATAATTGGTTGTAGAAATTTTCAATTTTATTTTTTTTCATTTAATTTTGGATATGTTTCTTCCAATTATTTTTTAAAGTTGCATCAATATAGATTACTGTTTTTATATAAAGGTGCATCTGGCCTTAGCTCCTTCTACTGGATATTATATAAAATAAGAAAACTTGATTGGGACTGGTGAAATAATTGGTTTTAGAAATTTTCAATTTTTATTTTTTTTCCGTTTTCTTTCTTTGATTCAATAAATTGGAGGGGGGGGCTATTGCCAAATTTTCATATCAGAATTTTAAAAAAAAAATTGACTTGAAAATTTGATGATACCCTTTCCTTAATTCAATAAAATACAGGGGGGGTATTGCCAAATTTTCATAAGAGATTTCAAAAAAAAATGACTTGAAATTTTGGTGATACCCATCCCTTACTTCAATAAAATGCAAGGGGTTATATTGTCAAAATTTCACATAAGAATTGTAAAATTCTTGAAAGAATTTCAGTGATACCTGCCCCTTAGTTTAATCAAATGAAGGGGTGGTATTGGGAAATTTTCAAATGTGACTTGAAAATTTTAACTAAAAAAGAATTTTTAACATTGAAAATTATTGAAAATTTTTATTTAAAAGAGAATTTATAATATTAAAATATGAAAATTAAACTAATAATGGATAGGGTAAAGAAATACAGGAAATTAAGATAAAATTTTATGTACAATTAATTATGAACAGTTGAAGTGTGAGAGAAATATAACAAACTAGACATCAAACAACTTCTTTAAACGCTCAATTTCCTCAAAAGATTTATTAGCTTTAACACATTCTATCATGAAATCCTTCTTTTTGGAATTTTCTTCACGATCAAGCTTATATTTCATCTGTTCCATAAGGTTTTGATGCTCAAGTGTTTTCTCCTCTTTCTTTGATTTTTCAATACTTAGAGATAACTTAAATTTCTTCTCCTCCAAGTCTTGTGCCCTATCATCCTTCCATAAAGAGAGTTTGTACTTCCTCTCCTCCAAGACTTGTGTCCTATCATCCTTCCGTAAAGAGAGTTCCAACTTCTTCTCTTCCAAATCATGTGCTCTGTCATCCCTCCTTAAAGAGAGATTGTATTTTTTCTTTTCAAAGTTTAGAGTCTCTTTAGAAATTTCAACTTGTTCTAGAGTGATAAGAAATATTAACATAAAGTAGAAGAAAAGCAGAGTAAAGTATTAAGAGGTATGCTATCACTTACCAGCATCACATTTCTCTAAAATTCTTCCATAGAAGAAAAAGGGGTTTGTCATGATGTATCACTTTTTCATCTTCTCTGGAGTGGAAATTTAGACTAGTAGAAGACCTTTGATTTTTTTTGGATGTATTTGGTACATTAATATTCTCCTCATCATTGTCACTAGCTTCAGACTAAGATGATGGTGGGTCCTGTGGTTGTTTTTCATCCTTTTTAGAAATAAGAAAAGATAATTATATAAAAAAACAATTGTAAGATAGAAAAAATAAAAACTTACTGGAGTGGTATCATGTTAATTTATATCACCATAAGTATCTATTGGAAACCTATCTAGATTTGTTAAATTTATAACAGGGTAGGCTTGAGTCGAGGAAGAGAATGGGAAAATATTTGTTTTGACATCATGTTTGGAGATAGGATCTTCTCCATCCAACATGTTTGCAGGATTAACATCAGCTTGCTCTCCAAAAATAGCATCCATATCTTTAAAGTAAGTACATAAATATTCAAGTTTATTGTCTATGGATTTGATGCCCTTTATGATATTGAGGTCAGTAATACCAAAACCAGTAGAAAATGAAAGAGTCTTTGCCTTCTTGTACTTGGATCAATAATGCTTGAAGCATTCAGACATCTGTTTTGGTAAAAGATCTATCCTTCCCTTGGTCTTACTTCTTAATTCATTTGCCATTAGAAGATAGCCATTGACCTTTGATGCAGGGGGCCCTCCTACTTTAGTTGCATTCAAGTACCAAAACAAGAATCATATTTAGTTTTTTTAGCCAGTTGATAAGATTGAGATGATCATTTTTTTTAGTTGAAAAATTTTGGATTTCTCAGCAGAGCGGTCTAGACTGTTCTAAAGTACTAAGCAGTAGACACAATGCAAGATGGGTTGGTTCTTCTCTTTAACTTCTAAAAGAAGCGCATGCCACTCTTATTTTAAAGACAGTGTAATAATGTGCAACGCTAATAATTGAATAGAAAGTTTATAAGTTGAGATGAGTTAAAGATAAGGAAAAAAAACAAGTATTAATATCTGGATATTTCTATTCTTAATAAGTGCTATTATCCACAGCTACTCCCTCTTGAAGCGCTCTCTTTCAATATGCCTTATTATAGTAATAAAATATCTCTAATAATAGTTATTCCCACTGAATCTATATATTCTCTCTATGTTGCGCTCTTTCACTATACTATATGAAATACACACACAGACGCACAAACTCTAAAAGACTCAGAAATACCTTTTAATATTCTCTCAAACAATTAATCACAAAAACATCTAATATCTTATACTGGGTACTATGACTATAGCTACTCGTATATCTCTATATTGATTTTTCTATGATCTGATTTTTTAAAGCAACAACTAATACGATTTTTCTTATTTTTTTATTATTTCTCTACCTTTAGATAGATCTGCCATTTCTCCTTTTATATTTTTCCAGCGCTTAAGACACAGTTCTCTAATGGATCTCCAGCGCTGACTCTAGCGCCACATTAGTAAAACAACAACTAATCTATTAGTAAACTACGTACACCGCTTGTAGAAACTACAGCGCCTAAATCATACCCTTTAATTACTAACACTAGTATTAACTTGTTTCACTGATGCTCCACATATGCGATTTTAACTATACCTTGTTTTGTTTCAGCGCTAGTTCCAGGTTAGACTTATCCTAACGCTGCGTCAACTCTTGGGTAGTTTTACGATTGAGTCCCCACACTCTTTGCTTTTAATACTAAGTTCATAGTTCCGACAGCTTGCTTAACTAGTTAGGCTTCTTCATTACTTGTCTCAGTAAGTTATAGCACTTGCCGCGGTACAGTATACTATGCACTTGAGTTGTCCTTAAGCCATAACTCCTTCTTTAATGGGTAACACACAATTATTGGAAAATACAAATCCATATTGTTTAGCGCTTGCAATCATAAATCAATAACACACAATTCCCCTATTGTGCGGCACATCTTGCTGCAAAATCTGAGTGCAAAGACCCTCAATCCTTTTCCGCGCTTCTATTTCCTTTGTTCCTTGAAACACACAAATACATATTATATTTTTATACTTCCTGCTGCGCTATGGTAAGGTAAAATCTTACAGTCGCCTTGCTGTAAGCAGAATCCGGAGTAGATATGTGGATTTAGCTGAAAACCCCGTCCTTCCAATAAAAATAACAAAATGGGTGTTCTAAATCACTAAGCTAACCAATCTACTTGGATCCGATTGATGAAAATAATGAAACTCTAAAATAATTAACGCTTATTGAGATTTTAATAAAAGTGGCTGTTGAGAATGAAATACTGATAACAACAATTAAGGTGTACCAGTGAAAGATCTGAAAAGATTGACTTTTATGATTTTATAATAATTTGAATTTTTATGAGACAGCAATAATCAAGTCCCAGCAATGAAGACCTTTCTAAAGATACCCTGTATGAAGTGTGTTTTAAATTGTTGAGTGGTATTTCTAAAATGTTATATATAAAATATAAAGTTATAAGGGTATTACAAATTTATTTAATTTGTTGAGTAATAAAAAATGAGACTGTGGTAGTTAATGATTAAGCTGTATGATGTGTCTCCCCCCTCTCAATTTTGAGTTTGACAGGCGCTTAAGTATTCCTAGTCACGTGCCTAAGTTTTCCCCTCCAGAGCTCTCCCAGAGTCAATCCGGAGCCCGTACGGAGTCCGTACGGAGTCAAAGCGGAGTCCGTACGGAGTCCGAACGGAGTCGAAATGGAGTTTGTCCGGACTTCCGGACTCAATTAGAACCTTAAAACTATAATAAAAAATCTAGAAAAATTACACATAATAGAGCTACTTCCCCTTTACATACCAAACTAATTTTCGTAGTCTGCGCAGCTCTAATTACCCCGTGAAAATTCATCGAAGCTAAGTAATTTCTGAAACGTAAATATTTCTATAAAACTTTAAAATTCATTTAAAAATATAAGAAAAATAGTAAAAATTCTGGGAAAAATTTCCCAAGGTTCTTGAGTGACTCGACTTAATACTTATAAATTTTTCAGACCGTAAAAATAAGTTTTCTCCGTAAAATAAATTGTTTTTGTGTAGGCATTCGCTCGTGACCAATTTCTTCATATTTAAAACTCAAATAAATTAAATAAAACCCTTTTATATATAAAAAAATAATAACGCCAATCTTTCACGCCGTAATAACTCCATGTACGTACTTAGGTGCCGTACTAAACTTTAGGCTACCACATCCTCCCTCCAATTGAGAATGTCCCCATTCTTATAACTTTGCATAAGTGGTTGAGCAATTCCAAAAGAATTATCTTTTCTAATAAAATAATTTGATAAATTTGTTTTAGCTGGTCTTCTTTTAATTCTTTATAATTAAAACGTTGTTTCTTCTTCTCTGGCTTGATATAACATAAAATAATATAATATAAATCTTGTGATGATTCCACTACTGAGAGCAAGGTTTGAATCCCTTCAGACTCCCATATACCAGTCTTCCTTCTTGTCACAGCATTGAGAGAGTGGATCTTCCTATGAGCCGAATACTCCTGATTCCAACCTCATAGGGCCCCCCACTGAGCCAAATTCTATGATTCCAATCTCGCCATAAGGTCCTCCAAGCTTCACACCAAAAAAGGGCCTAACACTGAGGCACTAAAAAAAATCATTCCCTAAAATCCAACTACCATCCTAACTTCTGATTCCTTCATCACAATTTTCAAACTTTGCCATACAGCAAACCCATAAAATACTTTTGCCAGGCTTCCAATAATAATTTTAACTTTAGACCATGTTAAAGCGCCACAAATCTCACCTAATTAACCATTATGCTTCCCTTAGCATCATCACCACCTAAAATTTTAACCTCCTAAAGCTTATCAGCACCCAATTCCAGAAATAATTGAATAACCAGTTTAGAGTCTTAGTGGACAGTGATAAATTAAAAGATTGAATTGAGTTATCCAAACAAGATTGACATTCCAGTTTAAAGTCTTGGTGGACCAAACATATAATCGATTTCCAGTTTATGGTCTTGGTGGACCAAACATATAATCGATTGCCAGTTTATGGTCTTGGTGGACCAAAGATCATTTAGGTGCATAAATATCTTGATATATTCCTAAGTAAGGCCTAGGCTTGACCAAAGATTGAATAAATTTGATAATCCAGTTTAATGTCATAGTGGACCAAACATTTGATCGACAAGTAATCCAGTATAAGGCCATAGTGGTCCAATGAATGTTGAATTATCCTGCAGATATTAATTTTCCAGTTTAAAGTCATAGTGGACTAAACAATGAATGAACTACCAGTTTAAAGTCATGGTGGACCAAACATTTAATTGATAAGAAATCCAGTTTAAGGTCATGGTGGACCCAACAGCTTGATAACAGCCCAGTTTAAGGTCTTGGTGAACCTAACATTTGATAACACTCCAGTTTAAGGTCTTGGTGGACCTAACAAATCCAATAAAAAAAATTTTAACGATAGTCTTGAAAATTAGCCAGTTTAAAGTCTTGGAGGACTAACAGCTCCAAAATTCGTATATAAAAAAACCTTAAAGAACGTCTTGAACAGTAGCCAGTTTAAAGTCTTAGAGGACTAACAGCTCCAAAATACGTGTAAAAAACCTTAAAGAACGCGTTGAACAGTAGCCAGTTTAAAGTCTTGGAGGACTAACAGATAACTTGAAGTAAAATCCCATAGGTATTGAGCTCCCCTAGACCCTGTTTCCTGTCTAAAATAAATGAATAAAAACTAAAAAAGAATGAAGACTGAAAAATAAAACTATGAAATATAATAATATTTTTGATATAATTAATTTTTTTTTTTATTATTATTTTATTTTTATTTATTTTTATTTATATTTTATATTTTTAGTTATTTTATTATTTATTTTTTATTTTTATTTTTTTAAATTTAAAATAAAAGATTTTAGAAAAGATAGTTTTGAAATAAAAGTTAAAATTTAATTTTTAAAGAAAGATAAACGAGTGTGAAAAGAAAGATAAAAAAAGTAATAAAAAAGAATTATCAAAATTAAAATTTTTAAAAGATGCCCCCCGGCAATTTGATGAGCCGTACCCTTGACATCATACCCACATCCAAGTGCAACTTGATGTGGTTACACAATTTTGAGAAATTGAAAAGAAAAGAAAATAAATGAAAGTTTTTAGAAGATGATTTTTATAATGATGATCACTGGGTGGGCTCCCTCCAATTTATAAAAATGATTAGAGACCACCAGTGAGCATCACCTTTACAATCATTCATAATATATATTAAAGAAAAGAAATCACAATCTAACATAAAAAAATCAAAAACAAAATAAAATAAAAGAATCTTGAATCCGGCGTTGAGAGCGGTGTCTCTTGATTCATTCCAGTTTATAGTCTTAGTGGACTTCCTAAAATTAAAAGACAAAGCCAGGATTCAACTAGAAACAGGGAAAATTTTGGAAACGAACATTATGGGGTAATTGTGTATAGAGCAGCCAGCCCATCAGTTACCCCCACACTTGCCAATATTAAATTAAGAAGGTTCCCCTGTGAACACTTCTTCCAATAAATTTTAAAAATTTTCCAACACTATCTTCACCCATATTTTAAGAATTTTAAGTTTTTGAAAATTTCAAAGAAGGTCTTCTTGAATTTCGTTAAGTTTCATCATAGTTTTGTTGACCATATACAGTGTAACGATAGTAAAGTATTTTGATAAAAAAAAGAAGATAGTTTATCCTCGTTTCGGAGGTCGATAAGATTTTTATAAACATCATAGTTTATCCTCATTGCGGAGGAATCCATAAAATTTCATTGATATCATAGTTTATCCTCATTGCGGAGGTATAAATTTAATAAAAGTCATTAAAATTGTAGTTTATCCTTATTTCGGAGTATAATAAAATTTGATAAATGTCATAGTTTATCCTCATTGCAGAGGTAGACTTCGGCACTCCTGGTGCCTCTAGGATAGAACCGTTTCACTTGATCGGCCGCTACCCTCTTCTTCAATAATACTCCATCCAACTCTTCTAACACATATGAACCGCCAGAAACTTGCTCCTTGATTTTATACGGTCCATTCCACCTATCTGCAAACATCTTTCCCCATTGACTCTCTAGACTTCTATTATACACCAGGACCATATCTCCTGGATTCAAAGGTTTCCTTAATTGATGTGCCAACCGCTCATCCCAATATCTGACTGATTGATTTCGGATCTTCATCATCCGCGAATATGCCTTTTCTAAATATTCTTCTTTCTTTTCTACCTGCATCATTCTTGCACACAATAATTCATCAGTAGTTTTGACCGTGTCCCAGTCAACTGCAAGATATGATTCAGCTTCTAAATCAACCGGTAAAACTGCTTTCTGTCCAAAAACAAGTTCATAAGGTGAAAATCCGGTCGTCCTTTTGGCAGTGATTTGATCAGCAAATAAAACTAAAGGTAAATAGTGCCTCCACTTTTCGGCACTTGTCCCACACATTTTAACTAAAGCATCCTTGATAACTTGATGCCCTCTTTCAACCATGCCTTCAGCTTCAAAATAATATGGGGTTGCTACCCTAACCTTTGATCCAACTTTTAATACGGCCTCTTTAAACTCTGTCCCATATTCAGGACCTCTATCTACCGTCACCAATTTCATCACTCCATATCAATACACCCAATTATTCAAAAAAAATTCTGCCACATTTTTGGCAGTTAAATTAATAAGAGGCGCTGCCTCTACCCAACCAGATAAATCATCTCTGGCCACAATTAAATATTTATACCGTCCCTCTTTTAGATGAACAGCATCTAAACTAACTCTTCCAAAGAGCGTATATTCACCGGTTGCGCGTCCAGGTTCTTTTGGCCTTAAATAACTTCGTCTTTGACATTCTTCGCATGACTGAACCCACTGTTTAACAGCCATCTTCATGCCAGGCCACCAAAATCGATCAGAAATTCTTCTAAACGTTTCTCCAACGCCTCTATGCCCGAGATCTTCATGTAGTGATTTCAAAACTAATTCTTGCCCCTTCTGTTGAGTTATAACTACTTGAGGATTTGGATACCTCCTCCTCATTAAACGTCGACCAGATAGGTAAAACGTAGATGACTTCCTCTTGATAGCCACCCATTCATTGTCTTCACAATCTTCTGGCCTCTCTAAAGTCAACAAATATTTGACTAACAAAAAATAAAAACCAGTCTGACCCCAGACTTCATCTTGAAAATCGATTAATATAACATCAATAGGGACTTCTCTATCACCAATATCACCTGCACATGAATGAGCCAATAATCGTTGACCCCTAAATAAATCATTAATCGAGCTATGTTGACGTTGTTCTTCTGAACCTTTGGATCCTTCGTAAACCGTATTCGAAAATACCTCTTTCTCTTTATCCACCTTTTTATTTAAATTCTCTAATTCTCCAACATATACACCATTCCTTAAATTACTACTATCCCACACTACCAATCCATCTTCCTCTACATACACCACATCTTCTTCTACCTCCTCTCTGCCGAATTTATCTACACCTTTTCCAACACCTTTATTAACATAAAAACTATTTTCCAGTTTAACCTCTTGGTGGAGGTCATCATCACCATAATCTAAACACAATATTCCTGCCAGTTTAACCTCATGGGGGAGGTATGGAAAGTCTTCAGCTCCTTTAGTGCTGGCTTTGATAATAGGTATATCTTCATCGAACTCTTCTGAGTCTGAATCTTCTTCAGTGGGTGGTCTCCTTGATAAACCATCTGGCATAGTAAACGTTTTACCAGGATTATGAACTAAATCAAACAAAAAATGGTGAATAAAAGCTACCCATCTTGTCATGGGTGTGTTCGGTAAACTTGGGGAATTAATAATCTGGATTAATGATTTTGCATCCACTTGCAACTCAAAATGTTGCCCCCACAAAATATGCTGAATTTTCTTCAGTATTTTTGCCACACCACATAATTCCAATTTTGGTTGAGAATATCTTGATTCGACCTCAGTAAATACTACAGATTCATACCTAACTGGCCTGATGTAACCAGCTTTATCCATCTGAGACAAAACCGCCCCAGCTGCAACCTGACTTAAATCAACTGCTAAATAAATTCTACCAGCATTTTTTCCATAATCCAACTTGTGCAGGAATAAATCCTTCCCCACAACCTCCTTCAACTTCAAAAACGCCTTCTCACACTATTCATCCCACTCCCAGTCTGCATCCTTTCTTGTTAACCGTCTCAATGGAGCTTCCAATGAAGAAAAGTCCTTGATAAAAATTCTAACATATACGCAAACACCTAAAAACCCTCTAACTTTGGTTGTATTCTTGGGTCTTGGCCAGGACTGAATTTTGTTAACTTTCTTCTTGGACATAATCCTACCCTCTCTACATACCACATGGCCTAATATTTCTAAGGCTGGCACACAACATGAAAATTTTGAACCTGAAATAGTTAAACCAGCCTCTTCAATTCAAAACAAGATTCTTTCTAAAGTAATTGCAAACTCCCAAATGAATTTGCGTATCCTGGGATTCTCTTCCAACACCTTGTTATCATAGTCAGTTGTTGGTCCCTTAATTCCTCCATCATCTATAAAGATTCCAGCATATTGTGGAATTTTGTCTTGAAGGATCCAAGCCATCTGAGCTTGATAAACTGCAACCAAATTTGTTTCTCCTTGAGGTAATCTTATTAACTGTAAACGTCCTAGTGGTGTATCAAATGTAGTGAGAGGCCTTGAGTCTGGAGTTAACTCTCTCTCATCATTTCCACCCATAATATCTCCCAAACCATAACACACTCTCCCTGCAAACGCTTCAACAAACTCCTCAGCACTAGGTGGTATCCCAGCATCCTTTATTGTAACCCTATTTAATTCCCTAAGATCATGAAAAACTCTAAGCTTGCCATTCGGTTTCTTGATACAAAATACCGGACTGAAATAACTTGATGTTGATTGCTCATACAGTCCAGTGCGTATCTGTTCTCTGACAACTTCAATATAGGCTTCTTTTAATGCAGCCGGAATAGGAATCGGTTTCTGCTGCCACGGTTCATGACATACCACAGGAATCTTGTAAGGCTCCCCATAAGAATGCTTCAACACACCCCTTTCCTCTTCTACAAAAGCAATGGCCTTCTCTCGCTTGACCATCACATCCAACAACAACTTCTTCTCTTCTCCAGACATCCAACCATCAGTTCCAAAATTAACAACACCCAGTCCATCAAAAGTGATTCTTGACGTCTCAGAAAATTCAGGCGGATTCTTTACCAAGGGGCTTTCATAAGGATCTCTTGATAACCTTGGTCTTCTCAAGGGTGGATTTAATTCAGCAGGTAGCGGTTCATTAATAGGTTGAACTTTATTTGCTACCTTCTTATATTTGGCTGCGTCCACATCTAAATATACTTGAGGTAAAACATTTACTTTTGTATCGCCATTACATATTTCATCAAATGAATCTTCTTCATCGCCAGAATCGGAGTAAGAAAAATTAGAAAAATATTTTATTTCATTTTTAAATTTTACCCTTTTCTCCTTTCCCTCGTCTAATTTATAAACAGATTTTCCAACACCTTTGCTTCCCTTATCCAACAGAAAATCACCCGTAAAGAAAGTTGGCAGTTTAACCTCTTGCTGGAGAACTGGAATTGAATTTTCACAAAAATTATTTTTTTGTGTTTTAATTATACTGAGATTTTTATTTGGATTTTGATGTGATATTTGCAGTTTACCCTCTTGCTGGAGGTCCATAATAGAAGGAGATACTTGCAGTTTAACCTCTTGCTGGAGGTCCGGAAATGAATTTTCACAAAAATTATTTTTTTGTGTTTTAATTATACCGAGATTTTTAATCGTGTTTTGATAAGATTTTCACAGTTTACCCTCTTGCTGGAGATCCATAATAGAAGGAGATAATTGCAGTTTAACCTCTTGCTGGAGGCCAATAATAGAAGGTGATAATTGCAGTTTAACCTCTTGCTGGAGGCCCTGAATAGAAGGAGATAATTGCAGTTTAGCCTCTTGCTGGAGGTCCGGATTTGCATTTTCACAAAAATTATTTTTTTGAGTTTTATTTATACCGAGATTTTTTATTGGGTTTGGATGAGATAATTGCAGTTTACCCTCTTGCTGGAGGTCCATAATAGAAGGAGATAATTGCAGTTTAACCTCTTGCTGGAGGTCATAAAACATACCCTTCCAATTTTTATCCAACCTAATTTGGCCCATTTTGCCTTTTTCACCATTTTTAAATTTAATTGAAAAACAGGGTAAATCCAATAAACATATTGAAAAGTCCAAAACGTATTTGCACTCCAAAGTAATATTAACAGAAAATAATTGAGAATCCACTTGAATTATCTCCAAGTGAGCTGACCTATTGCAATCCAGGATCTCATCCTGAGGAGAGATTACAACATTAGAGTGATCAGCCCCTGCTACCCCAAAAAATGAGGGCATCCATCCCTTTCCAACAAACATAATTCACCAGAAGCCGTCCGTTTAATATGCCGCTTCTTGGTGCAAACACAACACTGGCACAGAGTAGTAATCCCTGGCCGTGTTTCCCAACCTTCATCTCCAGGAGGCGCTAACCGCATATGTAACCTCCGCATATCTTCACCAGTGATCTCCAAAATAATCCCCATGCCAGCTTGATACCCTATCCTGGCCTCAAAATCCATCAAAAAAGGACCACCAAGGACAGTTTTGACTGCTCCTCTGGCCACATAAAAGTAAACCTTACCAACAGATCCACCAATGCCTAACCTGACATGCTCAACTGTACCCATCAGCTCTGTTTCATGCCCTCCAATACCTCTGAGGTTTCCCCCAGTCCCACTTTTAATTGGCAAGCCTATACTCGTCGCTTGCTCCAATGAAATTAAATTAATTTGAGACCCTGAATCGACCAAGGCCTTTACTTCTTTACCGTTAAGAGTTACCACCAGGTAACCCAGGGGAGCGGAAAAATGCGTATCTACATCTTCCCCAAACTTTTCAGCATTTTCACAAATATATTCCACCGCTCCAGTGGAAACCCGACGCCTCGTCAAATGCTTCTTTTTCTTTTCAGCAAGCGCCGGACTAATTGTAAATAACTCCCCCAAAGATAAGGGAATCTGCAGTTGATTCACCCTATTCAAAACTTCGTCCATCGCATTAGCTTGACCAGAAACTACCGGCCGCTCATACTGGACCTTTGATTTAACAACCTTGGCCCTGGGTACCTCTTGAGGTCCAACTGAGCCATCTTCACCCCCCATTATAACATCTTCACTTTCTATAACCCTAACTCCGTCACCAGCTTCTTGCACTAATCCTGATCCATCGCTAGTCCTTCTTACTCCCTCCATTGGGATGGGACCGCTAAAACTTGGTCTGGGTAGAGACGCCAACGGTAAGTCCTCCTCAGAATCCAAAACATCCTCTGGCATAGGCTCACCATTTAAATCAAACTTGCCATAACTAGGGGGCCCCATATCAGCAATCCCCTTCTGCATCTTATATAATTCGTCCTTAGAGTAAGGGTTCAATTTGTTGGCGACAGTTTGAGCACTAGAATTCTTGTCCGTAGAGTAAGGGTTCACTTTGTTATTGGCCTTGCCAGGATTAGCCCTCAATTGGCTCTGAATGCTACTTTTCGCCTTAGTAGCAGCTGCTCTTCTAGCAGCATTAACATCGTATTCGCCAGCCATACAGCTACCCTCCACCTGGGCAACCGTCGCCAGCTCTAAACCACCAAAAGAAGTAGAAAATGTAGCTTTACTGACCTCTTTCTCTTTACCTTTGTCAGCTTTTCCACCATTACCATTACCATTTTTGCCACCCTTGGCATTAACATCTTCATCCGTCACCTCTTCAAATCCGGCTCTCCTTTCAGCTGTTAAACTTCTTCTGACCAAATCAGAAGGAGACTGTCCATCACTGGGCTTGATGAACAAACCATCAGGAAATTTATAAACTTTACCATCAAATAAAACTCGCCCAGCATCCATATCTTTATCAAGAGCAAAACAAACTGTTGCTCTGTGCCCCCTCCTATTACAATAAGAGCACACCTTTGGCTCATCGTAGCCACCTCTATATCCATTACTACCACCATTCCCACCATTTCTCCCATTGCCTGGGAAGCGGTTACCATTATTATTGCCATTATAATTTCGACGTTCATACCCTCTAGACTGATGAGAAGTTGACGTCGACGAAGAAGCGATTGGGGCCTTATTGGCCTTCTGGGTTTCTTGAACAAATATTTTTAATTGTTTCGTTAAATCGGCCAAGTGATCGACCATCTTATTATCCACATTACCCTCAACTTTAGCAGCAGGTAATCCCATTTGAGCCTTCTTGGCCTCCTGGGCTTTGAACATAATATCGTTGTTTTCGGCCAAAACTTCGCTAACCTTGCTAACATATTGAGTGCATGACTCTTGATATTTGTCCAACGCCAATAACTTTAGATGGGCTTGAATGTTGTCCTTGATAACCTCCAGAGCCGGCAGTTTCTGCTCACCATTAGGCAGTTCCTTCATCAAATCTTTTCTTGAAAGATCCTTCAAGACGTCCATACGAATATCCCTGCTGCATGCTGTCCAAAGCAAATCTTTTGCTTGGTTCTCATGCACGAACTTGTCCACCAGTATGAGATATTCCACCACTTCATCAAACTGAACACAGAGCTTTTTGAAGTCTGCCATAGAAGAAACACCACCTTTTGCTTGCCAGTCTCCAACAATTTTATTGAGGTCCATCATAGTAAACCTAACACCCCATCTATCAACCATAGCTTTAGAAAGCTTAACCCAATCCTTGTCCTTGAATGCCTGCATAGCAATAACCTCTTTTTCCACCTCCCTATCAGCAATAAAAAATCTAACTTGCTTCACCATGTCCACATGGGAAGCACCATCAACAGCAGCAGCAGCTTCATACCTGCTAATGAACCATTTAACCTCCTCCCCATCAAAATTTGGGCCATCCCAAGAAACAATTCTAACTGAGGGAGTAAGAGGGTTAGAAGATTCAGTAGCAACAGCAGAAGAAGACATCCCAATAAGTAATGAAAAGCGTTAACAATCAATAAAATAACAAGCCTCTTGCAGGCCAATAACAAAAATCCAATTAGAGTTCCAGAAAATAAGCCTCTTGCAGGCTAATAACGTTCTTGATCCAAGTAAGTCTTTAAAGAAAGCTAGAGAAATCGTACCCCACGTTGGGCGCCAACTATGGTAAGGTAAACTCTTACAGTCGCCTTGCTGTAAGCAGAATCCGGAGGAGATATGTGGATTTAGCTGAAAACCCTGTCCTTCCAATAAAAATAACAAAATGGGTGTTCTAAATCACTAAGCTAACCAATCTACTTGGATCCGATTGATGAAAATAATGAAACTCTAAAATAATTAACGCTTATTGAGATTTTAATAAAAGTGGCTGTTGAGAATGAAATACTGATAACAACAATTAAGGTGTACCAGTGAAAGATCTGAAAAGATTGACTTGTATGTTTTTATAATAATTTGAATTTTTATGAGACAGCAATAATCAAGTCCCAGCGATGAAGACCTTTCTAAAGATACCCTGTATGAAGTGTGTTTTAAATTGTTGAGTGGTATTTCTAAAATGTTATATATAAAATATAAAGTTATAAGGGTATTACAAATTTATTTAATTTGTTGAGTAATAAAAAATGAGACTGTGGTAGTTAATGATTAAGCTGTATGATGTGTCTCCCCCCTCTCAATTTCGAGTTTGACAGGCGCTTAAGTATTCCTAGTCACGTGCCTAAGTTTTCCCCTCCAGAGCTCTCCCAGAGTCAATCCGGAGCCCGTATGGAGTCCGTACGGAGCCGAAGCGGAGTCCGAACGGAGTCCGTACGGAGTCGAAGCGGAGTCCGAACGGAGTCCGAACGGAGTCGAAACAGAGTCCGTCCGGACTTCCGGACTCAATTAGAACCTTAAAACTATAATAAAAAATCTAGAAAAATTACACATAATAGAGCTACTTCCCCTTTACATACCAAACTAATTTTCGTAGTCTGCGCAGCTCTAATTACCCCGTGAAAATTCATCAAAGCTAAGTGATTTCTGAAAACGTAAATATTTCTATAAAACTTTAAAATTCATTTAAAAATATAAGAAAAATAGGAAAAATTCTGGGAAAAATTTCCCAAGGTTCTTGAGTGACTCGACTTAATACTTATAAATTTTTCAGACCGTAAAAATAAGTTTTCTCCGTAAAATAAATTGTTTTTGTGTAGGCATTCGCTCGTGACCAACCAATTTCTTCATATTTAAAACTCAAATAAATTAAATAAAACCCTTTTATATATAAAAAAATAATAACGCCAATCTTGCACGCCGTAATAACTCCATTTACGTACTTAGGTGCCGTACTAAACTTTAGGCTACCACAGCGCTAACTCCCCTTTATTCTTCCTGGACTACGCGCGCTAATTGGTCTAAATTCACGCTTCCTGTGAGGAACGTACCACAGCGGGGGAAAGAGGGAGTAGTGGAATTCGAAGAACAACTGGGTGATGGCTGCCTTTGAGAAGATCTATGACAATGAGGAATTTTAAGATAATTAAAGATGAAAAGGAGCAGAAACAAGCAGATGAGATAGCGAGATGAAAAGGAGCAGAAACTAGCAGATGAGAGAGTGAAATGAAAAGGAGCAGAATAAAATATATGAAATGGGGAGAAATTCTCAGTGGATAGAATGAACTGGATGGGAAGAGAATGGGAGTGCACAGAAATTTAGAAGGCATATCCAGAGAGTAGTCAAAGACATGGTTATGAATTAAAGTAGGCAAAGATGTGGTTATGACAGAAAGTTGTCCAGGATGTGGTTATGAAAAATTGAGTAGAAAAATGTTGGATAAGAGGTGAACATTGACATGTAAAGTGTTGGCAGATTTTCTAGAAGAAGGATGAAAAAAAGATGAAATTGAATGGAGAAGAAGTGAGAAATAAAGAGAGAGCAACAATAGGAAGAGAAAAATGAAATAAATTGTTTTTATAAAATAATTAAAACAAAATGAGAGAGATGCAACAACAGTTTATGATGAATGACACAACAGTAATGACTGATTTATTGATAAATATTTAATTAAGTAAGTAGAAATTTCTCTGTGCGGCTAGCAAATATTATTAATAATAAACTTAAAGCAACCTTAGATTATTTATTGATTATTTATACTAGATTTGTGATACTAATAAAATAATAATAATAATGTATTGTAAGATTTAAAATGTGTGTTATGTAAGTGATCTCTGCTAAAAGGGAATCCCAAGGCCCTTTTATAGGCGAGAATACCTCTGAAGTGCCTCAATTGTGTTTACAAAAGTAGTAATAGTGTGAAGCAGAAAAAATTAATTAAAACATAAAAATTAAGGAAGAATTGAAACAAAAAATTAAATCCATGAATAAGTAAATAATTTTTCAACCATAAAGTCCCAAACAAGTAATTAATAAAATGAGTTACTAAATTAGTATGAGACCATGAGAACTATGAAAAAAATATTCTAAACAAATATTATAATAAGATGAAAAGGGTTTAATTAAGAATAATAAAATTATTTTCATGCAAAAATTTATGGAATCAATTTAATTCATTTATCAAGAGAATTTAATTAATTATTTTAACTATCTTAGTAATTTAATAGCTAATTTAATTGAAACAAATAATTAATTTAATTGCAACTAATTTAAAGTGAGAAATTAATATTATTATATTAAATATGTTTTTAAAGTTATTTAGTAATATTACTGACACAGTTAAGAGTCAAAAAGCACCCAATATTTATGGATAATATTAGGGGGTGTCAGTTCTGGCAAATCCACACTTAACTTAAGTGCAGATTTCAAACCAAATCAGCTCTTAAAAATCAGCACTTATATTTTGCAAAAAAGTCACTTATTTCAAAAATGGGTGTCAGTTATGACCTCAAATCAGCACTTTTTTCATGATTTTTTTTTCAAAACCACATGTTGGCCACATCATCCCTTTCTTTCCCATACCATTTTGTACTCTCCAAATGTCCTCTTTGTGTACTTCATTCACTTGGGTTGGTATTTTGGTTTGTTGCATATTCACTTTTTTTTGGAATTTACAGTGAAAATCTTTTTTTTGGATGGCTCATTGGTTTTCTTTCACCAGCTCAACATGAAATTGAATATTTTCTGAAATCGCATATTTTGTCAGTGATTTTTTTTTCATTCATCCCTCATATCCTTTTCCTATTCTCCTCCAACATCCCTCAAACAATTTGGTTTCATTCATTTTGTCATCTCATCTCTCCAGGTAATTCATTTTATTCTTTTTTTTGATTTTTTGATTACTAATTATAATTTTTTTTTTTTTTCTGTTTATTTTGTTTTTTATCTAAATTTTTTTTGTAAGTGGTTATTTTGGATTTCAATGGTATAATTAACCTTTTTTTTCTCTCCCTCTTTACTTTCTTTTTTAGCTCCACCACCCTACTCTTCATCCCTCCTTGGCATGGTCATTATCCCCCCTTTCCCTTATTTCACTTTTTTTTGGCTCCATTTCATTGAAACACATACATTTCACATTCTTTATGCATTTCACTTACTCCATATTCAATTTCCCCACAATTCCAACATCAATCTTTCTCACTCTATTTTTCCTACTTTTCAATCAAGGTAAGTTTCATCTCCTTTTTTTCATGCCTATATGATATCTCATTCCTTTTATGAAAATTTCATACTTAAATATATGTATGAATCTTATCTGGATAACATTGAACTTATAAAACTCCTTTGATCTCATCACCATTACCACTTTTCAAGTTTTTGTAAAATTTTGAAAATCAGACTCAGAATTAGGGTTAGGTTTATTCAAATCTAATATCTTTTTACTGAAGATTCTCCTGAAGGCTACCTTTCATTTCCTACAAACATATTTGAATTTGATTCAGTGGTTGCTGAGATATTGACTATTAAAGTTGAGCCTTTTTTTCCCAATTTAAATTTTTATTTCATTTTTTTATGTAACAAATTAGGGTTAGGTTTATTTAAATCACATGTCCTTTAACTGAAGATTCTACTAAAGCATATCTTTCATTTCCCACAAACAGGTTTGAGTTAGGTTGAGTGGTTTCTGAGATTTTGACCTTTGAAGTTGAGCCTTTTTTCTAAATTTCACTTGTCTTATTTCACATTTTTATATTGCATATTTAGAGGATAAGGATTCTGAAACTCTTATATGATTATTATCTAGGCATTTCAATTATATAGGCATATATTCATTGCTCAAGAATATCACTAAAGCTCAAAAAGATGAAGATTTTTGCTTATGGGACACTCTACCTTATTTTAACTCTTTTCTTGCTCTTTGACTCAAAAAGCACTGTAATAAAGCATTTGAAAAAAATCATGATCTTGCAACCAAAGTTGGAATACTGAATTGGTGTGACTCCGAATGGGAAGATATCACCCATGAATATCTTTTATTTTCTAATGTTATTATCACTCATTCTGGATTTCACAATAGGATTCATATTGATAGGAATGACAACAATTTTCTAACTTTTGGTATATTCTCATATATCAATCCAATAACTAGCCAACCAATACCATCTCCAGCTAAAATTAAAGGACATGGTTTATATTTTCCAGACCACCGGTGCATCATTGATTTTGGTTTGGGAAATGGTATCATCAAAACTATTTGGAATTCTTCTAAGGATAATCATCAAACAACCAAAGCTCCTCCTGGTTTGGAATCCTGTCAAGATTTCACAAATTTTGGTTGCTCATTTCAAATCAGTCATAAGTTGATTCAAAGAATCAACAAGGTAAAGTTAATCAATTTAAAAAAACTTTATCTAGATCCAAAAAGTATGGGGATTAGAGTTGTCATTGAAAATTTTATATTTTTTCATAAATTTTTAATAAATATTTTTTATATATCAATTTTCTCAAGTAAAGTGATGAGCCAATGACCTTTGGTTCACCAGTTCAAAAGTTAGATGACTTTCAGTCAAGTGGTTGTTTAGTACCTGTGGTCTAACCTGTGTCAAACCTGTGTTGGAACTTTGGTGAGACAATTTTTCATCATGACACATAGCTCATATATTTGTAGAAAGAAAGTGTAGATATTTTTCAACTGAAATAGAACTGAATTTGGAAATATATTTCTCTTTTCACTGCCTTTGAAGAAAATTAAATGTTTCAGCTACATTAGTAAATACATTACACAGTGCAGTGCATTACTTACGCTTACTGGCACAAGGTTCTTATGATACAAGAGGTAATATTTTATCTCAAATATTGGATATAATTTTACTTCATACTAAATCTGAAATGCAGGAAAAATTGTGGTGACATATGGCCCCATGTTTCCCCACATGTGCTCAGCAAAGAGCTCAAATCCAAAATAAAATCATTTTTCTATGTTGGCACACAGAGCTACATACAAAGTATACACCATATCACAATTACATGAGGCAAAGAATTTCCTCATGTCATCAGAATATGGTGCAACTGCATAAGGATGAGGCAACAATTTGCCTCATCTTATGCTTTGTGGAAAGTCATATGAGAAAGGGGTAGGGAAGTTGCCTACATGCATACATGAGGCGACATGTTGCCTCATGTATGCATGTTAGATACTTGCTTCCTTTTTGACTTCTGTATTGTTTTAACCTTGAGGATATATTGCATACATGAGGCAACATGTCGCCTTATGTATGCATGCAAGCCACTTGCTTTCTGTTTCACTTCTGTATGTTTTTGAGATCAAGAGTATATTGCATACATGAGGAGACATGTTGCCTCATGTATGCATGCAAGCAACTTGCTTGCTTTTTTACTTCTGCATGGGTTTAAACTTAAGGATATATTGCATACATTAGGGGACAAGTCACCTCATGTATGCAATAACAAGAGCACTGATAAAAAATAGTGCAATAGATTTTTTTTATCAGCACTCTTGTTATTGCATACATGAGGCGACATGTCGCCTCATGTATGCATGTAAAAAGGTTCCATGATGTGTATTTTCTTTGGTATGGTAGGTATGCACCAATGCATTGCTCACCTAAATGAAGGATTTCAAAGAATGTTATTGCATACATGAGGAGACATGTCGCCTCATGTATGCAATAACAAGAGTGCTGATTAAAAAATGTATTGCACTATTTTTTATCAGCAATGTTGTTATTGCATAGATGAGGTGACATGTCCCCTCATGTATGCAATATATCCTTAAGTTCAAAAAAATACAGAAGTAAAACAAAAAAGAAAGTTGCTTGCATGCATACATGAGGCGACATGTCGCCTCATGTATGCAATATATCCTCAAGGTTAAAACAATACAGAAGTCAAAAAGGAAGCAAGTATCTAACATGCATACATGAGGTGACATGTCACCTAAAATTAAGGATATTATATGAGTTCATGTAAAAAATTTTCAATGAGTGAAATTAACCCACATTTACCTAACAAAAACAGGGTATGAGACTTTTCAATGTGCTTTCATTGATGCTTGTTCTGGTAAAGTCTACAATGCTAACCTACAGAAAGAAAATTATGACAAGTTATTTCATGGGCCTGGAATAAATGGTGCAAGAGTAGTTATCATGGATGACTTATTTCCAGGAAAAAAAGGTAATGTAACGCTGAGACACAATTTTTGGAAGCCACTCAAGATCAAATAAGATAGAACATTTTAACAATAAGCAGTGAAATAAACTTTCTCTAATTTTCTATTTGGTACAGAGGCACTCAGAGTTTTGGTCTGTCTTGTAAGTAATTTAAGCACTGAAATTCATTCAAAGGTTACTTCTGATGTTACTTTAAGATACCTGAAAACCCACTTGACTGCAAGTCGTCTAACTTTTGACCTGGTGGTTGTATAACAGGTAATCATGATAACATTTATTTGGTTCATAGGGTTCCTCTAGCCTATATCTGTGGAAAGGATCAAACTTTTGTTTCTAGATTTGATCTGCATTTTGGCTTGAGGAATTGTCATTACTTTAAACTAGAGAAATTGATATATATTGGATATTTATTTAATAATTTATGTAATTATATTAAATTTAGATGACTTCCACCCCTTACTTCAATAAAATGAAGGGGTGGTATTGCCAAATTTTCAAATCTGACATTCAAAATTGAAGACTTGTAAAAATTTTGGTGATACCCACCCCTTCCTTCAATAAAATGTAGGGGGGGGGGGTATTGCCAAATTTTCAAATGTAACATGTAAAATTTTTGACTTGTAAATATTTTGGTGAAAAAATTTTTTGTGATACCCGTCCCTTACTTCAATAAAGTCCAGGGGGGGGTATTGCCAAAATTTCTTATAAGACTTGTGAAATTCATGACTTGTAAGAATTTCGGGGATACTGGTAAAATGCAGGGGGTAGTAAAGCCAAAGTTTCATATAAGAATTTCAAGATTCATGACATAAAATAATTTTGGTGATACCAAACCCTTACTTCATAAAAAATTCAGGGGTGGGGGATTGTCAAATTTTCAAAGGAGACATGAAAATTTTATTTAAAAAAAGAATATTTAACATTAAAATAAGAAAATTCAAGTAATGATTGATAGAGTAATGAAATACATGAAATTATTGTAAATTTTATGTACAAATAAATATGAACAGTTGAAGTGTGAGAGAAATAAAACAAACTAGTCATCAAACAATTTCTTTAAATGTTCGGTTTCCTCAACAGATTTATTAGCTTTAACACATTCTATCAAGAAATCTTTTGTTTTGGAATTTTCTTAATGATCAAACTTATATTTCATCTGCTCTAATAGGTTTTGATGTTCAAGTGTTTTCTCCTCTTTTTTTGATTTTTCAATACTTAGAGTTAACTCAAACTTCTTCTCCTCCAAATCTTGGGCCCAATCATTCTTCCATAAAGAGAGCTTGTACTTCCTCTATTCCAAATCTTGTAGCCTATCATCCCTTCTTAAAGAGAGCTTGTATTTCTTCTTTTCAAAGCTTAGAGTCTCTTTAGCAATTTTTCACTTGTTCTAGAGGGATAATAAAAATTAACATAAAGTAGAGGAAAAGCAGAGTAAAGTAATAAGAGGTATAGTATCACTTACCAGCATCACGTTTCTCTAAAAATTGTTCCGTAGACAAAAAAGGGGTTTGTGATGAAGTATCACCTTTTCGTCTTCTTTGGGAGTAGAAATTTAGACTACTTGAAGCCCTACGCTTCTTGTTCAAGGTCATATTTTCCTCCTCATCATTGTCACTACCTTCAGACTCAGTTGATTGAGGATCCTGGGTTTGTTTGTCAGCCTTTAAAGAAATAAGAAAAAGATAAGTAAATAAAAAAATAGAATTGATAAGATAAAAGAAAAAAGAAAATGACCTGAGTTAGATTTGGTTGGGTTAAATCGCCAATAAGATCTACAGAAAATCTATCTAGATTGGTCTCATTCAAATGAGGGGAGGCTTGAGTGGAGAAAGAGGATGGGAAAAGATTTGCTTCAACATCATGTTCGGAGATAGGATCTTCTCCATCCAACATGTTTACAGGATTAACATTGGCTTGCTCTCCAAAAATTGCATCCATCTCTTTAAAGTAAGGACATAAAGAGTCAAGTTAATCGTCTATGGATTTGATGCCCTAAGTGATATCGATGTCAGTAACCCCAAAGCCAGTGGAAGATGAAAGATCCTTTGCCTTCTTGTATTTGAATCGGTAATTCTTGAAGCGTTCAGACATATGTTAAGGAAAAAGATCAATCCTTACCTTTTTCTAATTCTGTAATTCATTTGCCATTAAGAGATAGCCATTAACTTTTGATGCTGGGGGCCGTCCTACTTTAGTTGCATACTCAGTACCAAAACAAGAATCATAGTTAGATTTAGTTTTCAGCCAGTTGATAAGAATGAGATGATCATGATTTTCAATTGAACGGTCATAGATTTCTTGGCTGAGCAGGGGATAGAGGGAGTGGTGGGATTTGAAGAACAACTGGGTGATGGCTGCGTTTGAGAAGATCTAGGATGACAAGACATGTTAAAAAAAATGAAGATGAAAAGAAGCAGAAACAAGCAGATGAGATAGCTAGATGAAAAGGAGCAGAAACAAGCAGATGAGATGGTGAGGGGTTCTGAGCAGATAGAATGGACAGGATGGGATGAGAATGTGAGTATGTAGCAAGGTAGAAGGCATATCCAGAGAGTAGTCCAAGATGTGGTTATGAAAAATTGAGTAAAAAAATGTCGGATAAGAGGTGAACATTGACAAGTAAAGTGTCTAATAACCCAATTATTAGCAAAAATAATTGTGGAAGATAATTGGGGTATGCAGATTATTTTCTGCAATTAATTTAATTGCGGATCCCTGAACATTGATACCCCCTATTTTATACTTTATATATTTTATATTTTATATTTTATATTTTATATATTTTATATATTTTATATATTTTATCTTTTATATTTTATATATATTTTATATTTTATATTTTATATTTTATATATTTTATATTTTATATTTTATATTTTATATTTTATATTTTATATTTTATATATTTTATATTTTATATTTTATATTACATATATTTTATATATTTTATATTTTATATTTTATATTTTATATTTTATATTTTATATATTTTATATTTTATATATTTTATAATTTATAATTTATATTTTATAATTTATATTTTATATTTTATATTTTATATTTTATATTTTATATTTTATATTTTATATTTTATATATTTTATATATTTTATATTTTATATTTTATATATATTTTATATTTTATATTATATATTTTATATATTTTATATTTTATATTTTATATTTTATATTTTATTTTTTATATTTTATATATTTTATATTTTATATTTTATATTACATATATTTTATATATTTTATATTTTATATTTTATATTTTATATTTTATATTTTATATTTTATATTTTATATTTTATATTTTATATTTTATATTTTATATTTTATATTTTATATTTTATATTTTATATTTTATATTTCACATATTTTATATTTTATATTTTTTATATTTTATATTTTATATTTTATATTTTATATATTTAATATCTTATATCTTATATTTTATATTTTTATTTTATATATTTTATATTTTATATTTTATATTTTATATTTTATATATTTTATATTTTATATTTTATATTTTATATTTTATATTTTATATTTTATATTTTATATATTTTATATTTTATATTTTATATTTTATATTTTATATTTTTTTTATTTTATATTTTATATATTAGGGGGTGTCAGTTCTGGCAAATCCGCACTTAAATTTGACCAAATCCGCACTTAAATAAGTGCGGATTTCCAAAACACACTAGCCCCAATACTGGTGGATTTCAAAATGAAATAAGTCACTTATTTCACTCAAATCCGCACTTTCTCAACCAAAAGTGCTGATTTCACCATCAAGTCCCATTTCACTGATTTGTCAGCATCATCCCATTCATACGCAGCACTCCGCAGAATAACACTTCATAACTCAAAACATCGTACATCACTTACATCTTCATATCATATCATATAAGAGTCATGCCTTCCTCACTTTCAAATCGTGATAAATTACATAAAGCAATGACTTTCATGGCGCTTGAACTGCTCTTGGACTCTGATTCCGATTCTGATCTAGAAGAAGATTTTGTCGTTTTATCAAAAATGGCCAGGAAACGTTACCTTCTTCCCAGAAAGCCTCAAGTACTTCATACCCCCAAGTACACCATCCAAACACTTCTTAACCTATCTACACCCAGTTTTAGGCAGCTGTTCAGGACTTCTCAGGAATGTTTCCTTAAATTGCTTGAGCTTATTCAGGATCATCCCATATTTCACAATAATTCTCAAAAAGAACAACGACATCCTTCAATTCAATTGGCCATCACACTATGTCGTTTGGGTTCAAATGGTAATGGAGCTGCTTTGAAACGTTTAGAAAATGTCTTTGATTTAGGGTATGGTTCAGTTAACACTTATACCAAACGATGTATCACTGCCATCAACTCCTTGGAATCTCAACTTCTCACCTGGCCAACAAAAGAAGAGCGACTTGAATCATCTCAGGTTATGCAAGCAGAGGGCTTTCCAGGATGTATTGGTTTTGTTGATGGTACTACTATTCCTTTGAGCCAGAAACCTGCTCAAGGTGGAAACAATTACTTTGACCGTAAAAGAGGTAGATTATTTTTAACTCCTTTCATCCTCCTTGAAACTAACACAAACAAATATATCTTCTTTATAGATATTCAATTAACGTTCAGATTATATGTGACGTAAACAAAAAATTTATATCATTCTTCGCTGGCTATCCTGGCTCATGTCATGACTCCTACGTCTTCCAAAGAATGCATATTTCAAATGAACCTGAAAAATTCTTTGATAAAAATCAGTATCTTCTTGCAGATTCTGCTTATGTGAATGGAAAGTATGTACTTCCTGCTTTTCGGGGAGCAGCTTCAGAAGACAGTCAAAATGCCAAATTCAACAATCATTTGGCAAAGTCAAGAGTCCGTATTGAACATTCTATTGGAATCTTGAAAGGCCGTTTTTCTAGTTTAAGGGAATTAAGAAGTCCTCTTAGAAATAAATCTGAAATGGAGGCGGTGATCAACTGGATTCTGTGTTGCACTATACTTCATAACCTACTTGCTGACCTCAAAGATCAATGGTTAGAGCTGTATGAAGATGAACAAGTTGATTCACCTCCGACTATATCCAACACTTCTATTTCTCAATCAACTAGTATAAGGGCAAAAATCCTTCCAATAACACTCCAACATTTTTCAACGCAATTTTAATTTTTTTCTCTTTCTCTTCAAATTATCAATTTGCATGTATTATTCACTGAGAATGGTAAATTTTTTTGCATATTTTTTTGGTTTTTGAATTTGCTGTTAAAGTCTTATTTTTTTTTCTCTCTGTGTTTTCTTTCATCAACTCAACATGAAATCGCATATTTTCAGCAAACGCATATTTTTTCAGTCACTCAAAGGTTGGGAAAGAGTTGGAAGGGACGATTAAGGGTTCTGAGGCATTTTAAATGAAGAAAAGGGTCTGGGAGAGGTTGAGAGGGGTGAAATGGGGATCAAAAGAGGATGGCATACAATGGGGCTGGGAGGATAGCGAAAGGCATGGGGAGGGAAGACAAGCATGTGTTGATAGAATTGAAAGGGATGGAGATTGGTGCAAACAGAGTGTGAAAATAGGAGGATGAACTCTGTTCTTTGGGCGAAGAACAGAGTTAACTTCCATAAAATATTAGCTGAAACATAGTTTTCAATTCTGTAAAAACAGTTGTAAGTAATAGAAAAAGTCACTGATTTTTTTTATATGTAATCCTTGCTTTACGAGGAGACTTTTGTGACGAAGCAGATTTTTGAGTTACCTTTAAAAGAAGATGGCATACAATGGGGCTGGGAGGATAGCGAAAGGCATGGGGAGGGAAGACAAGCATGTGTTGATAGAATTGAAAGGGATGGAGATTGGTGCAAACAGAGTGTGAAAATAGGAGGATGAACTCTGTTCTTCGGGCGAAGAACAGAGTTAACTTCCATAAAATATTAGCTGAAACATAGTTTTCAATTCTGTAAAAACAGTTGTAAGTAATAGAAAAAGTCACTGATTTTTTTTATATGTAATCCTTGCTTTACGAGGAGACTTTTGTGACAAAGCAGATTTTTGAGTTACCTTTAAAAGAGGATGGCATACAATGGGGCTGGGAGGATAGCGAAAGGCATGGGGAGGGAAGACAAGCATGTGTTGATAGAATTGAAAGGGATGGAGATTGGTGCAAACAGAATGTGAAAATAGGAGGATGAACTCTGTTCTTTGGGCGAAGAACAGAGTTCACTTCCATAAAATATTAGCTGAAACATAGTTTTCAATTCTGTAAAAACAGTTGTAAGTAATAGAAAAAGTCACTGATTATTTTTATATGTAATCCTTGCTTTACGGGGAGACTTTTGTGATGAAGCAGATTTTTGAGTTACCCTTTGAGATTTGGAATGTCTGGGAGGCATTATGAAACTGGCACATAACAAGAAAAAAGATTAAAAAGTAGAAGAAATAAGTAAAAAAGGATGTAAATATGCCTGGTCAAAATATTGAAAATGTTGGAGATTGGTGCAAACAGAATGTGAAAATAGGAGGATGAACTCTGTTCTTCGGGCGAAGAACAGAGTTCACTTCCATAAAATATTAGCTGAAACATAGTTTTCAATTCTGTAAAAACAGTTGTAAGTAATAGAAAAAGTCACTGATTTTTTTTTCTATGTAATCCTTGCTTTACGAGGAGACTTTTGTGACAAAGCAGATTTTTGAGTTACCTTTTGAGATTTGGAATGTCTGGGAGGCATTATGAAACTGGCACATAACAAGAAAAAAGATTAAAAAGTAGAAGAAATAAGTAAAAAAGAATGTAAACATGCCTGGTCAAAATATTGAAAATGTCAGGAAGGGGTGTGTGCCGAGGATTGATGGGTAGGTAGCAAGGAAGGTCAGTGTGTCACATGTGACAGGGATGGGTTAAGAAAGGAAGGGATGTTTTGTGGCCAAAATGTGGTTGTGAAAAAAACGGGAAAAAAGTGCTGATTTGAGGTCATAACTGACACCCTTTTTTGAAATAAGTGACTTTTTTGCAAAATTTAAGTGCTGATTTGTAAGTGCTGATTTGGTTTGAAATCCGCACTTAATTTAAGTGCGGATTTGCCAGAACTGACACCCCTATTTTATATTTTATATTTTATATTTTATATATTTTATATATTTTATATTTTATATATTTTATATTTTATATTTTATATTTTATATATTTTATATTTTATATTTTATATTTTATATTTTATATTTTATATTTTATATTTTATATTTTATATTTTATATTTTATATTTTATATTACATATATTTTATATATTTTATATTACATATATTTTATATATTTTATATTTAATATTTTATATTTTATATTTTATATTTTATATATTTTATATTTAATATTTTATATATTTTATATATTTTATATTTTATATATTTTATATTTTATATTTTATATATTTTATATTTTATATTACATATATTTTATATATTTTATATTTTATATTTTATATTTTATATATTTTATATCTTATATTTTATATATTTTATATATTTTATATTTTATATTTTATATTTTATATTTTATATTTCACATATTTTATATTTTATATTTTTTATATTTTATATTTTATATTTTATATTTTATATATTTAATATCTTATATTTTATATTTTATATTTTATATTTTATATTTTATATATTTTATATTTTATATATCTTATATTTTATAATTTATAATTTATAATTTATATTTTATATTTTTTATATTTTATATTTTATATTTTATATTTTATATTACATATATTTTATATATTTTATATTTTATTTTTTATTTTTATATTTTTATATTTTATAATTTATAATTTATAATTTATATTTTTTATTTTTTATATTTTATATTTTATATTTTATATTACATATATTTTATATATTTTATATTTTATATTTTATATTTTATATTTTATATTTTATATTTTATATTTTATATTTTATATTTTATATTTTATATTTTATATTTTATATTTTATATTTTATATTTTATATTTTATGTTTTATATTTTATATTTTATATTTTATATTTTATATTTTATATTTTATATATTTTATATTTTATATTTTATATTTTATATATTTTATATTTTATATTTTATATTTTATATTTTATATTTTATATTTTATATATTTTATATTTTATATATTTTATAATTTATATTTTATATTTTATATTTTATATTTTATATTTTATATTTTATATTTTATATTTTATATTTTATATTTTATATTTTATATTTTATATATTATATTTTATATTTTATAATTTATATTTTATATTTTATATTTTATATTTTATATTTTATATTTTATATTTTATATTTTATATTTTATATTTTATATTTTATATTTTATATTTTATATTTTATATATTATATTTTATATTTTATATTTTATATTTTATATTTCACATATTTTATATTTTATATTTTATATTTTATATTTTATATATTTTATATTTTATATTTTATAATTTATATTTTATATTTTATATATTTTATATATTTTATATTTTATATTTTATATTTTATATATTTTATATATTTTATATTTTATATTTTATATTTTATATATTTTATATATTTTATATTTTATATTTTATATTTTATATATTTTATATTTTATATTTTATATTTTTTATATTTTATATTTTATATTTTATATTTTATATTTTATATTTTATATTTTATATTTTATATTTTATATTTTATATTTTATATTTTATATTTTATATATTTTATATTTTATATATTTTATATTTTATATTTTATATTTTATATTTTATATTTTATATTTTATATTTTATATTTTATATTTTATATTTAATATTTTATATATTTTATATTTTATCTTTTATCTTTTATATTTTATATATTTTATATATTTTATTTTTTATATATTTTATATTTTATATTTTATATTTTATATTTTATATTTTATATTTAATATTTTATATATTTTATATATTTTATATATTTTATATATTTTATATTTTATATATTTTATATATTTTATATTTTATATTTTATATTTTATATTTAATATTTTATATATTTTATATTTTATATATTTTATATTTTATATTTTATATTTTATATTTTATATTTTATATATTTTATATTTTATATATTTTATATTTTATATTTTATATTTTATATTTTATATTTTATATTTTATATTTTATATTTTATATTTTATATATTTTATATATTTTATATTTTATATATTTTATATTTTATATTTTATATTTTATATTTTATATTTTATATTTTATATTTTATATTTTATATTTTATATTTTATATTTTATATTTTATATTTTATATTTTATATTTTATATATTTTATATATTTTATATTTTATATATTTTATATTTTATATTTTATATTTTATATTTTATATTTTACATATTTTATATATTTTATATATTTTATATATTTTATATTTTATATTTTATATTTTATATTTTATATTTTATATTTTATATTTTATATTTTATATTTTATATTTTATATTTTATATTTTATATATTTTATATTTTATATTTTATATTTTATATTTTATATTTTATATTTTATATTTTATATTTTATATATTTTATATTTTATATATTTTATAATTTATATATTTTATATTTTATATTTTATATATTTTATATATTTTATATTTTATATTTTATATTTTATATTTTATATTTTATATTTTATATTACATATATTTTATATATTTTATATTTTATATTTTATATTTTTTATATTTTATATTTTATATATTTTATATTTTATATATTTTATATATTTTATATATTTTATATTTTATGTTTTATATTTTATATATTTTATATTTTATATTTTATATTTTATATTTTATAATTTATATATTTTATATATTTTATATTTTATATTTTATATTTTATATTTTATATTTTATAATTTATATTTTATATTTTATATTTTATATATTTTATATTTTATATTTTATATTACATATATTTTATATATTTTATATTTTATATTTTATATTTTATATTTTATATATTTTATATTTTATATATTTTATATTTTATATATTTTATAATTTATATTTTATATTTTATATTACATATATTTTATATATTTTATATTTTATATTTTATATATTTTATATTTTATATATTTTATATTTTATATATTTTATAATTTATAATTTATAATTTATATTTTATATTTTATATTTTATATTTTATATTTTATATTTTATATTTTATATTTTATATTTTATATTTTATATTTTATATATTTTATATTTTATATTTTATATTACATATATTTTATATATTTTATATTTTATACTTTATATTTTATATTTTATATATTTTATATTTTATATATTTTATAATTTATAATTTATATTTTTGATTTTATATTTTATATTTTATATATTTTATATTTTATATTTTATATTTTATATTTTATATATTTTATATTTTATATATTTTATAATTTATATTTTATATTTTATATTACATATATTTTATATATTTTATATTTTATATTTTATATTTTATATTTTATATATTTTATATTTTATATATTTTATATTTTATATATTTTATAATTTATAATTTATAATTTATATTTTATATTTTATATTTTATATTTTATATTTTATATTTTATATTTTATATTTTATATTTTATATATTTTATATTTTATATTTTATATTACATATATTTTATATATTTTATATTTTATATTTTATATTTTATATTTTATATATTTTATATTTTATATATTTTATAATTTATAATTTATATTTTTTATTTTATATTTTATATTTTATATTTTATATTTTATATTTTATATTTTATATTTTATATTTTATATTTTATATTTTATATATTTTATATTTTATATATTTTATAATTTATATATTTTATATTTTATATTTTATATTTTATATAATTTATATTTTATATTTTATATTTTATATTTTATATTTTATATTTTATATTTTATATTTTATATTTTATATTTTATATTTTATATTTTATATTTTATATTTTATATTTTATATATTTTATATTTTATATTTTATATTTTATATTTTATATATTTTATATTTTATATATTTTATATTTTATATTTTATATTTTATATTTTATATTTTATATTTTATATTTTATATTTTATATTTTATATTTTATATATTTTATATTTTATATATTTTATATTTTATATATTTTATATTTTATATATTTTATATTTTATATATTTTATATTTTATATTTTATATTTTATATTTTATATTTTATATTTTATATTTTATATTTTATATTTTATATTTTATATTTTATATTTTATATTTTATATTTTATATTTTATATTTTATATTTTATATTTTATATTTTATATATTTTATATTTTATATATTTTATATTTTATATTTTATATATTTTATATATTTTATATTTTATATTTTATATATATTTTATATTTTATATTTTATATTTTATATTTTATATTAGATATATTTTATATATTTTATATTTTATATTTTATATTTTATATTTTATATTACATATATTTTATATATTTTATATTTTATATTTTATATTTTATATATTTTATATTTTATATTTTATATTTTATATTTTATATTTTATATTTTATATTTTATATTTTATATATTTTATATATTATATTTTATATATTTTATATTTTATATATTTTATATATTTTATATATTTTATATTTTATATATTTTATATTTATATTTTATATTTTATATTTTATATTTTATATTTTTATATTTTATATTTTATATTTTATATATTTTATATTTTATATTTTATATTTTATATTTTATATTTTATATTTTATATATTTTATATTTTATATTTTATATTTTATATTTTATATTTTATATTTTATATTTTATATATTATATTTTATATTTTATATTTTATATTTTATATATATTTTATATTTTATATTTTATATTTTATATATTTTATATTTTATATTTTATATTTTATATTTTATATTTTATATTTTATATTTTATATTTTATATATTTTATATTTTATATTTTATATTACATATATTTTATATATTTTATATTTTATATTTTATATTTTATATTTTATATATTTTATATTTTATATTTTATATTTTATATTTTATATTTTATATTTTATATTTTATATTTTATATTTTATATATTTTATATTTTATATTTTATATTACATATATTTTATATATTTTATATTTTATATTTTATATTTTATATTTTATATATTTTATATTTTATATATTTTATAATTTATAATTTATATTTTTTATTTTATATTTTATATTTTATATTTTATATTTTATATTTTATATTTTATATTTTATATTTTATATTTTATATTTTATATTTTATATTTTATATTTTATATTTTATATATTTTATATTTTATATTTTTTATATTTTATATTTTATATTTTATATTTTATATTTTATATATTTTATATTTTATATATTTTATATATTTTATATTTTATATATTTTATATATTTTATATTTTATATTTTATATTTTATATTTTATATTTAATATCTTATATTTTATATTTTTATTTTATATATTTTATATTTTATATTTTATATTTTATATTTTTATATTTTATATTTTATATTTTATAATTTATATTTTATATTTTATATTTTATATTTTATATTTTATATTTTATATTTTATATTACATATATTTTATATATTTTATATTTTATATTTTATATTTTATATTACATATATTTTATATATTTTATATTTTATATATTTTATATTTTATATTTTATATTTTATATTTTATATTTTATATTTTATATATTTTATATATTTTATTTTTTATATTTTATATTTTATATTTTATATATTTTATATATTTTATATTTTATATTTTTATAATTTATAATTTATATTTTTTATTTAATATTTTATATTTTATATTTTATATTTTATATATTTTATATTTTATATTTTATATTTTATATTTTATATTTTATATTTTATATTATATATTTTATATATTTTATATTTTATATATTATATTTAATGTATTTTATATTTTATATTTTATATTTTATATTTTATATTTTATATTTTATATTTTATATTTTATATTTTATATTTTATATTTTATATTTTATATTTTATATTTTATATTTTATATTTTATATTTTATATTTTATATTTTATATTTTATATTTTATATTTTATATTTTATATTTTATATTTTATATTTTATATTTTATATTTTATATTTTATATTTTATATTTTATATTTTATATTTTATATTTTATATTTTATATATTATATTTTATATTTTATATTTTATATTTTATATATTTTATATTTTATATTTTATATTTTATATTTTATATTTTATATTTTATATTTTATATATTTTATATTTTATATTTTATATTTTATATTACATATATTTTATATTTTATATATTTAATATCTTATATTTTATATTTTATATTTTATATATTTTATATATTTTATATTTTATATATTTTATATATTTTATATATTTTATATTTTATATTTTATATTTTATATTTTATATTTTATATTTTATATTTTATATTTTATATTTTATATTTTATATTTTATATTTTATATTTTATATTTTATATTTTATATTTTATATTTTATATTTTATATATTTTATATTTTATATATTTTATATTTTATATTTTATTTTCTTTAATGATACATTTATTACAATCGTTCTGACACTTGATTTAATGACATGATTTGAAAGGTAGTAAGTAGTAGTTCATGAGTTGATCATGATGCATTTGACAAAGGTCTTATACCCCCCCCCCCTAAAAAAAAAAAAAGATGATCTTCTAGTAATTGTTATTGAAAAGTGCGAGTATGAAGTGCGTGAGATTAACATAAGAAATATGGGGTGAGGTGGACTTATTTCCGGCCACTGTACATACATGAGGGAAAAAAAAAACATAGACAGGAATAAAAAATTAACACTTTGATAAGAGAATGATTTAGTATTCTTCTCACACTCTATTTATATATATAAATTCCAATCAGCTATTTCACAATTTTATGTCTCGACATGATCTCGTTTCAGGTTTCCATGTTCAGATAGAGATTTAGAATTTGATTCTAAATCATCCTTGAAAACCTGATCATATACTACCAATCCTTCAGTTAAATGGGAAGGTAAACAAAAGATAGGATCGACTTTTTGAATGCCAGGATAATTTAATAACGATAACCCAGCGATACCGAAAAGAGTATGCCAAATATCTGGTACGTCACCTGGACGATCAGAGATTCCACCTGATTCGGGGTCCTGATGATGATGATGATGATGATGATGATGATTAGTTTTTTAGAGTCAACGTTTTAAAGTATTTTCAAGACCAAGACATAAAGGAAGGGAAACAACGGACTTGACAAGAAATGATAAAGTCAGATAATTTGTGACCATCTATCCAATGTTTTTTTCCCAAGATAGATAAAGAAGCGAGTGCCCACCAAGAATAACAAACCTAAATAGATATAGATAGAAAAGAGAATACATAAATGAATCAGAAGAAACGAGAGAGAGAGAGAGAGAGAAGATGAAAGACGTCTTCTAATTTTTCAGGTCTACCATTGAGACCACCGTTTTGAAGTTGACGTTCACTTAACCACCAAACAAGGGTATCTTTATTGATGAGATGTAATTTATTCAAGATGGCTAAAGCAGCGACAGCAGTCCAAACTAATGATGAATAAAACCAAGAAAGAAAGCAAGTCAACGAAGAAGAGAGTTAGAGTGGAAGCTAGATGGGAAGGACCTCTACCATAAGCAGCATGAGATTCGGCGCCTTTAACGGAACCGAAACCGCCATCAAAGTTTTGACACGAGACGATATAAAGGGCAGCTTTTGAGGTATCCAAGAGATGAAGTTGATTGAGAAGAGCTAAAGAAGCGATAGCACAATAAGAGAATTTGATATCGATTTCACCCCATTCGTCGCCGGCAAAAGAGCCAGAATGAGGGTCGAAGAGGGAAAGGATGACTATGAGAGATGAGAGATGAGAGTTGAGAGTGAGAATGAGAAGAAGAAGAAGAAGAAGAAGAAGAAGAAGAATAGAGTACACTTGAGGATATTTTTTGAAAGAGGATGAGTAGGAAGAGGAAGGGAATGATTTGAGAGAAGGAAGATTTGTAAAGCGCTGAGTGTAGAATGAAGATGAGGATCATGATGAATATGAGGAGCAAAGGGAGAGATAGCATGGCGGGAGCATTGGAAGGTGTATTGGATGATGAGAGGAGGGTTGAAGAGAAGGGGATGAGCGAGAAGATGAGCAGCAGCCAGAGACCAATAGATGGCGTTGAGTCTGAGATGTTGGGTGAGATGATGAGGGAAGGAGTTTTCAGAAGAGTGAGCGAGATCCTGCTGCTTGATGAAAGCGATGAGAGCGTTGAAGTTGAGGAGGGTCATGAGGAGAGTGGAGAGTGGAGAGTGGAGAGTGGAGAGTGGAGAGTGTAGTGTGTATTGTGTATTGTGTAGTGTATATTGTATATTGAGTAGTGTAGTGTGTAGTGTGTATTGTGTAGTGTTGATTGAGTAGTGTAGTGTAGTGTGTAGTGTATATTATATATTGTTGATTGTATATTGTGTATATTGTATATATTATATATTATATATTGTGTATATTGTATATATTATATATTGTATATTATATATTGCTCTATTCTATTCTCTTCTCATCGGTGTCCATTGATGATGACCAACACCAACGAGGGTCAGTCACTCACTCACTTACTTACTTACTTAGCCACTCACTCACTCTCACTCACTCTCACTCACTCTCACTCACTCACTTTCACTCACTTTCACTCACTCACTATCTCTTTCTCTCACTATCTCTTTCTCTCACTCCAAAGATCCCTCTTTCTACGCTTTCCTCGCTGCTCTTCCTCCCGCTCCTCCTCTCACCGTTCGTCTCTTCGAACCAGACAAGGCCGATATCTATGTTGCTTATGCCAACGACGCTCTCTTCGTCGCTGATCTATTCTATCGCACTCATTCCGTTCTGCGTTACATTCTTCCTTCTTCATCCAATAACTCCTTCTCTAACTCCCCTCCAATCCCCTCTTGTCATCTCTCTAAACCTGCTGCTATCTCCTTCTTACGCGATTGTCTCACCGCAAGGCAACTCAGTGTCCAGTTATGTCTACAACTATCTCCCAATCGCTCCTCTCATCATCCCTCTTATTCTTATTCTTATTCCATCACCGCTCATGCTTCTCCTGGAAACTTGGAACCCTTGGCTCATCTCCTCTTCTCTAACTCCGATCTCTTCTCTTCTCCCGTCATCGCTTCCATCTATGTTCATCACTCTTCTTCTTCTTCTTCTTCTCGTATCGTCGGCGTCGCTTTTGCTGATACCTCGGTTCGCTCCTTCGGTCTATCCGAATTCCCTGAACAAGAACATGCTTGGCCTAATACTGAATCCCTTCTCATCCAATTAGGCGTCAAAGAAGCTATCATCCCCTCTTCTTCCGATCCTCTTCTTCAAGCTGACTACGCTAAATTATCCCTCATCCTTCAATCTTGTAACATCCTCGTCACCGAACGCAAAAAATCTGACTTTCACTCTAAAAATGTCGAACAAGACCTCAACCGTCTTTTAGCTGGCGAGGCTCAATTAGCTTCTCTACGTCAGTCTTGTCTTTTTTTTTTTTCAAAATTCAAAAATCTGCTTTTCCTTTCACTTTGATCCTCATCTCCTTCTCCTTCTCCTATCCATCCATCCATCCATCCATTGATACTTAGCTCAATTCGATTACAAAATCGCCCTCATGGCCGTCAATCCTCTCTTGTCCTATCTTTCTCTCTTAAACGATCCCTCCAACTTTGCTGCTTATAAAATCATCTCCCACGATCTCGCTCAGTATATGAGACTTGATTCTTCCGCCTTGCGCGCTTTACATCTCTTTCCTGATACCTCGGCTTTAGGTGGAGGTGGCAAATCAACCAGTCTCTTTGGTCTTCTCAATCATTGCAAAACAAGTCAAGGCACTCGTCTCCTAGCTCGTTGGCTTAAACAACCTCTTGTTAACCTTCATGAAATCCTTCTCCGTCAATCCTTGGTCTCCATCTTCTTTCATGATCCTCTACTTCGTCAGCTACTTCAAGAAGATCATCTTCGTGCTTTACCCGATTTCTCTCGCATTTCTAAAAAATTCTCTAAATCTATCGCTAATTTGGAAGACGTCGTTAGAGTTTATCAAGCTGTCATTAGGTTACCTGATATCATTCAAGCTTTGTCAAATGTCGATCTTTCTTCTTCTTCTTCTTCTTCTTCAGATCAACAAGACTCTTCTTCTTCTTCTTCTGACACCAAAATATTATTGGATCAAGTTTATTTAAGTCCCCTCCAAGTAAGCTTTTCTGGCCTATATATATATATTTTCTCACCCTGTCTCTCCTTGTGTTATAATGACTATGATGAACATCATCATCAAAAGGAATCTCGTGAAAATTTAACTAAACTAGTCGATATGGTTGAAACTACCATTGATCTTGAAGCTTTAGAGCAACATCAATTTATCATCAAACCTGAATTCGATGATGATCTAATGGAACTAAAACAAACTCTAGATCAAAACCGTGATGAAATGAATAATGAACATGAAAAAGTGGCTGATGATCTTGGGTTTCCTTTTGGTGGGAAATCTGCCTTACATTTTGAAGATCATCCTGTTTATGGTAGGGTATTCAGGTTAACTAGAAAAGTCAGTCTTTTTTTTTCTTCTTCTTCTTCTTGTTATCATCACTCAATCAAATTGTCTTATCTTTAAAAAGGAAGCTGGAGTTTTAAGAGGTAAAAAAGGTTACATTGAATTAAGTAATCGAAATAATGGTTGCCACTTTACTACTCAAGTTCTTAAAGAACTTAATTCAAATCATAAAGATTTAAGTCAATCTTATGAAAAAAATCAAAATTCTTTGGTTAGAGAAGTGATCAAAATTGCTGGTGAGATTTTTTATGACCATTCTTATTTTCATGTATAATTTCTTGGTTGCTCATGGAGTGGCTTAAAAAAAAAAATTACTCTAATTTTTTTTTTTTTTTTTTTTTTTTTTTTACAGCTTCATATTGTTCTGTTCTTGAGAAATTGAATGAAGTCATTGCTCATTTAGATGTCATTGTCAGTTTATCACATGTTTCAGTAAATGCACCGATTTCATATGTTAAGCCTACTATTTACCCAAAAGGTATTTTCAAACTTGCTTTTTTTTTTTCATGTTTATTATATCTTATTTCTTTTTTTTTTAAAAAAAAAGGTACTGGTGATGTTTATTTAAAAGAATGTCGACATCCATGTCTAGAAGTACAAGATGAAGTCAACTTTATAGCTAATGATATTATTATGAGGCGTAAAGATTCTTTGTTTCAAATTATTACAGGACCTAATATGGGAGGGAAGTCAACTTTTATTCGGCAATTGGGTGTAGTAGCTTTGATGGCTCAAGTTGGATGTTTTGTACCTTGTGGAGGTGGGGCAAGGTTACCAATTTTTGATTCAATTTTGGCTAGAGTTGGAGCTGGTGATTGTTTGGTTAGAGGGTTATCCACCTTTATGGCTGAAATGTTGGAGACTGGGAATATCCTCAAGGTTTTTCTTTCTTTCTTTTTCCTTGTTATGTTTTGGGCTATATTTCATATACTATGTTGATGTATTATTACATTGTAGACAGCAACAAAAGATTCATTGATTATTATCGATGAGTTAGGGAGAGGGACATCAACTTATGATGGGTTTGGATTGGCATGGGCAATTTCTGAGTTGGTTGATTTTTTTTGTTTGAAGGGAGGTTTCTTTTTTTTGCTGTCGTTTTGTTACTGATTTCATAACTATTTTTAAAACAAACCAAAAGATACATAGCAACTGAAATCCAAGCATTCACATTATTCGCCACTCATTTTCATGAATTGACCGCTCTTGAACAACAAGTTTCACATGTGAAGAATGTTCATGTTGTAGCACATGTTGAATCTACAATGAACAACAGTCATGATCAGAATTCAGATATCGTGTTACTTTATAAAGTCGAACCAGGACCTAGTGAACAAAGTTTTGGTATTCATGTGGCTGAATTGGCTAGGTTTCCTGTTGAAGTTGTCAAGGTGAGTTTAAAGATATATTAATATATATGTGTTTTTTTTTTTCTGATTCTATGGAAACTTGGGTTTATACTTTTTTTTTTTATGTGTGGGGGTGTATGTTGGGTAGCTTGCACGTCGCAAAGCTGAGGAACTTGAAGATTTTAGTACTCCTGCTGTGACATCTGTTGGTGGGAATGAAGAAGATAAGAGTGAAGAACAAGAATTTAAAAAACAATCTAGTATTGATTCAAATGAGGTAAAGAAAGGAATTGAGATAGTAGAAGAGATGTTGAAGGAGTGGGTCAGTGGTGGTGGTGGTGGTGGTGATGATGTTATTAAACATAGTAGGATGGATATAGATGAACATGAAGATTATCATAATGGTACCCATCCACAAAAGAAATCTAGGTTGTCTACTACTGGAGAAGATGATCAAAACCTAAATCAAGGTGGACAACAAGCAAATGAAAATGAAGACAGACAATGGGAAGTAGAATTATCAAAAGAGTATAAAACATTAGTTGGGTGTTTTGAAAAGTATAGGACTAAATTGGAAGGGAATGAATGGGTTTTAAAAGTTTTAGGGGAAAGTTATTGAGGAAAGGGTCACTAGGGGGGGGAAAAAAAAGGTGTCTTGTGTGCTAGCTTTTTTTTTGGGGGGGGGTGTAGGTTAACTTTTTTTTTTTTTTTTTTTTTTTTTTTGTTTATGGGGATGGGTGAGTGGGTGAGTGGGTGAGAGATGTTAAGCAGTCATAGAGGTTGTAGAGGATGGGTTTTTGGAGAGGTGTGGTTAATTTGATAATGATATATCTTTGGTGTTTTTTTTTTTAAAAAAAAAAAAACAAGGGATGAATGAATGAATGAAGGTGAAGATGAAGAAAAGAGTGAGTGTGAGTGTGAGAGTGAGTGTGAGTGTGAGTGTGAAGATGAAGAAGAGAGTGTGAGTGTGAGTGTGAGTGTGAGTGTGAATGTGAGAGTGAATGTGAGAGTGAGAGTTATTGAAATGGATGATTAGGAGATGGTAAGAATATATATATATAGTGTGTGTGTGTGTGTGAGTGTGTGGTTTTGGGAGACAAAGAATGACAGATGAGGTATAAATGAATTGAATTGATGGTTAGGATTGGTATTTGTGATTGGGTGCCTGTGTTTTTTTTGGTGTATTATGAGTATTATTAGTATTATTATGATTAGTATTATTAGTATTAGTATTAGTATTATTAGTATTAGTATTGTTAGTATTATTAGTATTAGTATTAGTATTAGTATTGTTAGTATTATTAGTATTATTAGTATTATAATTATAATAATAATAATTATTATTATTAGG